>JAJEJO010004087.1:236086-362891 GCA_020662805.1 Glaucomys volans | reverse complement strand
GTAAAGATGTTTGTCTCATTCTATTATCTTTCCTTCCCTGCCCCCTGGTCATTTTCCTCTCTACAACCCTTCTCCATTCTTCCCGTACCTACCCCAAACCCTGCTATGTATCATCAACAACTTAGAATCATTCGGCCTTTGGTTTATAGGAATGACTTATTTCACTTAACATGAGCTTCTCCAATTCCATCCATTTACCTGCAAATGTCATAATTCTATTCTTCTTTATGGCTGAATAATATTCCATTGTGTATATATACCACAGTTTCTTTATCCATTCATCTATTGAAGGGCATCTAGGTTGGTTCCACAATCTAGCTATAGTAAATTGGGATGCTATAAACATTGATATGGCTGCATCACTGTAGTATGCTGATGTTAAATCCTTTGAGTATAGGCCAAGGAGTGGGATAGCTGGGTCAAATGCTGGATCCATTCCAAGTTTTCTGAGGAATCTCCACACCGCTTTCCAGAGTGGCTGCACTAATTTGCAACCCCACCAGCAATGTAGGAGTGTACACTTTTCCCCACATCCTCGCCAACACCTATTGTTGCTTGTAATTTTGATAATAGACATTCTAATTGTGATGAGATGATATCTTAAGGTAGTTTTGATTTGCATTTTTCTTATTACTAGAGATGTTGAACATTTTTTCATATATCTGTTGATTACTTACAGATTATCTTCTGTGAAGTGTCTGCTCATTTCCTTAACCCATTTATTGACTGGATTATTTGTATTCTTGGTGTAGAGTTTTTTGAGTTCTTTATATATTCTGGAGATTAGTGATCTATCTGATGTGTGTGTGGCAAAGATTTTCTCCCACTCTGTTGGCTCTCTTTTCACATTGCTGATTGTTTACTTTGCTGAGAAAAATTTTTTTAGTTTGAATCTCTCCCAATTATTGATTCCTGCTTTTATTTCTTGTGCTTTGGGAGTCATGTTAAGGAAGTCTGGTCCTAGCCCGATGTGATGAAGATTTGGACCTACTTTTTCGTCTATTAGTTGCAAGGTCTCTGATCTAATTCCTAGGTCCTTGATCCATTTTGAGTTGAGTTTTGTGCAAGGAAAGAGATAGGGGTTTAGTTTCAATTTGCTGCATATGGATTTCCAGTTTTCCCAGCACCATTTGTTGAAGAGGCTCTTTTCTCCATTGTATGTTTTTGGCTCCTTTGTCAAGTATGAGATACCTGTATTTATGTGGGTTTGTCTCTGTGTCCTCTATTCTGTACCATTGATCTACCTGCCTATTTTGGTGCCAATACCATGCTGTTCTTGTTACTATTGCTCTGTAGTATAGTTGAAAGTCTGGCATTGTAATACCGCCTACTTCACTCTTCCTGCTAAGGATTGCTTTAAGCTATTCTGGGTCTCTTATTCCTCCAAATGAATTTCATGATTGCTTGCTCTATTTCTATGAGGTCCGTCATTGGGATTTTAATTGGAATTGCATTGAATTTGTAAAGTGCTTTTGGTAGTATGGCCATTTTGATAATATTAATTCTGCCTATCCAAGAACATGGGAGATCTTTCCATCTTCTAAGGTTTTCTTTAATTTCTTTCTTTAGTGTTCTATAGTTCTCGTAGTAGAGGTCTTTCACCTCTTTTGTTAAATTGACTCCCAGGTATTTTATTTTCTTTGAGGCAATTGTGAATGGGATAGTTTTCCTAATTTCTCTTTCAAAGGATTCATCACTTATGAATAAGAATGCATTAGATTTATGAGTATTGATTTTATATCCTGCTACTTTACTGAATTCATTTATGAGTTCTAGAAGTTTTCTGATGGAATTTTTGGCTCCTGTAAATATAGAATCATATCATCTACAAATAGGGATAGTTTAGTTCTTCTTTTCCTATTTGAATCCCTTTCATTTCTTTTGTCTAATTGCTCTGGCTAGAATTTAAAGGACAAGGTTGAATAGAAGCTGCAAAAGAGTGTATCTCTGCCTTGTTCCAGATTTTAGAGGGAATGCTTTCAGTTTTTCTCCATTTAGAGTGATGATGGCTGTGGGCTTAGCATAAATAGCTTTTACAATGTTGAGGGTATGTTCCTACTATCCCTAATTTTTCTAGCATTTTGAACATGAAGGGGTGCTGTATTTTATCAAATGCTTTTTCTGCATCTATTGAAATAATCACGTGGTTCTTAACTTTAAGCCTGTTGATGTGGTGTATTACATTTATTGGTTTCTGGATATTGAACCAACCTTGCATCCCTGAGATGAAACTCACTTGATCATGGTGCATTATCTTTTTAATATGTTTTTGTATGTGATTTGCTAAAATGTTGTTAAGGATTTTTCCATCTATGTTCATTGGGGATATTGGTCTGAAATTTTCTTTCTTTGATGGGTCTTTGTCTGGTTTTGGTATCAGGGTGATATTAGCTTCATAGAATGAGTCTTCAAGTGTTCCCTCCTCTTCTATCTCATGGAATACTTTGAGGAGTATTGGAATGAGTTCTTCTTTGAAGATCTTGTAGAACTCAGCTGAGAATCCATCTAGTGCTGGACTTTTCTTGGTAGGTAGGCTCTTGATGACTTCTTCTATTTCAATGCTTGAAATTGGTCTATTTAAATTGTGTATGTCCTCCAGATTCATTTTGGGTGGATCATATGTCTCTAGAAATCTATTGATGTCTTCAAGATTATCTATTTTGTTGGAGTTTAGATTTTCAAAATAGTTTCTAATTATGTTTTGTATTTCGATAGTGTCCACCATGATAGTTCCTTTTTCACCTCAAATTTTAATAATTTGAGTTTTGTCTCGCCTTCTCTTTGTTAGTGTGGCTAAGGGTTTATCAATTTTGTTTATTTTTTCAGAGAACAAACTTTTTGTTTTGTGAATATTTTGAATAGTTTCTTTTGTTTCGATTTCATTGATTTCAGCTCTGATTTTAATTATTTCCTGTCTTCTACTACTTTTGGTGCTAATCTGTTCTTCGTTTTCTAGGGCTTTAAGCTGTAATATGATGTTGTTTATTTGTTCAGTTTTCATTCTTTTGTTGAATGTGCTCCATGCAATGAATTTTCCTCCTAGTACTGCTTTCATAGTGTCCCAGAGATTTTTCATAGTGTCCCAGATATGTTGTATTGTTGTTCTTGTTTACTTCTATGAATTTTTTTATTTTCCCTGTAATGTCTTCTGTTATCTATATATCATTCAATAGTGTATTCTTTAATCTCCAGGTGTTACAATAATTTCTGTTTTTTATTTTATTATTGATTTCCAATTTCATTCCATTAAGATCTGACAAAATGCAATTTTTGTATTTGCTCAGAGTAGCTTTGTGGCATAACATATGGTCTATTTTAGAGAAGGATCCATGGGCTGCTGAGAAGACAGTGTATTCACTTGTTGCTGGATGGAATACTCTATATATGTCTGTTAAGTCTAAGTTATTGATTGTGTTATTGAGATCTATGGTTTCTTTGTTCAATTTTTGTTTGGAAGATCTGTCCAATAGTGAGAGAGGTGTATTAAAGTCACTTACTATTATTGTGTTGTGGTCTATTTGGTTCCTGGAATTGAGAAGTATTTGTTTAACATACATGGATGCACTATTGTTTGGGGCATAAATATTTATGATCTTGCTGATTTATGCTTCCCTCAAGCAGTGTGAAATGACCTTCTTTATCCCTTCTGACTAACTTTGGCTTGAAGTCTGCTTTTATCTGAAATGAGAATGGAAACCCCTGCTTCTTTACTGACTCCGTATGCATGGTATGTTTCTTCCCATCCTTTCACCTTCAGTCTGTGGGTGTCCTTTTCTATGAGATGAGTCTCTTGAAGGCAGCATATTGTTGGGTCTTTCTTTTTAATCCAATCTGCCAGTCTATGTCTTTTGATTGATGAGTTTAGGCCGTTAGCATTCAGGGTAATTATTGAGATATGGCTTGCATTCCCAGTCATTTTGACTTATTTTTGGCTTTTAACTTAACTTGGTTTCTCCTTTAATTGGCTATTCCTTTAGGGTAATTCCTGCCTTTGCTGGGTTACATTGTTGTTTTTCATTTTTTCCTCTTGGAATATTTTGCTGAGAATGTTCTGTAATACAGGCTTTCTATTTGTTAATTCTTTTAGCTTTTGTTTGGCATGGAAGAATTTAATTTCATCATCAAATCTAAAGGTAAGTTTTGCTGGGTATAAGATTCTTGGTTGGCATCCATTTTCTTTCAGAGCTTGAACTATGTTGCTCCAGGCCCTTCTTGCTTTTAGGGTCTGGACTGAGAAATCTGCTGATATCTGGATTGGTTTCCCCCTGTATGTAATCTGATATTTTTCTCTCACACCCTTTAAAATTCTATATTTATTTTGTATGTTAGGTATTTTCATTATAATGTGCCTTGGTGTGGATGTGTTGTAATTTTGTGATTTTGGTATCCTGTAAGTTTCTTGTATTTGATTTCCCATCTCATTCATCAGATTTGGGAGATTTCCTGATAATTTTTCATTGCACAGATTATTCATTCCTTTGGTTTGTATCTCTGTGCCTTCCTTAATCCCAATAATTCTTAAATTTGGTCTTTTCATGATGTCCCATATTTCTTGGAGCTTCTGTTCATGATTCCTTACCATCTTCTCTGGTCAATTTATTTTCAAGATTAAATATTTTGCCTTCATTGTCTGAGATTCTGTCTTCCAAGTGATGTAGCCTGTTAGTTATGCAAGCTAGTGAGCTAAAAATTAGGGCCATGTGACCTACATTTCAAGGATTTCTGTTTGTTTTTTTTTTTTTTTTCAGAATTTCTATCTCTTTATTGAAATGATTTTTTGCTTCCTGCAAGTGCTCTATTAGCTAATTATCCATAGCCTGCATTTGCTCTCTCATCACATTGTTCGCCTCTTGGATCATTTTAATTATGTACATTCTGAACTCCCTTTCTGACATTCCTTCAACCATGTTGTCATTGGGTTCTATTGATATCGCATCTAGGTTTGGTTGGGATACTTTCTTCCCTTGTTTTCTCATGTTGCTCATGTATATTCCCCTCTAGCAGTTCGAATCAGAGGTATTGCAGTTTCCCTTTAAAGACTTATCATGTCCCTGCAGATTTTCAATACCTCACCTTGAAGAGATTAATATTAGCAACATACCATCCTTAATCCATATGTACCCTATTTAGGTATTAACTATTGTCATAATATACAGACACAGGTTCACCTTATTATCTACAGCAAAACCAATAGGTTTGCAATATGGAACACAATTTCAAATGGTGGAAAAAGAGGATGAGGAGGGGTGTAGAATATAACGTTGATGAGATAGGAAGTGAGTCTATTGAGGTACTATGTCGTAGGAATAGTGAAAGCAGGATTCAAAGAAATAGGTTGTCAGCATGAGAAAAGAGAGTCTCCAAGGACACAGATAAATAAGAGGATGGTAGAGTGATAAGAATATTAATAAAAGAAAAGAGTGGGAATATAATAGGTATAATAGGAATAATCATAATACTATTTTTAAAAAGTTCTGCAATAAAATTATACTGTCCTGTTCAAACCTATTTTTCAGTAGTCTGTTGCCTGAGAGGTGCATTGCAGTGCTCAGTCCTGCGGGGAACGTTGAGCAGCTGGTTCTCTGGGCTCCTCCCGGCTGGGTCTGCCCGCCCAGAGCGGCTAATTTTTGAAATACGAGGAAAAAAAAAATTGTTTAGTGGAAGAAGAAGGAGATAAAGGTGCCAAGGAAATTCACAAGAGTGAAGCTATGAATTCTCTCCAAGGCTTTCAGCTGATCCTGAAGAAATGGTAGTATTTGGATATGCAAAGGGAGAATTCTAGCTAAAGAGAACTATGAGAAATAAGTTCAAGGAATGCATCTTAGTGTTTGAGGAACCTAGTACATGTGACTGAAATATATAATGTAGTTAAAGAAGGGATGTGAGAAAAAAGATTGGAAATACAGTTTAAACCAGATCACCAAGAGCTGTGAATGCAAGAGAAGACTTTTTACTTTATCCATGGGACAGAAAGAGACCTCATTGGCTTGTGCACTCAAATCTGAGACAAAGTAGATGAGCTTGGATCATTTAGTGAAATAAACCTGGCCACTATTCAGAGCTTGAAGGAGGAAGGAAACTATTTTTGACTTCCTCATTTTCACCTTTCTAAAATCTTCACTTCATTCTGAGAGCTTCTAGAGTATTATTTTCCTCAGGAAACTGTTCTGCGTGGATTGCCTGGTAGCTTACTCCCTGTCAAGGATTTATTTTAATGGAATTGACTTTGAAACTGTGCAGCGAAACTCTTCTGTGGAAGCTGGGAGACCAGATTTCTTGACCTTGCTAAGCCTCAGCTTTAGTAGTGTCAGCCAAACATGGGGAAATAATTAGGAAGCTTTAAATGAATTTCATGTAGTCCTTTACATTTTTATGCATATCTGCAGGGGGTGGGGGAAAGGGCAGGGGCCATTCAGACATCTGTAGAATAATTCCTACAGCAATAGTTTATTTTGTCACTTGCTTTGTGAAACTGACTCATTTTAAAAAATAACTGAACTCTTACTATATAATATGTGTGTTAAAAGTTCTAATGAATACTCGATTATTTATGTAAAAACAAAGGAAGGTCAGGAAAAGTTTTAAACTAAGCAAATAATTCAATTAGGTTAAATGTATTACAACCCATTTAAATCTATTAAAAGGTGTATATTATGTTTAAAAAAAACCTTTAAATTGTGTTTACCAAAATCTAGACAAAAACACTGAAGGAGAATTAACAATATTTAATGTAAAATTATTATCAAATACAAGTTAAATATATGTATTATCTTAAATAATTTATAATTTGAAATTTTTTTTTCAAATTTTAGATATTATGAAGAACAAAATATTCCAGTTGATTAGCTTTTTTCTTTTTTAAAAGTCTTTGTAGAGCAAAGTGTTTTCAACATAGTATGTAGCATCTTATTTATGGAACATTTTTATGTGCTCATTTTGTAAACTTTTTAACAATGTCCTTTGAGTTTGTAATAGGTTACTACTGGAAATAATTTTAGGTTGGGGAAATCATAACATGTGCTTCACTTTAAGTTTTATTTGAATAATTGAAATATTCATATATTTATAGGCTTTGGGCCTATAATTTTCTCGTATTTATGGTCCTGGTCTACTATGTGAAACCTATACATTATACAAATGAATTCTTTTTATATGAAGTGTTTACATTATTAGTATTAATGCTATTTTAAGTACCATTATCACTACTAAGCATAATAATATTAATCATAAACATCTTTACCTCAAGGAACAAAATGGAATTTGTTTTATGAATATGAAATTATTGTTCCTCTTCCTTAAGTGACCTTTTGTTCAGGGTTAGTCATTCTGATCCATTAAAATTAGTGTAACCACAATATTCTCCCCAGTATGAAGTCTGATACAGGATAAAAATGGGTGTATTTGCTGTTTCAAAAATTGATTTATGGCCAGTTTCACCACTATAACCACCATCTTTACTAAAAAATTTAAAATGAGAAAGAAATGAAGGTTTAGTAATCAAATAAGTGCTGACTAATGATTATTTCAAAGCACAAAGGTTAAATCACCTGGGAATAAAACTGAAACACTCCCTGCTCTCTACTTTAATGCCTTCATGCCTATGCATACAACGGCTATGTTGTCATGTGCCAAAAAATGGGGAAACCTTTGGAGTTGTTTGAGTAAAATAACAACAAAAATATATTTTTAATAAAAGTAGTGAGTAAATTTCTAATTATTTTCCCCATTAAAAGTGTAGTTAATCCTTGCCATCTTTCCCCCCCATATTATGCATGGCAAGAATGGAGGAAAGATAGCTAGCATAGAGGGAAGGGAGGGGTGGGGGCGGGTGGGGGGTAAAATTAATAACAGAGTGTGTGACAGATACCATTGCCCTGTGTACATGTATGAACGCACAGATGGTGTGACTCTACTTTGTGTACAACCAGAGAAACAATAGCTGTACTCCATTTGTGTTCAATGAATCAATAAGTAAATAAAAAAAAGAACTTGATATAAAAGTAAAAAAAAAAGTGTAGTTAATCAATTATAAACTATTATAACCTCAAAATACAGGTATGTATAAGTTTGTAAACAAATTGTAGGGTGCTACAGAAAATTCTCTAGCTCTTTAAAGCATTATATATGTGGAATAAATTTCTTCAATGGAATTTCAAGCAAGAAACATCTTTACAATTATACTATGTAATAATATCTGGAGTTTTACATCAATGGGGTCCTGAGCGTTAAACGTCTAGCTTTATGATCTCGTAAAGTGCCATCTCTGCAGTGGTACCTCTCCCCGTGTTTCTGCTAAGAAAAGGGTTTTTCAAACTATCTGTAATCATTTCGATGGTGATTGATTATGATACATACTGTACTTTAATATCTTGCTGTGAAATATGCAAATAGTAAATTTATAGGTGCATTGGTAAACTTTTCTAAAGAGATTACAAATATGGGAGAAAGTTTGGACAGATATGAAAAATTTCTAATGTAAAACTTCTGAGGGCAAATTGCTGTAGCTTAGGGAAGGCCTAGAAAGATGGAAATATCTGTTCAAACATATACTAAAGTAACAGGATGTTAGCTTGTTTTCTTTTTGTGAGGATTGTGAATTGTGAGAAATCATTAGTTGGTTAATTACAAAATTAGTGTTAAATAAATATAGTTTCTGGTAAAAGAAAAATTAGAAGATGTTTTTAATACCCAGATAAAGAAATCATTGAAGATATGGTCTCCACACCTTTAAAATCTTATAATAATTGCCGTTGTCTCATTAGTTTGGAATTTATCAAGTCCATTGCATTAATGAATGAAAACTCCTTTGAGATACTGTATTGGATTGACATGGTCTAGAATGAATGTGTGATATATAAAAGTACTACTCAGTCAAAGAACTGCTATCTAGATTTTCTGTTTGGCATTATTATTACTAAATGCCATTCATTGAATGAATATTTAAAGTATATCTGTGTGTCAAGGAAAATGGTGAATGACAATCGATATAGCCCTTGAATTCACGTTACTCCAAAAGGGAGTTGGCACAGAGGGGAGACATACAAGATTGGTACATTCCATATTGTAAGTCACCAATAAGAAAGGCACATGGCAGTGAAGCTTTTTAATGTAGGATGGAATGCCAGAGGCTGTGCTAATTAAACTGGGAGATTAATGTAATCCTATTCACATATCCAATTAATTATGTATATCTTGGGAAACTTAGCATTGAATCATTTCTAGATAGTGCTCATATTCTATAAACCACCAATCTAGCCACAATGCTTCTACCCACACACACAGTGTGTGGAAAACCTGCGTCACTTTCTCAAGATCAAAGTTAAGAAAGGAGAAGTATTTTATGCTTCATCTTTTTCCATCTCATCAAATCACTATCCCTTCAATTCTTCCTTTCTTAAGGTCACTGGAAAGATTTACTTCCTCGTAATCTCCTAGGATTTTGAGTCGATGTCTTATTCTTTCTTATATCTAAAGGTTCTTGTCTAGCACTCCTAAAATCATGTATATTAATATTAGAATTTTTATTTCCTCATGGCCAAATTCCTTCAATATATTTATATTTACAAACATGTCCTTTGAATCAGAGCAAACAACTTTGTTATGCTCTCTCAGGCTTCTGATATGTTAATGATTAGGGGGAGATTTTCTGTACTCTTCAGTTGTGTAGCCAGTTTAGAATGGGGAGTGACTTTAGACACAGCAGTTTAATTTTAATTGTGGATATTTTCAGTTTGAAGAAGTCCAGGAGGTGAGTATAATAATTACTCCTAAGGCTTGAGTATAAATATATGGGTAGCAAAACAGATTCTCCAGCATCCAATTCTCATGTGAAAATTAAGACACATTAAGTGTGGTTGTGATTCAGATAGATTATTTGAATGAAAGGAAGACAAAGCAGAAATCCTTGTTTCCCCTACAGGGTGAAAGACTTGTGGTTAAAAAATCGGACTCATATGATGCTACTTCCTGTTTCTGTCCAATTCATTTATCCCTTTGTAAATTACTAATCTGAATCATACGTTACTTTCTAGATTTAATTTCAAGTTTTGTGTGTGTGTGTGTGTGCCCTTGTGCACTCGTTGCCATGTGGCGACTTTGTTTGCCATTTTGATGGCCCTGATTCTACATCCTGCACACATCCATGCATTATTTTTGTCAACCACATTTTAAGTGTAAGGAGATAATGTGTCTCCTTTAGCATCTAGCCTCTGCCTATCTTAATGTAAGTATTCTGTGAATGTGTCTAAATTCAATAACGGTGCTCCCAGTTTCCATCATAACCACTTTCTGCAAGGGCAAAAATAAACAGCAGTTTTTGAAAGTTGAATTTCAGTGAAAAGAATTGGACTCTACTTCACAGAAAGTGATTTTTAGCATTTCATCTTGATTCTCCAAGGAAAAACAACAATATTTCTGGTGTTGTTTCTCACAAAATGTCTACCTGTGATTATTTTTAACTCTCTTCAGGACTCAGGAAGGTGTGATTCCTGTCAAATAGGTGTAAATGATAATTGCATCAGACCAAAGATAGTATGAGAATATGAGAAAAAGAAACTCACATTTCGTTTTAATGAAATCATATTCATTAATTGTAGTTTTCCCAACTAAAATGCTTGTTGAACAAATTAACCCTATTTAAATGTTCAGAAATAAAACAGCATTTGTTTCTCTTTTGTATTTAAAATCCCCTTCTCATTTTCTTTCAACTATGAAGTATCATTGAAGGATTATCAGAGAACCCTTTGTGATATAAAATATGGATTCTATATCAATTGTGGATTACTAAATAAATAAGAAACCCAATAATTTATTATGTGTTGATACATGTATCCCTTATTTGCAATATTTTATTTCTTAATAAAATCCACCTACATATCCATTCAGAATATGCTTAGTGAGCAATATTAGGACCTCTTTTAAGGGATAAAAAGCTTATCCCAGATGGTGAAACTTTTTATCAAATGAAGGATAGACAAAAATGTATGAATTAAAAACACAAAGCTGTATAACATATGCTCTGATAGAAGGGAGCAGCTGAGTGGCATAGGTGATTAGAACAGGAAATGTAATCAAATGTCTGAGTAACAATACTGTAACATCCAGGCTCCCATGATTACCATACTCTATGCAATCAAAAATACCAAGTGGTTCGTGAAGTATTATCATGTATTGTCTACATGTCAGAATAATATATTTTAGCTTTTAAAAAGAACAAGTGCCAGTGCCTGGACCTACACTGCATAAAATAAATCAGAATTCACTGTTCTTCTATAATTTTAAAAAGCTCCAGATATTATTCTAAGGAGATTTCTAAGTAGAGTGGCCAGGCTTCATCTGCCTTGGACTGTCCTGTCTCTTTCAGTCTCTTGGGCATGATTTCTGCCCAGCAGTTCTCTTCCACATACTCTCTTTAGGTTTTTTTCCTTTAACTTTTACACACAGGGCTCTGCATATCCTTTATGGATTCCCTTTAATCTCATACACTTTTGTAAATAATTCCTTTATTAAACTCTCCTAAATTACTCTAAATTACATATGCCTTGCTTTTCTTGAAGATCCAGACTGTTCATCATGCTTATAAACAAATGTTACACAAGATTGGACACATAAAATAAGTTTCCTGTTGTGAATGCTGTGTTCGGTCTTTCGCTTTTTTCCTATAGACACTGTAATCAAAGATGAACAACACAGCAAAACACTTACAAATTACAAGGAACATTTGGGTCAACCATTCTGTTAACCATAAAAATATACATATTTATTTTTCTCAAATGACTAGAAAATGTTTGGGATTCAAATAGTTCCTGATATTCTAAAACATACAAATTTATCTTTGGAAAAATGAATAGTTTTGGAAAAATGAGTAGTTATTTAATTTCAAATATTTAACATGGTCAATCAGTTGACAATTTTGGTAACTTTGTTTTGAAAGTTAGTGCTTTCTGGGTTGGGGATATAGCCCAGTTGGTAGAGTGCTTGCCATGTAAGCACGAGGCCCTGGGTTCAATCCCCAGCACCGGAAAAAAAAAACAAAAATGAAAGTTAGTGCATTGTTTCAGTTAATGGTGATTATTATAGAAGAGGAAGAATGTATTGTAGAAAAAAACGTGCATAGCCTTTTCAGATTTCTGGGTCTCTATTCATACTGTGGCCTGTTCTCCTAGACATGATTTTTAGACATTTAAAATAAGTACCTCAAGTATTGTCTTAATGAGAATCCAGGTGTTTTCTATGAACTCATCTTCCCCGGGTAGATGACAGAATTTGCTGTGAGTTTGGAAATGTTAACCAATTCACATCACCAGGGCATCAGTTAATGGCCAGCCATTGTTAAAGACTGGATATGATTGAAATTAAAAATTGCATCTTGTGATTTGGTATTCAAAGGTGATTTTAGCAAATGAATATTGATCCATATTAGAATCAGACTAATTTAATCTTAAGCAGAAAAAATGAGAAAGGGATAATATGCTGGGAAATAGAAAAGTTTCTAAAGAAATTGTCATCAATTAGCTCATAGGTATTAACTGAAGACCTAGGATGCACCTTGCCTGAAATAGTTACCAGTGTTTTTAAATGCAATCATCAAACACAAATGAATTAGTAAACTAGTGGGGCCCACCTTTTGATCTTTGCTCTGATTGTTTTCAGGTAAAATAGATTTTGATCTTTAATTGTGTTTGAAATTGAATATAAACAATAATATTTGAATTCTTAACTGTAAGAGGTGTTCTTCTGATCTTTGTTCTAAATTTGGAACATTATAAAAATATCTGAAAAGATGAAATAGGAGTACTTAAATTGTTTTTGATCATGGCTTTGATTCATCACTACCACCAACAGGAAACTAAAAAGGATTAGAGGATGATCTTGCATATGAGTGTGTATTTGTTTTTAATGATCTTGCCTTGATGAGGAAAAAATAGTTTAAGAGCTGTCTACAGTATTCCCATAGGAAGTCAAATGTCTTTGCTTAGGAATACAGCTTAATAAGTGCTCTTGGTTTTGTAATTAAGGACTTGTGTGCACATCTTTGATTGGATGGAGCAAGAAAAACAACTAAAATTCTTGGTGGGAGAAAGTACTGTGCAGAAAAATGAACAGGTGTGTTTTTCGGAGTTGGTAGCATATAAGTCAAGTGAAGAGGAGAAAAAGAATGTGAAGAAGTGTAATGATAGGCTAGGATTCACAGTAGATGGAGAGTTTGGAGTTTTGGCATCTCCTTTCAGAGAAGTCCTCAGAGAAAGCAAAAGAACTGGTAATTCAGAAATTATATTTACATTTCCACAGATTTATGATTCTGAAACGCAGCTATGAAAACATGTCCAAGTTAAACTCCTATGCTACTGACAGATGACATAAACTGAAGAACTAATACAATAATATTCATAGAAAATTGTCCAAAATCAATAGAAGTTTCTACATTCTATAATGATTTTATATCCCTACAATGTTTAGTATCATCTGGGTTTTCAAATCTTTTAATGTATTTACTATAGACATGCATGCTTTTTTGTCATAGTCAATTATAATGAATAGCAGAAATGGAGTTCTGTGTGCTGAGGGAGGTCTAGAATTCTGGGTCAAAGCAGGACAAAACAGATAACTAGAGTTTGAGAACAAGTCAACTTTAAGAGGTTGTCACTGTCATAAATTCCATTTTATAAATTATATTTTCAGTTGTTTACACAATTATATAGAAATAACATTTTCTTTAATATGTTAAATTTATATTATATAACGTTGCACAGTTCAAGTGTTAGATTTTGAGATTTGTTGTAGAATGTGTTAACATATCTTTCAGAAACAGTGATATGGTCTGAATGATGCCCATGATATTTCTTCCTTTCCCATTTTTATGACCTTATTTTGTTTTCTTGGAGTATTACATCGTCTAGGGGTTTCATTCAGTGTTAAAACAGAAATGCTAACATTGGACATATTTTCTGGTTCTTTACCTCAGGAGAAAGATAATTGATATTTCTCCATTTTGTGTGAGCTGAGCTGTAGATTTTTCATAGGTCCCCTTTATCAGATTGAAAAAGTTTTTTCTAGTCCTATCTTGGATATTTTTTTCTTTTTTTGTACTGGAAAGCTAACCCAGAAGCACACTACTACTGAGCTACATTCCCAGAATCTCACTAGGTTGCCCAAGCTGGCCTTTAACTAGCAACCCTCCTGCCTCAGCCTCCTGAATTACTGGGATTGCAGGCATGCACAATTGCACCCATGGCCTATCTTGAATTTTAAAAAACAGATTTCATCATGAATATTCATAGAAGTTTTATTTATATTAATCAAAGCCTGGTAAATTTCAAATATATGTCCATAAGATAATGTATGAAAAAAATAAAATGGATAAAAACAAAGAGTAGTATATACATACAACAAAATATTCAGCAATAATAAATGAAACTGCCGCACCAAAATGTAAAAATGTCACATCATGCAAAGCATAAGAAGTTAATCACAAAGGTGACTAGGTACGTTTCATTTACCTTACTAAAAAAGTAAAAGTAATTTAAGGAGATAGAAATTAAAAAGATGAGTGTTTGAAGATGGCCATTGATTGGAAATTGATAAGAGAATATTCTAGGGTGATAGAAATGGCCCATATCTTGCTTGGGTGGTGATTTGCAGGCATATAAGAGTATCAGCTCTCATAAAACTGAGAATTTAAGTGCTATATGTTTTAAAGTATGTAAATGATAATTTTACCTGAATGTTTTTATTGGTACAGTATAATTATACATAATAGTAAGATTAGATGTGATGTATTTATATGTGCACATAACATAATTTGGCCAATTTCATTCTCCAGAACTTCATCTTTCTCTCCCATCCTCTGTCCTCTTGACCCCATAATTTACTCTAATGTTCTCTCTTCTATTTTAATGAAATCGAGCATTTCCCCCTTTTTTTTTCCTCTAACTTCCAAATAGAGTAGAAACATGACTTTACTTTCTGAGTCTGACTTATTTCACATTACATGATGTTCTCTATTTTCATCCATTTTCCTGCAAATGACACAATTTTATTTTTCTTTAGGGCTGAGTATAACCCTGTTGTGTGCGTGTGTGTGTGTGTGTGTGTGTGTGTGTATCACATTTTTTTTATCCATTCATCTTGTGACAGACACCTAGACTGGTTGCATGACTTGGCTATTGTTAATTGTTTTGCTATAAATATGATTATGCATATTATGCATGTTTATAAACACGATTATGCATGCTCTATATATAGTATGTTAACTGTAGTTCTTCTGGATAAATACAAATACATAACATTTTATCTATGCTCTTCTGCAGTCAAGTAGCCACTCAAATTCCATATGTAGCTCGGTCATATGGTGGTTATATTACTAGTCTTTTGAGGAACCTCCATACTGATTTCCATAGTGGTACTGATTTAAAATTCCACCAACAGTGCGTAAGTGTTCCATTTTCTCTGCATCCTTGTCAGCATTTATTCCTATTTGTATTCTTGATGGTTGGCATTCTAACTGGAGTGAGATAAAATCTTTGTGCAGTTTTAATAAATAATCTTTTAAATAGAAAAAAACCTGAAAACTAAGGCAGGAACATTTGCATGACCATGTAGTTCTAATATCATTCTACATAGTTATATTTAAATGAATGTGAAGAAAATTGTTATTCTTTAGTAGATTTTCATGGGTTAATTTGCTTATGCTTTACTTTAATACTTAACAAAACCAGAAAATGTTTAATAACTTTCATGGTAGAACCACACTAAGAACAGAGCTATAACAGCATTTTTTCCCTTGTTTTAGTTTTTCAAATGAAAGTATGTATAGAATCTCATAATACATATCTCTCTTGGAAAAGTGTATAACAAGGTTATTTTCAAATTAATCATATGGGTCTGTAGTAAAAGTTCTTTGCTTGTCTAGTTATAATGAATATTGAGCATCATCAATTTTAGTTGTGATATTTTTGTGTGCTGATTTATGCTCAAATAATAGCCTTGTGTTCTTTTAGCTATTAAATAATTACACCTTTTATCTATGCTCTTCTGCAGTCAAGTAGCCACTCAAATTCCATTTGACACTTAGCATCCTTAAAAATTTCCATCTATCTGTAACTGGACACACAAGCTGCAGAATATGGTCATGAAACAAAACCCACAGAAAACAGACATTTGCAATAAGGAGCTGAGTATCTCCAAGCACTTTTTAAAAAAAAACAGTGATTCACTGTTTTTGGTTTTGTTTTTAAATTGCCATAGGGAACTATGTGTCTGTTTAATCTCTTGTGCTTGTAGATACAAAATGATCTCCACTAATATATTCATCATTGAAAGAATTACAAACTAACCAAATAATTTAGTGTGCTATGGCATAAGTGTAATAATTTGTATACTGTTATAAGAATAATGACACTGTTATAAGTAACTGATTCACTGTTGATTAATTAATGTCCTAAACAGCCACACAGTGAAAATAGCATTTTGATTTTGTGCCTAGATTTGGAGGATCTTTAACATAAGAGCTATACTTTTCTATATTGTGTCTAAATTAATTTCTTAATGTTAAAGATAATGATTTTGTGATTCATCAGAGTATACTTAGAACATTTTGAAGATACAAACACTGGAGAATTAGAATTTAATCAAAGTGAAATTGTGTGTGTGGAGAGTTAGCATTTAAAATGAATATAAAATTATTTGTTTCAAATTCTAGTTGAGTATTGCAGTGCTATCTGTACGTGTAATTTTATATATTTCCTAATTTACATGGCTATATAGCATGATATATTACTAATACTGTAGAAACAGTAGACCTCTTTTTAAAAATATTTTTAGATTTTGAGAGACTTTTATTTAATTTACTTATTTATATGTGGTGCTGAGAATTGAACCCAGTGCCTCCCACACGCAAGGCAAGCACTCTACCACTGAGCCACAACTCCAACCTCTAGAAACAATAGAACTTAAATTATTTTTTTCCTCTGGAGATTAGACATAAATTTTTGAACACCAGGCTAGGTACATAATTTCCCCCTTCACCCTCTGGAGACATAGAGTGTTGCTGCAGTGTAGACCTTGTGACATAATTGAAGGCCTCTGAGTTCTTGTGGTCCGTCAGGCCACTGTGATGTAGCTGATTAATAACTTTCACAAGATGGTAATACTCCGGAAATTTCAACTTCACCTTAATGGTCCTCTGCTCTCCATTTAATAACACGAATGATTGCAAGTCACTTAAATAATGTGCCTTTGTCCTTAAACTTAATTCTACCTATACGCAACCAAGCAAAGACATCATTAACTCAAAGGTGGGAAATACAATAATTGATGAAAAGATGAGATAATTAATTAGGAGCAGAGTTAGCATCAAGAAAGAACAGAGATAGAAGCTGTTATATTTTTTCAAAATTGCTAGAAACAAAGCATACTGGGTTAGAATTAAAAGCCTTTCCTGAACAAAAGCTTGACATTTTTACATGCAGTGCCATTTTCTGAAACAGAAGACGCAGTTTTGCTTTGGAATATTTTATGTTTTTCATTAATTCACTTTATGCACATACTTTATTTGTTTTAATATATTTAGGTCTCCTTTCTAGACATCATTGAATTACATTAATTCAGATATGTAAATAATTTTTCCATTTTAATATTTCTTAAATGAAGATGCATTTTTTAAAATTGATAAGTGTTTCATGTAGGTTTTTCTGAAATTTTTATTGATTTAAAGATAATATTGCAATAGCTAGCACCTTAGAAATCAAGACAGACCATGCAATAAACTCATTTATTTAACAAATATTTACTGATGTGTCCCTTCTGTAAGGGATAAGAGTAGAGGCTAGGAAATTCAGTACAAGGACAGACAAGGTCTTAATCTTTTTAACAGTTCTTGAAAGTAAAATAAATATGAAAAAACTTAGTCTATAATCTGGTAGCTTATCACTGCAGAATAATGCAGATATATTTAAAATGCTATAAGGTATCCAAAGAGTGTGTGAATAGTTCTGCATATGCTTTTCAGAGGAGAAAGAACTCATCAAGTGGAAGGATACCTGGCAGGGGAAAGAACATAAGCAAAGGCAGGGAGGTGTGAAATGTCAGGGTGTACCGGAATGATGAGTGCTCTAGTAGAGCAGTAGTAGAGGGCAGTTTCTCTCAGACATGAATAATGAACAGAACATTTTAAAGCATGTCGGGTGGGGGGAACCTTATCAATCCTCAGTGTTATTCTTTGTTATTTTTACATGCAATATTTCTGCCTCTCAACAATAAAAACAATAAAAAAACACAGAATGGAATTTCAAAACACATGTTTCCACCCTTATCCTCTTTTGATTCATGATCCGTTACAAAGGATCTCAAGGAAGCTGCCAGAGTGGTCACTTCATCATGTAAGCTATATCATAATGTCACTCTTCTAATTAAAAAGAAAAGAGTTGTTTTTTTCTTTTTTCCTGACAATGGTCCACAAACCACAAGGCTGCACATAATCTGCCTCCTGCTCCCCACATATGGGTTGTACCAGTCATGTACCTGATATATTTGACACACATTGGATTATGTTTTATGACTCTCCTCTTCCAGACAGCAAAGATATATTTAGTAATAATCATGAGATGAAACAAGTAATCATAATAGCCAGAAAAAAAATGCAATGAAAATTTTCTTTTACTGAACTTGTATATATAATCATGCCAGTGAGTATAATTTTAAAAGTAAAACAAATATTCAGCAAAACAAAACATGATATATACTTGTAAATTGTATTAATGTTTATTTTAAAAACAAGAACTACTTATATCTCCAGATTTAACATATACAAATTGTCAGTGACTTTGTCCAAATTATGCTTAGTATATCATGTTAAGTAGAGAATCCAAACAGATTGATTTCTCTATGCTTATATTCAAAGAAGCCTTTTCACTGATTTCAATATCAAAGAGTTTCTTTAACATGAAACCAGAGATATGTATAAAGTTAGAAAGATTCTTAATGTCAGACTAAATTTGAAAGATACATAAAAATATTATTTCACAATTAATTCCAGAAAATATATATAAAAAAAGTTATTACATTGAATGACAGCAGTGAAGTAACTCAAATTCTGTTTCTTCCTGTTTATAATAATACAGTGTCCATGCTTATATCTAATCTATTGTGTTTTTAATTTTTATTTTATTGTGGTAAGAAACCTTACCATAAGGTGCAGTCCCTTCATAAACTTTTAAGTATAACACTGTGTCATTAATAATAAAAACAAAGTTGTACAGCAGACCTCTAGAATGTATTCATCTTGCATGATTAAATCTTTCTGCCCAGTGGTGAATAGCTCATATAATCTGTAGTTTTAATGCAAGGATAGGTAATACCACAGGGTTTGGAGATATGAACTGTGCACAAAGTGAATGCAAAGGACACCAAAACTTCATGAACAAACTCTTGACTAACACATTAACATCCACATTCAATACAATGTGTTTTTCCCCTAATTTAAGGATAAGTAATAAAACCATGGTAATCTTAAACTTGAAAGCATACTATTAAAATTCAAAAATAGCCAAAGCAATTGTTTAGAGCTTAGACAAACAAAGAATTTTTTCATGTATTTTTTTCACTGACCTAGATTAGAATTGCTGGAACCTGCTAGACAGCTCCCTTTGTTCAACCATTGGTAGGCCACTTGATGATGAGGTAATAATGAGAAATTTGAGGTAAATATACTTTATGTGATAGAAATTCTTTGGATATACTCATATTAGTTATGGTTTGCTTCACTGCACATTCTTTTATGTATTATTTCCCAGTCTTTTAATAGATGACAAGGGTCAAAAAACCATGGCCCACAGGTCAAATCTGACTTGTCAGCAGTATTTTTTAAAGAAAGTTTTGTTAGAACACAGTCATGATCATTCATTTACCTATTGCCTATGGTTGTTTTTAAACTTCAAAGCAAGAACTGAGTAGTTAAAGCAGATATCAAGAGGCCTGCAAAATCTAATATTTAAACTACAGTGTTTATAAATTGTATCAGTTACACATACAACAAATTGGATATGTTAAAGTTTATTTCATAATGAATTTATTTCTGGAACTGTGTTAAAGAGAAACAGGAAAGCAAAATTGATCTAGGTTGGCTAAGATGTATATACTGTGTGAGAAAAGTGTTACTGAGGAAGCAGTGGTTTTAACATGACTGTGAGGTCAACAGAGGAAAAGGGTTAAATCCATGGAGTTGGATTAAGAAGCATTAAGTTTGTGTTCACATTAATATTGGAACCACAGTAGTATTTATAGAAGAAAAATGAATGAAACATTAGCATCCACATAAGGTAGAGTTAAAGGAAATAATTTTTCCCAAGATGATTTATAACTCTTATACAGACACAGATATTTTTGTGATACAAATTTTTCATATCTGGAAATGATTGCTACAAATGCCATTTTTCCCCTTCAGCATAAGCTGTATGAACTGCTTCACAAGTTTGGTGGTACAAATATGGTTGAATATTGTACTTGTCCAATTAATGTTATGAATTGAGCCTCTCTTATTCTAAGAACACACAAATAGCAGTTGATGAACTCAAAAAATGCTGCACCAAAGTTTCCATGTTCCAATGCCTCTGGCCCTGTTACTGGTCTGTATTCTGCTATTGTTAGTTGCTCTGGAATTCAGAGTCCTTGGCAGGCTCTGGGGTATACTCCTGAACTTAGCTCCTTTGCCCCACAGTAGGCTACTTGTCCTTTTCCTACAATCATTTCTGCACAAAAAGTGGTCGGGGCAGCTTTTGTCAAAACACTGAAGGTCAAGTATCCCTGTCCCCCGTTCTCAGATGGGCAATTTCTTGTCATATTGTTGCTTGACTGGGAGGAACACTCAGTTGACTCCTTAAAAGAAGACAATTTCTAAGGTAAAACTGGGCCCAGCTAGAGAAAGATGTGAGCAACAATTTCTTGTTTCTAAAATAGTATATAATAACTACTTCACACATCATACATTTAAATATTAAATTAGTAAGAAGCACCAGTAGTATATGCTTTTAAGTATTTAATATTTTCCAAAGTGGTTTTTAAGTTATTTTTAGTAATTTGAAGGAAAATACTGACACTAAACTAAATTACCAAAATAAAGGAATCCATGTAAAGCTGAGTAAAATGAATTTGATGATTTAGTCACAGATACCATGTGTAGTCACAATTTTAATTTGCTGCCTTTGTCTCTATACTATGACTTGATATTACTTCTATCCAATTTCTACTCTTAAGCAATATAAACTCAAGAGTTTTTCCATCAAAATGAGCATAAAGAATATTTTGGTTCCATCTTATCATCATAATATTAAATGTCGATAGCTACTGTTGGCTATTCTTCCTTTATTCCCCTTCTTCCCCTTGACTTCTGTGTTATTCTTGAAATGAAATCATTTGGGCATTCCTTTTTTAAGTTTCTCAACATCTACAATTGCTATGTATTTGGAAACTTTCTTGGTCTAAAGAAAACGGAGAGTTTTGGAAGTGCAGTAGGTAGAGAAAAGTTCCTGTATTCCGACGTCCCTGGCTCTTGTTGATGCCCCATGTTTCAAGAGCTCTGAAACCCCGTTCAGAAGCCTGTGAAATACTTACTGACTATACCAAGATGATATCCAATTAGCCAAATAGGAAGTCTCTAAAAGGGAAACTTTGCTCTAACACCAATGTTTATATTTTATTTATTTTTTATTTTTACAGACTGCATTTTGACTCATTGTACACAAATGGGGTTCAGCTCTTCATTTCTATGGTTGTACAAGATGTAGATTCACACCATTTGTGTGATCATACATGTACACAGGGTAATTATGTCTGTCTCATTCCACCATCTTTTCTACCCATGCCCCCTTCCCCTCTCATTTCTCTCTACATAATCCAGAGTTCCTCCATTCTTCTTTTACCCTCCACCCACCACTCCCATTATGTATCATCACCCACTTATCAGAGAAAACTTTCCAATCTTTGGTGTTTTGGGATTGGCTTATTTCACTTAGCATGATATTCTCTAATTTCATCCATTTACCTGCAAATGCCATAATTTTATTCTCCTTTATGGCTAAATAATATTACATTGGGTACATATACCACAGTTTCTTTATCCATTCATCTATTGAAGGGTATCTAGATTGGTTGCACAATTTAGCTATTGTGAATTGAGCTCTTGAGAATTATAAACATTGAAGTGGGTGCATTACTGTAGTATGCTGATTTTAAGTCCTTTGGATATAAACTGAGGAGTGGGATAACTGGGTCAAAAGTTGGGTCCATTCCAGTATTCTGAGGAATCTCCATACTGCTTTCCAGAATGGCTGCACCAATTTGCAACTCCACCAGCAATGTACAAGTGTGCCTTTCCCCCCACATCCATGCCAATACCTATTATTGCTTGTGTCCTTGATAATAGGCATTCTAATGGGAGTGAGATGAAATCTTAGGGTGGTTGCATCAAATTTAAGTTTGAAATTTCACACATGAAATTCTTAATATTTTAGTGTCTGAAGTTTATAACACAGTTGGCAAACATTTATTGTGAGCTAACTGTGGCAAAGTTCTTGGGATTCAAACATACAAGACAAAAACCCTCAGGCCGTTTGTGGTACAGTTGCATAAAGAGGCAAGCAGAAGAGGAATTACTGCATGTTCTGTATTTCATTGTTGGATAGGAATTAACAGAGGGCCATAGAATCATCCAGAAAGAGCAACTCAGGGAACTGTTAAGTACCAGTTTTCAGACTATTCTGTTGACACACCCACTCTAGAAAGATAGGTAGGAATCAGTCAGACAATGACATGTCATGAGACAGGAATTATAATTAAGGAATAAGGGACTGAAGGTGTACAGAAATACCTAAGCCTTGGCCATTTAGAGAATTGAAAGTGGTTTGCAGGCACTGGAATTAGGGCTTTTGTTTTAAAGTGCCAAGAAGCAGGCCAAATTAGTGAAAAGGAACCAAGTCATGACAGACCAGTCACAAAAATAGAATTTTCCTAATGATGAAAATGCTGTTGAATTATTTTAATGGCAATAATACAATCAGATATGCGTTCTGTTAAAATTGCATTGATACAGTTATTAGAGTCAGGCACTATGAGAGTGTGTATGTGGGTGAGTGAATTGAGGGGGGAATGAATAATTATCACATTATTATAATAAATGTTGAAGATCTGAGCTCTGGAAAGACAAATATGAGTATAAAGGAAGAATCATTTAAGATCAGTTATTAGAAGAATCTGTTAATTTATGGGGGTTGTGAGCCTTTCATCTCTCCCTGGCCATGAAAAAGTTTATAAATTTGCCTTTACAGTCCTCTCTGCTTGCTAGAGCACTTTTTCAGCTGCTACCTGGATAGAAGCTGACTCAAAGAAAGCTAGTGAACTCTCCAAGGTGCCAAAGGAAAGGAGGATAAACTGCTCATGGGTCAATGGGAGATGAAGTGAAAAAGAATGCACAGAAGGTAGAAATTGTTGCCTAGAATAATTTCTGGAGGCACGAATTTTGTTTGTTATTTTAATGCTTTCCTTTTGACACTGAAGGCTAGAGCTGTGGACAAATATGTTAATATATTTTATGGAAAAATCTGTTAATATATTTGAAAGAAGAAGAAAAGGAAGGTGGAAGCCAGAAGGGAATGTGGAAGGTGAATCAATTTTATTAAGTGAAGGAAAATATAATTTCTTCATCTTTTAAATAAATAATTACTATTATCAGAGTTAGTCTTAAAAATTTTTAATAATGATCTTTCACTGATGCCACAAAATCAATTTCTGAACTGAGAAATAAGTAGTCCTGCCGCACTGATAGATTTCTTTCCAAATTTATGTCTTTATTAGAGCATCAGATCCAATACTATGTTCTTAACCCCCAAATCCTCATTATTTGTAAAGATATGAAATACACTAAGTGCATAACAATTTGCATTACCCCACTTTTAAGGAAAAAAACAAACTTCTTACAAATAAAACACTTTTAGAAGTCACTCAAAAATTATGCAGTAGTATTTAACTTAGAGCTATACACAATCCCATCATTTTTAGTCTAACATTGCCACTTGCTGAACATTTGAGAATGAAAAAAATTAAAATGTACTGTAAAATGTAATGAGGCTTTCCTCTCTTCTTTTCCACTTTGTCTTTTTAATTGCAAATGTAATACAGGCTATGGTTAAATAAAATCATAGAAAATGAAAAGTAACTTTCCCATTCCAAATGCAGAACAACAATCCCTGCCCTTAAAAGAAACAACTCTTAAGAAACCTAATTTATAAATTAATTCAATTGTGTAGCTGTAGCAAAGCTTTTAAAGGAAATTTGATTATAAAATACTCTCCAACATTTTGATACTGTTACATCCATGCTCCAAACACAAGCAAATAGAAACCTCAGTAAATTCTCCTTGCTCTCTCAATTACATTCAAACTCCTTTGCTTAGCATTCAAAGTCTCCACAGTCTGACCTTAATTTATCTTTTCAGCTGATCTTCAACTGCTTCTTTATATGTATGTAGTGCAACTCATCAAACTGAATATTGTATGAAGCTGCTCATACTTTTTTAATCTGTTGAAATTCCTTCTCTTTCACTAACCATTCAAATGCCACCACCTTCATAAAATGCACTGGATACCATAAAGAGATTGTGCTTTCCCTCCTATGATTTCCCATAATACAAACAGATACATATCATTTACATAAATAACCAAGTGAACTTTTACCAAAGTATTACAGTGAAGAGATTCTTGCATTATATTTATGTTTTAATTGCAGTGGTAGTTGCCCTTTAAAAAAATTTACATTTTCAGTAAGTTGCCACTTACTGGACATTTTTCACCCTAGGGCACCTACTTAGATACAACGTACCTTTATCCTCACTAGACACAATAAAGACTAATATCATTGCATCATCTTCCTTGGGAAACAAATGTATTAAAAAAGTTAACTCATCTGCACATTAGCATATGCCTTGATTAGATGCTGCTAAAGTGGTACACACCCTCTGCCTTTGTAGAACTGGAACAATATGAGAGAGTGTATAATATTTTAAGATATCAAATAAAATGTGTCATTTTAACTTTAAAATAATTTATTTAAAACTTTACATAAAAATTTTCATATTCTGTTTTTAGTACTCACCCTTCCTTCATTGTTTTAGAAATATCCTTTTAAATATTTGTCTAAAAGGATGTTTTTATTGACATACCTTGAAATAAAAATATACTAATTTCATAATTCCTGTCTTTGCCAGGCATATGGAAGCACTCGACATAAGTAAATAATTTATTCATACAAGGTGTATGATATTTGAAAATCATTTTAACTATCTCAATGACCTTTCATTTCCATTTATCTTCTCAAAACTTTTGATACTCACTTTGCTTTGTCTCACTTTTTGCAGCTTGAAAATTAAGCAGAAGCAGATTTTATATTTTCTCCTCCATTTGTGACCTTTGCTCTTTTCAACCAGTATGACTAGAAGCAAATGCGTAAGTTGTTGCTTCAAAGTGGCAAGAACAGGGAAGCCAGGGTTTACCAGTTAACTCGTTGCTATTTAGTATTCTGTAGTAGAAATATAGTAGACTTTGAAGAAAGAAAATGCACCACCACTCCACCACTCACTAGTTATGCTTTTGAAAAAACCATGAACTTCACTGAGTTTCTATCTGCTTGTTTATAAAATATTTTTTGTAATTTGATATTTAAATATATTAAGAAAAAATACGATGCCTAACACATGTAGATAGATATTTACTAAATAATATTTGTCTTTTCTACCAGGAAAGCTGTTCTTTTTTTTCCTATTATATCAGAAGATTTTAATTAGTGAAGACCATCAATAGGAGCAAGAATGCTATACTGAATTCATTATTATTCTGATTTTCTTTTTAGATTTAGTCATGGTGTTTGTGTATATTGGGCTGTTCAGACTCCAGTAGAGTCATTTCTCCATATGAACAAGCAAGTAATCAAATGATGGTCAGATATGAAATGACAAGAAAAGGGTCCAAAGTTTGCAAATCAGAAGTGCTATCGCTCGATGTTTATTGGGATGACTATTTGGAATACTATAAATTACTTAAAAGTGAAAATTGATGTGACTGAGAAGACTGTCCCTTAGTGTTGGCTAGATACTTTAGTGATTCAATTCACTCCTAACCATGGCTTTATTGGTACAATTCTCTAACCAAGCAAATGGGACTACTATGTCTATATTTAAATCATTTCAGTATGTCATTGTCATTCTCAAAATGAATCCTCTTAGTAATACAAATATGTGGTTATCTGTATCCATGGAACATATTAATATGTTCTTATAAGTAAATATCTGTGAATATATATGTACATATAGGTATTTTTATTTATATGTGTTATATATGTGGCTTATAACCTAGCCCCCTGGATTATACTTTCCAAGAACACTACAAACCATAATCAATCAGATCTAAGTAATATAATTGCAGTTTTAACCTCAGTTTTCTCCCATTTTGGCATTTGATTAATTAATATAGCACTGGAAGAGCTTTGATTTTTTTCCCCATGCGATTATGGCTAAGAAATACAAGGCAATAGAAATTTTCCTCTTGTTTTTACTGGAATTGCCAAAAAAAGTTAAAAATATGAAGAAAAACTGATAGAAACCCAACTCTGTCTTATGTCTTATTCATAACTGTTTCAAGTGCTCAGTGTTTTAATTCAAAGGTCTGGAAAAACTGGACCAGTGTGCCACTCAGGCTCATTGTAGAGATGAGACCCTTGCCATCTCTTCAAACCTCCATCCATGCCTTATGGGTGCAAAACCCAGAAATACTTTGAAACATGGTACAGAAACTTGTCTCTGATCACTACTCTTAAGCATGTATGTGTATGCAGAATAAGAGAAAGCAACCTACAGGATTTCTTGTAGACTCTGAATTAATTTATTCACTCATATCCACAAAAATAGGACCAAAGCATTTCATAGCATGGTGATCACATATACTAAAAACTGTGGCTTATTTGATGAGCCAAAATTAGTGAAGTGGGTCACCAATTTAGCTACACCTCTCTAGTGTGTGTGTGTGTGTGTGTGTGTGTGTGTAGCCTGAAAAGAATTTGGGTCAAAAGTTAACTTTCTACTTCTATCATACACTGAACTTTTCAAATATGTGAGAATAGCATTGTATAGATTATTAAACAATGAATTATCTTTCAGCTATATAATTTCAGAAAATGAAATGAATTATCTTAAAGCCTATTGTTTTCATTTAGTTAATTACTGGGTATATATCAAGTATCTACTGTGTGATCAGCACTGCACAAAGAACTCAGAAGACTCTACCCCTGTGGGGAAAAAAGAAATTACCATCTATTTAGACAACTACATACTAGTATCAATGAGGCACTTGAATAGCATCATCTCATTGAAGTCTGACAACTCCAGGAAGTGGGTGGTGGTGTTTTCCATTTCACAGGTGAGGAAAGAGACTCAGGAACTTCCATAACATGTCCAAGGTCACTTATTGTAGTGGGGGTCATAACTCCAGCTTTGTCCTGTCTGACTGTACCATTTGGGTCTTTCCCACAAGAATGCAGTGGGGATGAGAAACAGGCTCAGATGGATTGGCTGGTGGACAGCTGAAGGCAGCAGATTATAAAGAATGGACTGCATGACTAGGGCAGATAGGGTTGGGGAGGGAAGGGCTGTCTGAAGACTTCCTGAGATAGCCAACCCTGAGGCCCAGGACAGGGTTGAAGAGGATATGCCATATGATGTTGGCCTTGGGCAGGCATGAATTCGATGGAAGACAGTGGCAGACAGTGTGCCCTGAGGTCAGCTGAGTCAGCCTAGGACTGAGGTATGGGAAGCCTCACAGAGCTGTCTAGGCCTCATGAGGCGGCACTAGGAAACCACCCACTGGGTTTCCTTTGTTTAAGTAGATTTTTAAGTTTTGTTTGTTTGACTTATAAAGAAACCGTCCCATTCCTATTTGCTGATAGTCAACACAACTTCTTTAAAACTATTAGACACCAACAGCCATATGATTATTATGTATCATGTAGAAAGTAGTACACTGTAACACACAGATATATAAACTGTAAATTCTTAAGAGTTTCATGGTCCAAATGAATTTGCACACTTCAGGATGGGAGTTGTAGACTATCATCATCCACAATATTATTCCCATTATATGATTAGCTCTTCAAAATTCTAATTATTGAACAATATCAAGACCTTCTTTTCATATTCAGTGTCATTTTCTGAGGTTGAATTGAATAGTAACCATTATTCATAATTCCATTAATTACTTCCTTTGACTAAAAAATCTCATTGCAGTTACTAATGGATCTCTTTTGTGCTTGTTAACACACTACCTTAAATAAAACACTCATTTCTGTTAGCAAGATGCACTTTTACCTTCCTTGTACCTGATGTGCCGATCAATAGTATTTTTAGCCTAAGAAAGTAAGAGATGCTAGAATTGCTATATATTTAATCTAATCATCAAAGCCTTCATAGAGCTCAGTAATTTTTGTTCTTGTTCTTGTCCAAATGAAGTTGTCCTTTTCCAATATGTTCTTTTAAGAGAAATATACCAAGTATTAAAGAAATAAAATGGGAGACATTGAAACTCAGTAGTAAGATATTAGAATTATTTGTAAATAAATTATATTGACCAATATTAATACCTTTTAACCAGTTAAGCAGTCCTCTTTGGTAAGTGTTGAATTAATAAACATCTCTTACATAATGTGCTTCTTCAGTGTAATTTGGGAACTCTGAGGGAAGGCAAAGCCATCCAGAAGTCATGTTTCCTTTCATTTCCAAGGTCTAACTTCACACTCCTGCAAAATGAGAGATTGCAAAGCATATCGGCGTTTACTGAAAGGAAAAAGCAACAACAACAAAAAAATTTATTTTTGCTTAATTTTAGATTTGATGTGATTTTAAAGTAATTTCTTGTGTACCAAATCCAGGACTGCATGAGACAAGTGTAATTTTATCATCGCGTATGTAATATTTAAAACTACTTCCTATAAAAGTGAAATATGATCATTTAAAAACCTAATTTTCAAAATGTTGCAAAGGGCTGCTTTTCAGTGTCTTTAGAGTGGCAGTGTTTATTCTGGAACCTTTTTTCTGGTCTTTTACTTCATGACATCTGGTAAACTTTACTGATAATCAAGGCTGAATAACTTATAACATCCACAATCAGTATGTAATCAAATCTGATGAAAAAAACATTTACACATGCTTATTACATTCCTATATATTTTTTAAATGAACTATTTTAAGGATTACTATTTAAAACTTTATTCTGTAGATGTTGAGCTAGAAATGTTATATTTGTTATCAATACCCCAGTACAAATAGGAATATTCAAAATTAATCTGGTATTAGTGTGGCATTTAAAAATCAGGTCCTTATGTATGATTTTGTTTTGTCCTTTCCTTCACTCTGATACTGATTTGGGGGTTAATATGAACATTTTCAGGAAAAAAAAAACTGTATTCTGCAGAGCCACTTCTAAATACTTGGCATCCAAAATGTTACTAAATGAAAATTAATTGCTTTTCATAAAAAAAGGACATTTTACAAGACTGTGTAATCATATTAGAATAATGACTGGCCTCACTAATGGAAATTAAATGTGATGCTGGGTGTTCTGGCAATGTGGCCTGGGAACTAGGTTTGCATGTAAAAGTGTAATTTCTATCCCTGCTGAGTGGATTTTGAATCTCAAAATAATTAGTTCTGTCAAATAATTAATTTTGTTGACAGGACTAAGTTGAGAATATACAACCTCACACACATATATTATAATTATTTGGAATGACAAGATGATATAAAACAATAATCTTCAATTCTGACTGTCAAACTTGATCAGATCATTTCTTTTAGTACTTTTGAGTTTCATGTTAATAACCTTGAATGTAGCGTATAAGTCATCATCGCTAGTGCCATTTACATATAGAGTATTTATTGTTGTCATTGAATGTGTGCTTTATGTGTGTAAGTGTAGCAAAAACTAATGTTTGTTCAAAATACTGCTGTGATAGTTTTTTTTGAAACTAAGAAAATGCAGCTATGTAAATTGGTATGTATATTTTATTTGTGCTGATTTTTTTACTCATGAGTAATTAATTACATGTTTTAAGTTTGTTTTTCTGTGTTTTTAATCTTCTCTGTATTTGCTAGCATACTATGATATGCAACTCCATAATTATTTTTGTAATGGTAGCACTAACAAATGCACTGTGACATTAGAATGACACCATTAGAATGACACACTCTCTGGTGTCCCTAAGTATCAACTTCCTTGCTTTTCTTTTGTGGCCAACTCTGTTCCAACCCTTTCATCATGCTGTCTTTACATTTACTCATGTTATATAATGATGACATTCATCTACATTCCACCATTATGAAGAAAGGGAATCCATTTCTAATCCTACAAGTAGAATAAATGAAGAGCAGGGGAGTTAAATAACTTTCTCAAAGACACACAAATAATAAAATATATGCTATAAGTTGACCCAAGACCACTTAATTCCAGATTCTGTTTTTAGTATGCTGATGTTACTTCTTTATTTATAATTTGAACTTTTTTCAAGCTTGATCTGTCATTAATTATTATGAAGTGTACAATTCAATTTGTTATTTTAAAAAATACCAATAATCAAAATATGTTGTAAGATATTAGGTTAATAGAATTTTGAGATTTTGTAAGTGTATTTAGTTATGTGAAAGGAAATAATTTTTTTCCTTAGAAAAGAAAATTAAGTAGTTTTCATGACTATGATTAGAATGAAAAAGTTTTCAAACTTAAGAAAAAAAATATGTTACACTGAGACACATTGAACTTTGTATTTTATTTAAAATGCATCATAAATTATTTAGAAGATTTTTTAAAGATCCACAGTCATGCAATATTACTTTTAAATAGTTTAGTTGAATTTTGCCTAGTTGAAATATCATTTTTGGATCAAATTTTTTATGCCTAAAGCAACCTGCTTTTTGAACTTTCAGGATAACAGATATTTTACCCTCTTCTCCAGGTAACAAAAGAAGTATAAGTTTCTCCATATGAAATCTGTCACATAGCAGAGCTCAATTTAACCTCAAATTGTATATATTAATCAATCAGAGTAAGGTTAGCTGGTATTTATCTAGAAAGTGCTACTTATACTTGGACAAAGTGTGTAGAACATATTGTAGAATTAGGTTCCTTTTTCACTGACCTGGTAAGTTAATGATGGTGGAGTTTATATTGCTCTTGTGTTTCTTCACTGCCTTCCCCTGCCCCATCTCCTTTTCTTAAAATAGACAACAGCAACAAATTCTACAATGACCAGGAGACTACCCCCCAAAGCTCATTCATCTATCATATATAAAATTATAATTATTTAAAAATGTAAGGTTTTGTTTTGATTTTCCTTATTGACTGCAGGTGCACATAATTGAATTAATAATCATTATTAGCTTGTGAAAAACAGGTATTATTGGTCTGTGCAGGACCCATTTTAATCTATTTAATTGTTTAAGTATCAAATACCGAAGTCTCATTATAGATTCTCTAAGTGTGCAGTTCTACAAGGAAGTGACGCATAGAAAGTGTGGCTGGGTAAGATAAACTATTATGCTCTCAGTCTGAAATTCAGACTGTGGCATATGGTTAGCATCTTGCAATTAGGAGGAAATAAAAAGGTCTGCCTAACTACACAGTATATTAATTTGCCATCAAGGATGGATTGTCAAGTCTCATTAAGTGCATAGGGTTTTTGTTTGCCCCTTGTTGCTCTGTGACACGGGAGATAAGCCTGAGTGACTTTATAGCTACCAGAGGTTTATTTTTTTCTCCAATGGCAGGGCAGATGTTTGGCACAGAGGAGGTCTTACCCTGAATCCATAGAGGCTAGCTCACAGCCGTGGTTCTGGACATTGTTGTAGACAATTACAAGCAATTTGTTTCAGGTTACATTTTGCTCAGTAATTATAAGGTCCTGAGGACAGTATATTTTTCAATTACCTGAACTGGGCTGTAGATATTTTCCTTTGGTAGGCCTGTATGCATTTCTAATCTTTTCCGAAGGAGGAAAATTAAGGATATATTTCACAAGTTGATACCTGGCAATAGATTAATGACTGACATTTCTAAATGTCTGCATCGAAGAATTTAAATAAAAACTTGTTAACTTGATGCATTAGAGTCAATGTACTCTTGTTGCTATCATTGTAAAGGGAAATGATTCAAAGGAAAGGTTGAGGAAAGGCATGTTAGATAAAAAGGTCTTACAGTACTTCTGAAACACTGGTTTTCAGAGATTATCCCCCTGCAGGGTAGAATTCCAATACCATGTGACGTTCAAGCTAATACACCTTGAAAAGAAAATAAGACCCTCTAATTTATGTATGTGGTAAACACCTATTCCAGTGATTGAGACTAGTATTAATACAATAATCAAGTTAACTCAGTGTTTTGTACTAAAATGAACCACAAATAGGAGTTACACTTAGTGCTGAGTTGAATGTTAGCTGGTCTTGGACTTCATCCTGTAGCTGTATGATCAATATGAGTAGACTTTCAGTTTAGTTGCTTTCTGCATAACATAGAACCAACAGTACAGGTCCCATCTACTTCACAAGGTTTATAAAAGGATCAAAGGGAAAATTATAATGAAGCATTTTGTGAGATTCAAATTGCTATGTAAATTTAAAATATGTTTTACATAAAATAATATTAAAAGGAACTATAATGTGATAGATATGCTGATCATTAACATTTATTATACGAGTACCATATGCCAAGCAATGCCAGGCACTATGAAAGCTATCTAATTTCATTTGGGAAAACAAAAGAATTTTTCAAAGTTTGCCTCATTATTGATTAGATTCAATTAAAAGGGCAATCCATTCTACTTGGAGGAAATCAAGTTCAAAGTTGTTCAAGCATTTTGCCTTACTTAGATCATGATTCTCAGACTGCTACCCTCATTACACCAGGCTTACTTAGAACTTAGAACTTAGGATTCTGTTGTCATTGAAGTTTCGTAAGTATTGATGCATTAAGGTCTTTGAATGCTACATTTTGTTTGACCTTCAGTGTGTTTAAAATTTAACAATAGGTGTCTGCCTTGGTCCATTTCTGTTGCTATAACAAAGTGTCTGAGATCATATAATTTATAAAAGAACAGAAATTTATTTCTCAAGTCTGGAAAGTCTAAGCTCAAGGTACTGGCAGGTTTGGTATCTGGTAAGGATGTGGTTCTGTGTCCTCACATGTGGAGCAGGATAGAAAGTCAGAAGGGTTCTACTGGTTCCTTCCAGCTCTTTTATAAAGTTGCTAATCCCATTCATGAGGGCTTTGCCTTTATGACTTAATCAACTCTGAAAGGCCCCACTTCCTAATGTCATCACATTAGGGCATAAGTTCCAACATAGAAATTTTGGAGGGACAAACACATTCAAATCAGAGCAGCATGTTTTGTCTCAATCTAATAATAGGCACTATGTGAATTCTGAGTAGCCCTTGTATTGGATTGTGACCTGCAGGGGTGGACCACACCAGAGACATGGTTTTACAGATGGTGGTGTTATTACAGATAAGAAAGTCCTCTAGAGAGATATTGTAGTTATAGCAGATTATACCCTAGAAGTGGCTGTTATATGTAAGTATTTTACAGAAAGTTGGGGATAATCAGATAACACTACAAATAATGCTTGCTGAATATGCAGCAGGTAAGAGAGTATCAGCATTCTTTAAAAATCATTTTGGCTTCTTGACTTTTATGCTCATAAAACCCACTTATCTACTTTCAATACCTATGTTTTTCTGTATAAATCTTTGCAAAATTGAGGTCATTAGTGTTTGTGTTTATGATCCTAAGTGATATTCAATTTTGTCTTACTGAATAAGACACAGCTATCAACTAAACAATAGCTACATAGTGATAGTGATTATTTCTAAATATACTTTAGGTAAAAGACAGGCTTTTTCCTCATACAAAAGAGGGAACCACTCCCTGTACAATTTTTTAAAAATAGCTTTCGTTTCCTGTTTGAATCTATTGTGTACAGTAGTGCTACCATGTTTTTGTATGAAAGAATGTTTTCCTATGCCATCTTAAAATACAGAATTCCTTTTGAAATAAGATTACTTATCCTTTAATTCATTATTGAGTTTATATTCCTTTTAACACTTTTCTTAAAGATTATGAAATTTAAAACCTTACCATTATTAATAGTAGTCAAAAGCATTTGCTATGTATTTTTGATTCTTAAAATTGTGCTTCTCTTCTTTCTATAAATATGGTAATCTCTGCCAGATTGTGTAAATCAACCTACTTAATGTAGATAGGTCCTTTCATTTGATTTAGACTGTCAGTCATGCCAGAAAGGGTAACAATCACTCTGTATGTAAAGGACAAAAAAATTCTCCATATGCAGTGTATAAGGATGGAATAAATTTTCAGTTGACACAACAAGGAAAAAAATCCATTTCCTGCCCATGAAGTATGACAGAGCCTCTTACAAATGTTAACCTACCAGAAAGATTTTCTCCTCCAGAATAATGTGACTGCTTCTTGTCAGGACTTTGACTCTCAACAAAATGCATCACATTATCATTGAGAGCAATGGGTTTACCAGAGAATACTGTTATAAAATTATTTCAAAATTATAAAAATAAAATAATTTAATTGCTTTCTGCTTGGTTGGTGGGGGTGGAAGTTGGGTGGCAGTGTTGATATAGATGTATACATTTAATTCAATCAGCAATATCAATGAGAGCCAAAAAGAATAGTAGACATCTACCCACCTACTCATTTATCTTTTGAATAATTATATATACATTTAATGAACTCAGCAAGAATTAAAGTCTGAATATATTCAAAACCCTGGGGTAATTTATGTTAAGATTGAGTCAAAATGTTTATTATATATACATATAATGTATAATAGATGTCATCCCTGAATTTAGCTTAGTAAGAAAAAATAAGGCTAATAAGAGAAGCATAAATTTATAGATATAACCCAGAAATAGTTCACTTTGTTTTTATTTAATTTCTCTTCAATTTTCTAAAAATCAAATGTATAATCAGTTTATCCCTGTTTGCAAAATTTGTATACCTCATTGACCAGATATTTAAATTTCCTAAGTGTAACCTTAGTCTGAAGAAGGTATTTTGTTGCTTCTGTTTTGAAGCTGCATGATCTGTCTCAGCATTACAATTTTTATCATTTTAAATAATATACTCCAGGAATAATTTATATGTACAGTTCATTTTGAAACTCTCCAGTCACAACTGAATTTAACCAAAATTTATGACAGTAAGTCAAGCAAAGCTGTTAATCTCTTTAATATGAAGAAAGAAGACACTAACAGCAAGTAGGGAACTCAACACCTTTCAAGTACATAAGAGATTCCTGTGCAGATAGGGGAACTCTCATTAGTAGAGATCTAGGTTTCAGGTTGTTCTGAGAGACATAGATCTGTTCTGGACATTCTGTTTTGGTGTACTGCAGACATTTTTAAACCATAGCCAGCTTTATCAGTGTGTGAGTGCAAGTGACTAGGTGAATGTTAATGTCTGTCTGTGCCATCCACTTGGATGCTAACAGGAGCTAATAGGAGCACATCTGGTAAACAAATGAGTAAATGCAGTATGCAATGAGTTTGCCCAACTCTGAAATTTGTTCTTCCCAAATATCACCCCTTCACACTCATTTCATTGTAAGTATCTCAAATTTGTAGATTTTCTCTTATAAATTGTTTAAAAAGAGCCATGAACACCACTAGTACCTGAGTACATGAAATGTACACTCCAGATGAGGCTTAGAGCTATGTCACCACCCTGGCCCCTAGAGAGGCTATAAAAGGACTTGCATGTAAAATCAAAGATGCAAAGAGAACATGAAAGTCATCCCAAAGATGCTACATATAAACCCAAACACCAGAGCTTCTGTAACATCATGTCCTTATTATGTGTGTGTCAGTGCTGAGCAAGGGCTAGACCATAACACCAAAGCAAGATACCTGTAGGGCCACAACTGCTCATGAGCACAAGGTCAGTATCAACCAATGCTATGATGTGTCACTTGTGAATTTAAACACCTTCCAGGAGCATTGATTCAGAAGAATTTCTGTTGAGACCAATGAGCTAACTTCAATATTGCAGTAATCTCAGACAAAATATTATTAGAGGTTGTGCCACATCTCCAAAAAACCCTGCTAATTCATTTTAAGAAGAAACTGCTATAAAACACTAAGTCATTATCCAAATCTAGTTGCATAAAAGTCATCAGATTACCAGGAAATTACCTACAAATGCAGAAATTGTCAAAGGAGAAATGTAAATCATTCTTGAATCAACTCAGTATACCTGAAAATAGGCAAATATTCTTTTTGTTGAAGAAAAACAATCTAGGGAATGAATTTCTAACTTGTGCATATATTCTAAACAATAACTAAGCTGAAAGTTTTAATCATTCCTATATGCCAAATGCTGTGCTTAATATTCTGCATCTCATTTAATCCTTTCAAAGTCATATCAGCAGTTCTTTCTGCCATTTAAAAATTATATAGAGAAAACACAATCAGAGAGACTACATAACTGCCCAAAGTTACTGGACAAGAAAGAGGCAGAACTGGAACTAGAGTCCTTGTTTATGTAACCTTAAAAATTAAGGTAGATTTTTTTCTCTCCAACTTTAAAAATCAATGTTATACTTGTTATGCTTATGTTTAAAGTTATTGCAAAATCTGTGTGGGAACTAAAAATGTCTAGTGAATTAAGATGCTTAAGTGGCTCAGTTACCTCATACCTACAGTCACTTTCCTTCCTATATTTCTAAAGTAAGATCTTATCAGTTCTTAAACTTGACTAAGCATATAAAAGGATGAACATTAATAACAACACTATAATTCTTAGCCAGAGAAGAGTATACCTGATTTTTAATTCTTCATTTCTTAGAATTTTCCAGTGTTTATAGATTCTGCCTTATGTGGTGGTTAAGGGGAGGGAAGATGTGGAGAGTCTTATATATCACCATGGACCACTGCATCCACAAGGATAGGATCTTTTCCACTGAGAAATTATGTTCTGAGTCAGTTATTTGCAACACCTACATTGCTAGATGGTATCATATATGACACCACATCTACATTCATAGCAGTTGAATTTAAGAAATTTGTAAACAGGGACTTTATCTGATGTACACATACAAAAGGAATTTTCACTGTACCATTTTTCTTTGCTACTTAACGCAACCCCATACATTTCAGTTTGCTGAAGGAAATTCACCACTTGTAGGACATTTATTTATATTTTAGGGGAGTACAGGAAATTTCAGGGGAGTGGTTGTGGGATTTAAGACCTTTCACTCCAGGGCTAGTCTGCAAAGCCACATCAATAATGATTGAAAGTTGTTCATCTCTGCAGGCCATTTAGTAGCCTACATGAAATCACTTAGTGGTCTAAATTTAACTCCTGAGGGAACTGTCATGATTGACAGTTTGAAAAAGAGGACAAGAATGGAATGGATCTGTTAACTAAGAGTGAGTGAATTTCTCCTGTGGGTATAGCAATATTTACCTCCAAAAATTTAGTTTTAAGTGACCTAAGAGTTTTGAAATTAGAAAGATGTTTTATTCAGTGAATGAATACAGTGAATAAAGCAGATTTTTATTCCAATGTATACACAAGGGTAATCCTCTTACTAATTCTGTATTGCTAACACCATATAATATGCATTTAGAAGTGAATATCATGTTTCTGCCTTGTTTCTCCATATTTGTCTTATTGATCTTCACTAATGTGAACTATGTCGTACTATTTATTATCAGGTGACTCAGAAAAAGTTGAATACAAACTTATGTGATTTCTACTTTATGTTATTTCAGGGACACTGTTAGGAGTCTACTGTTTGGTTAATCTTATCATTTATTAGAAAAAAATGTAAGCACAATCTCTGGGCATTCTCTCTCAATATAAGTTATGAAGTATGTCTTAGCACTCTGTGGCTTTTCCCCTCAATGTGACATTAGTTATGGTGGTGACAAGGCCTCTCAATGTGCAGTTCTTGTGCATTGTAGTGATTGATACCTTCCTTCAGTAACTTGGAACAGAAATACTCCAAATCCCAGAGGAAATAAGTGAAGAAAAGGGAAAATCTACTGTAAGTGAATGAATGTTTAATAAGCACCTAGCTCAATGGCAGATATACAATAAGTGCTCTCTGATATTAAATATAAATTGTTTGTTGTAGAACCGTTTTTTAAGATAACTTTAATGACTTATAGACAGTCTCTTAAAACTCATAATCTCCTATTTAGAACCATTTCAAGCATTTTCTACAATAGGCATTAAAAAAAATGTGATACGAACAAAAAATGAAGGTATCCCTGATTACTTCTTCCCCACTTTTTCTGTCCGCCTAGTCCTCACCCAGGAAGGGGGCTTTTGAAGCAGATTTTCATTTCTACGGGATGTTGTTGACAGTCACAAACCTAGGTAATGGTGCCTCATGGTTCATGGCTCTCTGACAAATAGTAGTTGAAACAGCAGACAGTGCCACAGTGTTGTGTCTGTTCTTGATGCGCGATCCCAGATAGTGCAGATATAGTGTCAATCACAAAATCTTCATGGCTGAGAGGAAGCTTGTTTCTTAATTGTTCCATTTCCTAAGACCCTTTTATCACAAGTGGGTACTGACCCTGATTGAACTATTTCCCCCAGTCAAGTAAGAGAGTCTCATGATTGTTGGTTTGACTTCTTTATATAACTCAAAACAATTTTCTGACTAGATCACGTTGAGCAGTGAAAAGTTATCATAAAGGCATAATTACAATCAGCATCTTGACAACTGATTTGCTACTAAATGTTCATTTGCAGAGGAGAAAGTGTTCAAGACTATCACATGCACTAAACTTCCTAGAAGTATATCAATTTGATTACGTTACAGAGAATATCAATGTACTTTGAACCCTTTGAAGTGAATATGTCTGAGTTTCGCCATCACATGGTTTTATCTCTTTGAATTTTATTGTTTTTAATTTAAAGTTGATGTTTAGCTTTCTGATTTAAAGTTGATATTTTGTTTTTCCTTCTTTGTAAGATTTTCCTTCTTTGTAATATTTTTCATTTAATTTAGTGATTGGACAAATAGACATGCTTATATGAGGATCTCTGATAGAGCAGATGTAATACCAATTACAGTGTTCCTTCACAGAGGAAACTTGCTCCGTTTCCCCTAAACTTCAAAACCACAAGTGTAACCTCCACCCTTAGTTGATGTGAACTGCTGTGAGCAGAACTTTGTCTCCTCCAAATTCCTATGTTGAATTCTAACTCCCAATGTGACAGTATTTGACCTTTGTGAGATGATTTGGTTTAGATGAGGTCATAAGAGTAAGGACTCAATAATAGAATTAGTATCCATAGCAGAAGAGAAATCAACACAAGCGCACTCTCTTTCCCTCCCATCCATGCTTCTCCCTGTCCCTCTCCCAGTTACTTCTGAGGACAGGTGATAAGGTAGATCTCTGCAAGTCAGAAAGAGAGCTCTCTCCAGGAACCTAATGAGAGGGAAAGTCAGCTTAATCTTCAATTTCCCAGCCTCAATAACTATAAGAAATAAATTTCTGTTGTTTAAGCTATTCAGTTCTGGTACCTTGTTATGACAGTTCAGAGTAATATCTCAATAAAGAAAAGAGTTGCATTATTTGTTTCTTACATTTTTTGTGATATTTGGCCTGAACCAGCCAGTATTCTTTCCGATTTCTACATGGATGCGTCTAACCCCCTTCAAATCACAATAATGGTCTCTCATAGACCATAATACTTTGGGTCTGCAACTCTTTATTAACTGTTTCCCAAGTGAGAGTTTAATACCTCCCATTAATCTTTGTTTACAAAATGTCAACCATTTAGTAATTTGTATGTACCAAACTAATTTTAATCACATTTAACATAGAAGCTTATTAATATTCCAAGTTTTTGACTATTTTAAATGTTGACTTACCAATATCTGATTTCTAATTTAGTATTTACAATAATCCATACAAAAAATTAATTTTTATAACTAAATGTTACATTGTCAATACTTATGTATTTACTTTTGTTTTCCATTCAATTAGTTAACTTCAATCTCCAAATGAAAAATACTTAGATCTTAATACTGAGTGGTTTTATTCAAATCTAGTTTCCATATTTTAGCTAACATTACTTACTATAAAAAATTAATGCCATGCTTGTTTTTCTAAATAATTTTATTTTAAGGTTGCCCTTAATAATTTCATTAAATTTTGATGAGATATTTAATGAAATTCATTTACATAACTTTCTAGTTCTATTCACTGGGATTTTAAGCCATTTTTTGTTGTCCTAAAATCTTTCATATTAATCGATCTCATGAAATTTATCATGTCACCTCTATTTCCAATACAGGCTCTTATTAAAAATACACTAAATATTTTATTTATTTTTAAACATAAAATAGTAGATAAAATGGAACTAGTTCATCAAGTTTATACATGGTACTATTGTCACATACTACATTCACTGTCTGAGGAGCATAGTTTTAAAAAAGTGGACAAAAGAATTTAATGTGAATATAATCAGTGTTATCCAAAACTTTATGAATTGCAAATTTCACTTTTGCCATAACTGTTATTTACAGGTAGAACTGAATTGAATTATGAATATAGAAAACTGCTGAAAGATTGAGTTCTTATATGAATGTTTTTCTTTTTTTTTGTTCAACTTTTCAATTGTTCAATAATCATTTACATATACTATTATAACGCCAACATATTGAAAATGTAATCTGCGGTTGTAATGAAACATGCTTTGAACAAATGAAATTCAAATAACTTTTCTTGCATTTCTAAATAATAACTCATGATATGCCTGGGAAGCTCCAAACACTACTTCATTTTTCTCTGAGTGTAAGGGAATTGTGCTTTTTTCATTATTATAACCAGCCTAGCTTAACTCTTGAACTTCATTCACCATTACAAATCAAAGCATCTCTTTCTTAACTTACAGCCCATTCATTCCTCCCAGTTAACCTAATGAATCTGAAAAATACTCTAGAGTGTGATACTTAAGGAAGATCTGGCCTCTGTCAAAACTGCTTTGAATATGCTTTTCAAACAGGCACTTTCAATGCTTCTGGGACTTGTGGGAAAATGTTCAACCATTCAGGAATATAGTTGAGGGTTGATATCTAATATTCCCCGTCCTGTTTGACCAAGGAATTTCAACACTGGGATTTATCATTAATACATTTTCAGAGTTCATCTCAAAGTATTTTTGTGACCTAAGAAAATCAGAAATAAGAAAATGTCCATCAAGCATACAAAGAATACGATGGTTTAACTTTATTACTATGCAAGAATTTAAGTTGTATGTAGTAAGTTACTTAACATAATATAAAGGGTCTTCAAATAATAAGTAATGATACTTGGTGTATAGATTGTGATGAAAAGTTTGTTCAAATTTTAACTTAGTTTTTAAGTATTAAAAAAGGATGAAGAAAAAAAATTTAACTGCAAAATGTCTTCAGGTTGGGATTATATTTTTTCTTTCATGTGTATATATGACCTCAAATTTTTCAAATTTACATATTTCCCAAATTTTTACTTTCAAAAGCCTACATTTGGTTTACTTCAAAAAGCAGTTCAATGCTCAAGACTGGAATCTTCATCATAATTTTAAATAAGAGGGATAATATGGGATATATTGTAGTGACTTCTTCACTGCAAAATGGAAATCACATTTTTCACAAAATAGTTTAACAAATAGATATTTAAAATTTTTGACAGTTTTTCTTAAAATTCATTGAAAAATTGTCACTGGTGTGTAGTGGATGTAAGTTATATTTTTTCTAAACTGGAGATTTATCTTTGAAGAATAAATTCAGACATTTTATGGCATTCTTTTCATTTACTTTGTCCAAGAAGAAATGCTTAAATACATTAATTTATTTGTGTTCTGTTTCCCCCTTTTTCTAATTATGAATATATACAATTAATATGTTTAATACAAAATTATTCTGGTACATGGAGGTGAATTAAAACATATTTGGAAAACTACTCCCCTTTTATGCACACTATTGAATTTTTACATCATTTAATAATTAATTCAAATATTATCTGTTTTAAGAACGTTCCTCTGGTATTCTCAGCTGGAAAATATCTTACCTCCCCCTCCCCTGTTCTCATGTGTGTGCTCCCTAACAAATTGCAACTTTAATTTTTATATCTTCCATCTTTAGTATTTTTGGATATTTGTTATATTTTAAGTAATTATCAAAATGAAGACATGTAAAGTTGAATAAGATGTATTTAATAATTCAGCACAGATATCATGCATAGTCACAATTTTAACTTGCTGCCTCTGTCTATATACTATGCCTTGATATTGCTTCAGTTCAATCTCTTTATTCTTAAACAATATACACTCCAGCATTTTCCTATGGCATTTATTTGACTATAGCTCAAGAATCCAACAGATAGTAACTTTCAGGATATAATTTATATTTCTCTTATTTTATTTTTCTATATCCCTTTAATCTTATTTGAGTTCTTGAATGTGGTATGTAATAATATTGTTGATTGATTCTCTTGAATATCTGGGTATTTTTATTGTTTTTATTAACTATTTTTTGTTGTTTACTCTTTATTTTAGTATGAGTGCCTCTAAAATTTACTTTGGAAATTCAGGACTGCTAAATCTGGGGCAAGGGTGGAATTTACTGTCTGTTAATTTTATATGCTCCAAAAAATATTTTATCTAAAGTACACTTTAGAACTCTTTTAATTCATAATTAACATATCCTGTTGGGATCTAAGGATAGAAATCTCCTTCAAATACACATGAAAAGCTTTATTTATTCTAAACACATTCTCTATGATTTTACAAAGGATTTACCATTTCTGCTGATATTTTCATAATAAAAACCTTAATCTTTTAAATTAGTTCTCATATGGCAGCTACTTAAACTTTTTTATTTTTTGCTCTTCTTAAATATAACTAACACAATCATATCTTTGCTAAGTCTTCAGGACTAGCTATTCATTCTCTAGGTGTGAATTAGGCATAAATAATTAGATTATTCTGAATTACTGTATTTTAGGGGGCTGAAACCCTGTTAACCCTTTTGTATAGAGCAATCCTTTAGAGTGTGACCTTATTTTAATTAAGTAAAATTTAAAAATCCATCCCTCAGCTATAGTAGCTGCATTTCAAAAATTATGCATGGGGTTGGGGTTGTAGCTCAGTGGTAGAGAGCTTGCCTAGTATGCATGAGGCACTAGGTTTGATTCTAAGCACTGCATACAAATAAATTTTAAAAAATAAATAAAGGTTGGTCAACAACTAAAAAACTTTTTTTAAATCATGCATGATTATTAAATACTTTTTTGATAGCATGGGTATAGGATATTCACATCATCACAGAAAATGCTATGGTGCAACTATAGTTTACAGTTTATCTTTTATTTTATAGCAGCTTTCACAGAGACAATTTAGCTCATCCAAACTTCTGAATTAAAAATAAAGAAACTGTTTTTACTGAAAAAAAGTTCATATTTCCCTTGTCATTTCTTTTGTAGTTGCAGAATTTCTTTGATGGTTATTCCCCATTTTTCTGTCAGAATGTAAACATTTTTCTAATGCCTAACAGTCCCAATTTTTCTCTTTATCACTGCTTTTCAGTAATTTGATTCTGATATAACTGGTATGGTTTTCTGTGTATTTATTCTGCTTGGGATTCATTGAGATTCTAGGATCTGTGAGATTATCATTTTTATCACATTTATAAGGTTTTTGGTCATTATGTTTTTGAATATTTTCTGTTGGCTCCTCTGGGACTCCAGAGATATGTTTATTAAATAGCTTGATACTGTTCACTGAGCTCTGAGGCTCTGTTTAGTTGTTTTTCAGTGTTTTCTCTATATATTACATTTTGGTTGTTCCCTATTCCTGCAGCTTCAAGTTTCTCTATCAGTTCTGCAAAGCTTTATCACCTGTATTATTTATCCAGTGATTCTTTAAAAATTATTATATATTTTAACTTTCATCTTTAAAAGTTCCATTTGATTCATTTATGTATCTTTCATTTCTCTCTTGGTCATGGTCATATTTTTCAAACACCTAAGATGTCTAGGAGGTTTTGATCAGATGCTGGATATGGTGCATTTCATGTTGCTATTTTTTAAAAGAAATATTATGCTTTTCTCTGATAGGCATTTTTATTGCTTTAGTTACCTCACCTGGTTCTTATGTTTTGCTAGAGGTGGCCTAGGGATCATTTGTCCCCATTAATGAAGGTCCACTTCTTCTATTTTTTTAATTACTAAATAAATGAAGTTTTATTGAGCAAAAGGAAAATATGTAAAAATATATTTTATACATGGTATCATTTAAAATAGACCAACATTATCATCTATTTAAGTCATTTACAAAAATTATAGTTCATACTGAAAAAAATCTAAATATTACAGAGATACGAAATATGTCTAAATTATCCCATCTTGGTTAAAATTCAGCTTTTTTTGCCAAACTGACATGATTATGTGTATGAAAAGCAATTATCAAAACTATTCAAGATATGGTGAAGAAAAACATGAATTTGAAGTCCTCAGATTATTACTGACTGGGGGCTGGGGATATAGCTCAGTTGTTAGAGTGTTTGCCTTGCAAGTACAAGGCCCTGGGTTCAATCCCCAGCACCACAAAACAAAACAAAAATTATTACTAACTGGTCTAATCATAAAATTACAGTAACTTGAAAAATGTAGATTGACAAAATACAGAGAATCCAAAGTCAAGCCTCTGATGATTTATATATGTATATTTTAAAGTGAAGAAGAATGTTTTAAATTATTTATAGATATCCATGTAGATATACATATAGATATTTAGATAGAGCTATGTGTATGTAGTTATCAACATAGATGTGTCAAAAGTTATAAAATCAAGGATATCAAAATGCAGTCTATAAAAATAAATTTTTTTAAAAAATCTTGCCTGTTAATACAATATCAGTGTCACTTAAGAGTTTATTTCTGATGATTTCTTTGTCATTTCAAAGAATATATTCTTGTCTTTTGCATGTCTTGAAGATCAGATATGTTGTAATAATTAATATAGGAAGAAATGTAAAAACAGAGCTCAAGTGAGAGGATTCATGCTAATCTGGATATGAATTGCTCAATATTTAAAATTTTAAAAGATAGAGTGTGACTTGCTACTTTTTCAACAATAATACAATGTTATTTTAGAAGCTGCATCTTTAATCTTATTATTAAATCTTAATCTTTCAATTGATCTATTTCCTATTAATCTTCAAAAATGTTTTTGAGTGGCTTTCTTCCTAGGTGACATGGGAAATCTAGAGAGTACTGAAGTTTTTTAAGATGGTAGGAGACTCTGGAACAATTTCAGCCTAAACGATACACTTAAGTAAATGTGTGCCTTGGGTTGTGGAATATGGCAGCCTTAGATGGTGCTGAGGGTTCACTTCTGATGTGTAAACTTGATCTTCCGGAGTCAGTTTGGACTCTCCACTTTTGCCAGTAGGAACTTGAATAATTCTTAGCCTTTTTGGATCTTGAAATTCAACAGTTCACAGCTTTACAATAACTTTATATCTAACCACATGGAATTTAACCCTTTGTATGCATGTCATAGAGCTCAGCATTGATTCAAGGGATACCCTGAAGCAGATTTCTGGAGTTCTTTTGCTGCATGGAGTTCTCTTTCCTCATAAAAACTGCCTCACAGGGCTAAGGATAGATCAATTGATAGAATGCTTGCCTAGCACACGATCAATGCTAGGGTCCAACCTCAGTAATACACACACACACACACACACACACACACACACGGCCTCACAATGCCCCACTTTCTCAGACACTGTTTTCTGATTTCCATCTCCTCAAAGTCTCTTTCCAGAAAGAAAACTGGGATTATCCTAGGATTCAGTTTATTTTCTCTCAGATGTCTTGGGTTTGCACTGCTTGTGCTTTAATGTCTGAAAAACAGTTGCTTCATTTGTGTTTGCTTGGTTTTCTACTTGTTTTAGTCAGGAGGGTTAATTAAGTCGCTGTTATTTTATCATGACTGAAAGTGGAAGTTCTTCCTCAGTTGATTGAAAATTCATGCAATATGAATGTACAAGCCAAACAGTAGACTAGTAATCAAGTAATGGTACATTAGTAACCAACTCGAGTCTCGATTTTAGAGAATGTTGAAGCAGTAACACACAACAGCACAAAAAATTCCTTAATTATCCTAAGTGGTGATAGAAAGGGGCAAGTGAGTTTTTGTGAGAGAGATTAGATGCATATAGATTTTAGTGTACCTTGTAATCATTAATTACAATCACACAATCCACAGTTGGGTGTTCACCATGAGAGTCATCCTGTGTGGTAAAAGGATGGAGTCAAGGATCACATGTTGACATTTACAGTGAGAACTCAGGGTACCAAGGTACCTTCCTATTAAATTTGACTGAGGACCACTGTCAAATGCAGACCACTGGGCTCTATAAACCATGGGTCTGATCTAATCCTACATTTCTTGTTCTTGCATTTTACCCAATATATCACTGTCCAGGAAATAAAACGTCAACCATAAAAAATATTTACATAGAAAATAACTATGATATTTCTGAAAATATTTATTATCACATGTCAGCAAAAAGAAAATAATGGGATATCCATGGATTATATTACTGACTTTGATCTGTACTGGTAAGAAATGGAACCTAACTCTAGATTGTGTGTAACAGCTAACATTTTTGTATACATATACTTTGATATATTTTTGTTTCAGTTGACTTAGATTATTTGTCTTGAGGTATATAATAGCTCAAACTACAAGATTTAAAAAAAATTATGACCTTTCCTTTCTTTAATCCTAGCTGGAGTAATTTATAAAGGAGCCATTTAAATGTTGCTAAGCTGAAATAATACAAGTCAGCATTGGATGCTTTGTTTCTAAGGATGTCTTATTCTCAATTTTTATGTAAATAGCAATGCTTTGTTTATTAAATTGATCTTCATTATAGAGATAAATGAATAATGTTGAGGGTCCACTTGGAGGTAAAGCTTTAATAATCACAGAAGTAATAATTAACAGCTTTATTCCAAACAATTTTATGTTCCTTGGTTGCTTTTGATTTCAGAGTACCTGGTTTAAATGCATATTGGGTAGATGTTCAGGCATATCCAGTTGACATGCCTTTAAGACTTCTACCACCTTTATGCTTATTTTAGAAATGACTTAAAATGTTTTTTAAAAATCTAATGCACTTATTATTTTGGTAGCTGCAATATTTTAAGAATCCTCATATAAATATGTATTTGTTGACGACAAAGTGTATCAATTAGCCAGTGTTCAACAATAATCATCAATTTCAGAGAGTGTGTTTGTCAACATTTCAATTTCATCATAAGGATTTCTTTAAATCAATAGGTACTCTAAAAAATGATGTTTGGCAGAATACATGTGCTTAATAAATACAGGTGTTAAATGAATTTTTAAGACTTAAAACTAAATCTGTAACTGCTAGAGTACTTAGAAATAAAAGTTTCATTGAGTTTGAGTAAGCACAATTAAGCATTTTCCCAAGCTCAGAAAAATAATTTAAAATCCTCATATAAATACGTATTTGTTGCTGACAAAGTGTATCAATTAGCCAATTAGCAGTCCTTAGGTAACACAGGGATTTCTTATTAAAGGAATAAAAAATGAGGTTAAGAATAAAATTTCAACAGTCACCAAGAATGCTAATTTGCTGAATATTGATGAACACTGACTACGCATGCTTTTTTAAAAAAAGAAAAATTGGTGTATGCTGTTGGTTCAATTAAATAACATGTACAGAATTAATTCTCATTAAATCTCTTATCCTCAAAATGATGCTTTCCTCCTGTTAAATTTTCTAATTGAACTTCTGATTTTAATACCTTCTTTTTCTCTTCCACAGCCTTTAATGGAATCAACTGTTGGTTTCTGATAATAGGTTCTGGTATTGAAATAGATAACATGTATACCTGTTATAGAAAATGGAGAAATAAAAAAAATGTTCTCAAAGAGTAATTGGAGATTACATTGCTAATGTTCCATATTTCATCAGACTTTATGCATGTTGGATTTTCTTTTCTGCTCACATATAAAGGCAGTCTATTCCTTGAACTTCGTTTTGCAAATATGGACTTTAATTAAATAATAAAAGCTTGGACTAAATGTTCAGTCGCTATTCGGAAATGAATTTTGGACAAACGAATCAGGAATTTATTCAAAACCATATATTAAGTATTTTTTACTGCATTTAGCCATGTACTGCATACCTTTTATATTATATTACTAATTTTTTTTTCCTCAAGAAAATCAGTAATACTTGGGATTTGAGTTTTCCTGAGTATAATATTGAAAAACTAAAAAAGCCAGTGAGACCTATGGACCTAATTACTTACTTTCTGACTGTGTTATTTTGTTTCTTTGTTTAAGGATTAAAACAAGGTGAGCCAACCATGACTGGCAAAACACAGACCAGCAACGTCACCAACAAGAATGACCCCAAGTCCATCAATTCCCGTGTTTTCATCGGCAATTTAAACACAGCCATTGTCAAAAAAGTTGACATCGAAGCCATTTTTTCAAAATATGGGAAAATAGTTGGATGCTCGGTTCACAAAGGTTACGCATTTGTACAGTACATGAGTGAGCGGCACGCGAGAGCTGCGGTGGCTGGGGAAAACGCCAGGATCATCGCGGGTCAACCGCTCGGTAAGCCACGTTTCCTTTCAGACTGCGCAGTAGGTCCTCTCTGCACACACCTGCGTATGGTTTCATCTTTGAAAACCCAGCACTAACACAGTATCTTTTTCTTCTTTAACCAATTATGGTGCTTGAATATGTATAGCTATGTTGTTTCCTTTTCCCATTGTTTTGCGTTGTGGGTATTGTATTTTCTGTGCAAATTTTTAAACTTGAGATCAAGGCTGCTTTGAAATATGTGTTACTTTAACCAGTGTTAACAGAACCAGGCGAATAATAAATTTACATCACATGTTATTTTATTTTTCTGAAATAGTGTATATTTTCCAGGTAATAGTAGATTAAGCAAAATAACTTTGTTTATTATAATATTTGCTTGGAGAGGCTAATTATTTTCCTTATTTCCAATTTTTATTTTTGGTAAGGAAGAAGTAAAATATAGTAAAAGGAAGCAGACGTTTTAGAACTAAAAAAGGCACATAACTCGCCGCTTTTACATAGTTAGAAATCTTATATATCACACTATTCAATCATGTGCAATAATCAAACATGTGCCTAATGTCCAAGGAATGTACTTTTTCAGAGAGAAGGATACAGTCTGAAGTAAAATTCAAAGACAGGAGAAAATATTTTGCATTAATGTACAGTTAAAAAGTAAAAATTAGATCATCTTTAGATGTTTACCCAAGTGTGGAAAAATACAATCAGTATCAATGATTCCCTAACTTATGTCTCTTTTCCTGTCCAGGTTCTTAAAATTCATCAGGTTTGCTTGCCTTAGAAGGGTAGTCCGCACTGAAGGCCAGCTCATTCAGGCCTCCATCTTACTATGGATGAACAACTGCAAGAATCCCCTAGCCTTTCTCTTTCCAGTCTTGCCAGTGTCTTTTAAAAACATCAATTAGATTATGCCTCTTTCTAGACCTCTAAGGCCTTATGGCATAGAACAAGAAGTGCATTCTGTATCGTACCTACAACACCCTGCTGTCATATCCTCAATCTCCTTCTCTCTGCCTTCCTCTGCCATTGTAGTAAGGCCTGCCCCCTGATGTGCCTCAAGCCTTCCAGATGGTTCCTACTTCAGTGGCTTTGGACTTGCTAGTTCCTCCACTGGTTATTTGCTCCCTAATTTACTGTATGCTGTGCTCAAAATTTACCTCCAAAGAGAGGCTGTTTCTGACTAGTCTACTTAATAAAGCTGCCTTCTGCCCACTAGCCTTCACTGTACATGCTATGATCCTCTTCCCATCCTTCGTAGCCCTCACTCCTATTTTGATTATGAGTTTTAATTTTTATGTTACCTCAGTCCTGTTTGCATATATAAAATCAAAGGATCTTATAAAACAAACAAAAGTATTTAGACCAAGTTTGAAGAATATTGTAAGCAATATCAAAGAATAAAACATACTTAAGAAAAATGTTTCAGAAGGCATGGAATTCATAAAAATATGAAGTAAGTCTAGGATGATATTTTTTGAGAAAAAATACAAAAGATATTTTGCATAAGTGAATGCTGTTATAAACCCAAAAGTAATAATTGCAGGAAGATAGTTTTTTATTTACCTTACTCTTGTTCAGTTTTCCATATCTTAAAGAAAAATAATGCTTTTCTATTTGTTTTCCATAATGTCCCCATTTCGCTTACTAACCTCGATATTCTGATCTTTCTGTTTTTTCTAAGTTGAAATTCCATTTCAAAGCCACATGCCAACTAATTTCAGTGAAAACTGCACTTATTATCTGTACCCTGAGTGTTATGAACTAGTAAATCCTTGTGGAAATGCATTTAGCTATTTCTGATTTAAAAATAATAATCATAAGTTTAAGGTCAATTAAAAGTCTGGTTCACCTTTTAAAAAAATTTAGATGTTGACAGATCTTTATTTTACTCATTTATTTATATGTGATGCTGAGAATTGTACCCAGTGCCTCACACATGCTAGGCAAGCACTCTACCACTGAGAAACACCCCAGCCCCTCCTGTTTACTTTTAAATGAACAACAGCTAAATCTAGAGTTCCATTCCCTCTACCACTCAACTGATCATTATCTTGTTTTAGAAAAATGCAATGGAAAAAGAAACATACACATCAAAAATTTAGTTCCTTACTTACACAAGCCCAAGGAAAAAATGCTAACACCAGATAACTTTGCTTTGAGAGGCAGTGAGTTAAACTGTACTGTTAATAAGATGCCATTTCTCATTCTTCTTTACTCCTCTTGGATCCTTTTAGTTCTTTTCTTAGAACAGTTTCTGGACCATATACCTAAATTAGTCATAATCACACTTTGTGCCCAAATGTAAGTTAAATACTTTATTCTTTTAGTTGAAATCCAGTTTATCACTTCTTTTGTCTAAGCTAAATGAGTTTTCATACAAAGCAAATGCTTAACAATTTTACTAATAGCTTTTCTTTTCAGGTCCAGTGTCCAAATATACTCTCCCCTTCTTAAACTATGTCACTAGAAGTGCAGGCAAAGGCTAGTCTCCCAGTTGTTTCCTATAGGAAGCATATCCTATATCCTCAATCAAGCCCACAAGAAGAGTCTCACTTTCCAGACAGTGTACTCACTTGGGGCCTTAAGTACTGCACATATGTTTTGGTGACACTGGTAAAACTTAACTTCAAGTAAATCTCAATCACTTGTTCTTGAGTTTTTTTGGACTCTCAAATAAACTCTTTATGATTTGCAGCCCCCGTGAAATCATATGTGCCCTTGATGTGAATCGAATTGATCATGGATAAAATAATAGATTATTATCACATAAGAATTGATAGTAGCTTCATGTATCACAGCTTACCTAAGCATTCTCTTTTCCCTTTAGAGTTGGAAGGAAGCAATATTGATTAAGCCATGCAATGGGTCAGTATTTTACCTATATTTCTTTTATTTGCTCTTTAATGGTATATATCCATGTACTATGTTCTGAATAAGAAAATCTTTTCACTATCACTGTGTATTTTAGAATATTTTTATGTGATTTAAATAGTAAACATCATCAGTGCTAGGAAAATTTCAGCATGTTAAGGTGAGTTCTTAAAGCTGCATGGAAATTATAGATAAATCCTTAAAATAAGAATTGATTTTGCCAAAAATTTTTAAATGCGAAACCTTATTAGTAGCTATTTTGATGCTGACAGGAAAGGCACCACTGAAGGGTTATCAGCTGGTGAGTTGAAATGTTGACAGACCTTTATTTTATTCATTTATTTATATGGAAGTTTGTTAGACAAATTAGTGTAATTGATAAAAATTAGAAACAGGCATATATATTGATAGTCTATTCAAAGAGTTCATTTCAAATTAAGAAGATAAAAGAGGGGGGAAAGTGAGTAAGATCCATAAAACCAAAACTAGTTGGCACAGTAAATGAGAGAGAAGAATCGAGCATGAGCTCTGTATTTCTGGGTTGAGCCCTGCTGACAGGACGGATAGTCTTACAAGTCTTTAGGTTGATGGAGAATGATTTTTAAGGGAAAGGGATTTGGTATAAGACAATGAATTCATGAGTGAATATAGGCTGTTAAGGTTGATGGACATGCTTGAGGGTGTGCATGTATGTGTATGTGCAAAATCTTGTATTCACAGATCCAAAACTAAGTGAACAGATTTGGACTGAGGATATAGATTATGAGTCAGCACAATCAGTGGTAAAGTTCAGGAGATGATAAACTCACCAAAGTGGAGCAGATAGAGTGAGAAGAGATTTATAGCTAATAACGAATCTATGGAAGAATCTTCAGTTCCCTAAAAAGAATGAAATTGACATAATTTTCCTACGTTCATATGTGACACAACCAGTGAAACTCCACATCATGTATAACCACAAGAATGAGGTCCTGCTGGGTGCAGTGGCATACCCCATAATCCCAGCAGTTTGGGAGAATTAGGCAGGGGCATGGAGAGTTCAAAGCCAGCCTCAGCAACTTGGCAAGGCTCTAAGCAACTCAGTGAGACCTTGTATCTAAATAAAATACAAAACAGGGCTTGGGATGTGACTCAGTGGTTAAGTGCCCAGGAGTTCAATTCCAGATACAAAAAAAAAAAAAAAAAAAGAAAAATAGAGTAAGTTCTACTCCATGTCTACTCCATGTATGCATAATATGTCAAAATATACTCTACTGTCATTTATATTTAAAAAGAACAAGTTTTAAAAAGGAAGAATAACCTTTTTGATAAACTGTCTGCAAAGATCTGAATCAAAACTGTCTTCTGATTTTGTGTGTGCGTGCTCATAGGGACTCCTCCCAGGGTCTGTCCCTGCCTGTTGTCCTCCTTGTCTTCCTGCTGCTGCTTCCAGCCAGTGGCTGCTATCCACCTGCTAAAGGTGAAACAAAACTTTCAATGATTTGTGCTAACTATTTTTTGTAGGAGAGGTCACACAAAGTATCTTTTTAAACGAAAACATCAAGTAGAGGTTAGAGACTAAGTTTAGATCTGTGCCAATTTTATGTATCCACTGATTACAAGGGCTTGATTGCAGGTGTTCTAGAAATAAACATTCATGATGTCTTTATTTTCAGATTATTTCAGTGCTACAATTGTTAAGTTTGCAAGAGACACAATTTATAAACTTTAGAAGTTATCTATTAATAGAGAAAGGAAAAGAATACTCAAAAAAAAAATCTGTAGAAATCATTCTTATTTTATAACCTATAAGCAAGTCCCTGTCTTTACTTTAAAAAGTCTGGTTAAGAAAAAGAATGCAGAAAACAGAGAATAGGGATAATTTTATTCACATTTTAAAAGTCTTGTAAATGTGGATGGAATTCCAAGTAGGAGCAAATTTAATAAGGATTATTAATTTTAAAGTCAATGTGGTAAACACAATATTTAATTCTGACCGTGAGGGAAGTCATGGAAGTGATTTCCTAAAGATGGTGGAGAGAGAGATTCTGCATCTCTTGTAACAAATGCTTGTGACAATGTCAGTAATGTACTTAGAATAATGAATGTAAAATGTATCATTATTGCCAACTGCCATTTGCATCCACTGATCTTCTCAAAATACAAATCCCCTCTGATCAAAATTTTCTGCGATTTCTCATTGTCTTCAGAAAAAAAGACAGAGACCTTTACTGTGACTGGCAAGTTTCCATGAGATTTATCTCTTGGTCATCTACAGATTCACGTGACAGATCACTCAGCTTTGCTCAGTGTCCCATCTAAATTGATGTCTTTCAGTTCTTCAAAGGGTACAAGTTCTTACCCTCAACAGGGCCTTTGCACATCTGTTTTGACTGCATGGAATGTCCTTCCCTACCAAGCTCCAGACCACCTCGCTTTGCTTCCCCACCTCTTCATTCCCTTTACCTGGCTATTCATTCTTCAGATCTCGAACTAATGTTCATTACTTTAGGAAAATCTATTTCACTCGCTCAAGTCTTGTTGAAATGTTTTACTTCCCTTTCTAGCAGATATCTTCTTTTCAATTGTGTTTTTTTAGTTACCATTTTATAATTGATATTGTGATCCCTGTAGGCTATAAATTCTGAGGTGTGTGTGTGTGTGTGTGTGTGTGTGTGTGTGTATGAACTCATCTCTTTAGCATCTAGTAGAGTGTTAACACTTCCACGATAAATGTTTAGTATGTAGATGCTGGATGAATGGTTGGGCAGGTGTTTATCGTTGGAATGAATGGACTTGGCTAAAAAAGGTTTTTTCTCTCCTTGAAAAGTACACCACAAGAGGAAGAAAAACAAGAAGGAAGAGGAAGAGGAATAAAAAGATAAGGAGGAAGAAAGGAAGGAGGAGAAGGGGCACTTGCAAGCTCCCTGAAAAGCTACAGTTTGGGGTTGTTGTTAGGAAAAAGCACATGGTTGTGATGTCCTTGATGTAGTATTAGTTATTCAGCACTTCAAAAACCAGACACCAGACATAGTTACTCAATACGCCTCAATTCATTTTTTTCTAAGTAGAATCCAGTCCTAAATATGCATCAAATATTAACACATATTTATTTTATTCAAAGGTTAGACTGAATGACATGTTGATTTAAAGAAAGGTTTTTATTCACAGACAACTTCCTACACATTCCCTAAAATGTTGTTCTTTCATAATTTTAGTAATAACTGGATATTTACACAGAATTTTCTCATTGTCAAATCTGTTTCATGAAATCATTTTCATGCACATGTTATCTTTGATTTTCACATTGCGGAGAGGTAACTAAAATGAACATTTATACCCATTCTTCCAAGTAGGAGTTTAAATGAATTTTCCCTGTATCACACAAATAGTGGTGCAAAAATTAAGACTCACCTTGGCTAACCCTCATTATTTTTGTTATTCATCCTTGCCAAGAATTCATTCCATATCATACACTCTATCATCCAGTGATGCTTTTGAGAGTGGAAAGGATTGCTGTGATGTGAAGACAGGCTTAAATTATGATTATCATGGACAAACAGGAGGGTATGGTCACCTTTATTAAATATTGCATTGTACTTAAACAAGACTTGTCAACTTATTTGTTCTTTCTCATAGGACAAGTATTGTACAATATATTAAGTATGCCAACTTCAGTATGAGAGAAACCCTAACATTTCAGTAGTTAACACACAAAAAAATGTATTTTTCTTCACCTAAAATATAGTCAGTGCCCAGTGGAGGAGACAGGGGGTAGAGGTGGAGACTCAGTTCGTATTCTTCTGGAACCAGGCCATAGGGAGTTCCATCATCTTTCAGTGGTTGGCTCCCATGGTCTCCCTGGGAAAAACATCAAACCAGCAGATGGATGAAGACAAAGGAAAGACAATGCTCTAGCTTTTTTTGCAATTCAAGCTAGGAAATAGTGCCCAAACCATCTGCTCACATCCCATCAACTTCAGCTAGACACAAGCAGGACTAGACAACCACTTCCTGTCAGTCACTAATGAACAGGAAGAGTATTGTCTTCGTTAAACAGCATCTCTTCTACATGTAGTCGAGTAAACATTAAGTCATTCACTGAGGATCAGTTTCTTCATCTATATAATTGAAAGAGTTACCCTTAGTTCATTAAGTGTAATGAAGAACTGATACATTTATCAAGCTCTGTAGTTTTGCCTGCATATAGTACATGCCATGTGGTAAAATTTTGTACATGGAGATTTCAGCCTCATATGTTATCTTAATGATAAGGAAAATCTCTCTCTATTTTTTTTTTTTTTTTACTGTGCCATTCTTTAAACAGATGGTTTAAGCAGTAACTGCTGAAAATGAGAGATCAGGATGGATGATTAGATGATGGTCACTGACTCTTCAGAGGAGGAAAGATTTAAAATCATTGTTAAGAGTGTGAGTGGGAATAGAAAGGTAAATTGAGGTGCATGAAGCTTTATTCTTAGAGTCCCAATTCAGGAGGACAGAAATGGAAAAAGCCCTGGGGATGAATAAGCCAACTTATGGAAAAGAGTGGAGGGAAATAGGTTTGATGCCAGGCTGTGAAGGTTATTAAATGCCATTCTGCTGGGTCCAAGTGTGGAGAAATACTTATGATATTGTATATGTGCAGTACAACACAGACTGGCTTCAAAGGAACAGTGGACATTTGTTGTGTATCATTTGACTTATTCTGAAGTTCTTCATTCTGTAATGTATCATTTATATGTGTAATATTTCTGCTGTTGAGATACAAATTCACTTATTCTTTATTTATCAAACAATTATTAATTTTTATTGCAGCCTAGATACATCAGCATAGGTAAGCTCTCTGGGATTAAATATTACACTCATATTTAGCCCAGTTGTGACAAGCTATTTGATTAATCTTCTATGTTTATTTATTTGTGTGTTTGTGTAATTAAATTTTCTTTTATTATGTAACATGGTGCCTATACTTTGAATTTAAGGTGAACTTTTTGTAGCAATGCATGTCTATAGAGCAGTATTTCTCAACTTTGTCATGTTGACGTTTGAGGCCTTTATTTTGGGAGTCTGCCCTGTGCATTATAGGATGTTTAGCAGCATCCCTGCCTTCCACTGCCAGATAACAGTAACATTCCTTCCAGGTAGACAAGTAGAACTGTATCTAGGTGTTACAAAATGTCTCCCAAGCAGCAGAATTGCCTTCAGTGAAGAATCACTATTTTAGACTAATCATGCCAAAATAGCAAAGTCCACTTCATTTATTTTCAGAAATGTTCCAGTAGTTTTAGTCAAGATAAACTAAACAGAAGCAATGCTTTGAGTTATTTTGGTAATAACTCACCATTTATAAGGACAGATCTTTTCCAGTTGTTGAAAAATTGTAATTCAGTGAAAGCATCTGAGAAATGATAATGTATTTGTGACCATAGCCTCCCAGTGTATCACCAGTTTATTTTAATCATTATAAACACAAATACCAGAAACGAATTGATCCCACTATGCAGTCTACATGTTTATTGCATTTACTAATATTAAATTAAAAAAAAATGATTTTTAAAAGGTTCTTTTCCTCTTCACATGTTTAATATACTGCCTATTAGAAGTCTGATTTTTTTCCATTAATTCCCTCCATTCAATCATGTCCAACCACCACCAGAAATCATGAAGGAAAAGAAAGCCTCGTGAAAGTATTAAGTGAAAAGCACTGAATTCTGAGATGACTCACTCACTTAATCTTTAAATCTTCACTATTCAACCAGAGCCACAGGAAGCTTGTTAAAACAAAGTAAGAGTTGTGATGTCCCTGCCTGATGTCTTAACAAATGCCTCCCTTCTACCATTGCATCTATCCTATTTGGTTCTATTTGGTTCGGGTACATATTATTCTTCTGCATATGCCCTCAGGTACGAATTAGATGCAGAGTCTGAACATCCAGTGAGGACAGATTGACAGAGGGCCTGGGGTGAAGTGACAGTACGCATAATCATTTTCGACAATGTATTCTATTGCAGAGCCCTTTAAGAAGTGCACAAACCTAGTGGGGATTTCTAAGTCATGTAAATCTTGTAGAAAACATCTAAAGAATGCTTCAGGTAAAAAAGAACACTTAGCAAAACACTATTATATAACTCCATTACCATTTGGACTGATGAAAGACAAGAAAAAAAATGTTAGCTTTTGCCTCTGTGACTAAAGAACATATTATCTAAATACTTTTTCTCAACTTGATAATTTAGCAAAGCTTCCACTTGCCAGGGTGTAAATCAAAAAGTTAATCCTTTAGCTAATTTGAACATTGTCAGCAATAAGCATAAGAAAATACTTTAATTAGTACATCTTTTAATTTTTTTAATAGCCTTTAAATTATTCACCATTCTAACTTCCTTTCTCCACTAAGGGTATGTCTAATCCATATGCTTTAAACATCCAGTCTTTCAACAAATTTTATGTTGTACACACATTCAAAATGGTCATCAACTGCAAAATGCTGTATGTATGCTATATATGCATATGTATATATTTTTATATATACAAAAAGGAAGGGTCTGGATGGGTGTACAAATGAGTAGAAGTACCAAGAATTTGCATGAGATGGCATTCAATACAATTCACTTTGTTTCCTTTATTCTTTGATTAAATTCCTTGCCATTTGAAACAGCAGTTTGTAGTAAAAACAGTTTATATTTATATGTCATTTTATCTCATCAACCTTCTCAAAGAAGTTTGAGGTCCATCTTAATGCATTTTTAAAAAATGATCTTTCCACCACTCTTCATGGAAGCTGGATAGTAATTTTAATTAATTTCATTTTACAAATAAGTGAATCTAAAATATTGAATGTTAAAGAGAGCATGTTTTTGGGTTGGGGATATAGCTCAGTTGGTAGAGTGCTTGCCTTGCAAGCACAAGGCCCTGGGTTCAATCCCCAGCACCACAAAAAAAAAAAAGAGAGCATGTTTTCATGAAGACAAGTCTCAGAACTTCCTGCTACTATTTTCAAAATTAGTATAAGTTACCTTTGATTGTACTATCCAAAACATACATATAATATTGGCAATTAATTAAAAAGTCTTTATCCTCATCCTTCACTGTCACCAGTTAATAAGAATTAAAAACAATACTCTGTGGGCTATAAAGCACAACACACATTTCAAGTTTTCAGTAATTAAACAGAGCTACTTAAAATGCCATAAACAAATGCTAATTAGAAAACTTCTACGATGGACTAAATTATGGAACTGACGGTCTGTCAGTTAGGGAAATACATGGCCCCACATAGGATAGAAGGCCTGGGAGATTTGCTAAATGCTTCTGAAATTGGTTTTTTGACTCAATCACTGAACCTAAGTTAGCAAAAAGAGTGGGTAGATACTGTAATTTCTTCAGCATCACTGGAAGCGCCTGAACACCATTTGGAATGGTCTTTTTAAATAGTTCTGACTTACTTGTTATTTAATCCCTATAATAGCTGGAAAAAAATAATGAGTAAAATGCAAAACCCAAAGTTGTCCTTTAATCCTGGGGATAAAATGTCTGAAAATCACTTGTTAACTGATTTCACAATGCTATCCTACCACAAACGTTGATTCTTCCAACACTACATGTAGAGTCCTATTAGCTGCTTACCAACACATATGAAGCTCCCACCAATGTAAAATATAAAGTAAAATGATGATGACTACTCTCACAGAATATTCTAATTCAGGAGTAAAATATCTATTTATGAATAACATGCAAATAAAGATCACAAAAGATAAATAGATAATATTTATTTAATAAATATGTAATGCTGATAAAGTACCCTAAAAGAATAAAGGGTTGTAAGTTTATTTAAAGATGAGTTGTCAGGGTAATTGTGGAATAAAATGTGTACTTACGAAACAATATACAATAGGAATTGGAAAATTCAAAATAAAGTGTATGTAATATACAAAATCAAGTGCTGCAGGAATTTTAAAAAGGGATATGGTATTGTGAAGTTGTTTAAAGAAGTGCATTTATAAAATGTAGATTTGACTTTAACTGTTTATTCATTTGTAGTAAGGGCCGAAAATTTAAATACTAATTTCTGAGAAAATCCTTAGGTGCTGTAATTCTTCAGTTATTTGAAGTTAAACTACAACACAAAACTTGAAATTGTAGCTTCCAATGTTTGTGAAGGATGAAGGTTTAGAGTGCGGGCTCTGAACTCGGGCTTCTGTTAGAATTCCAGTTCTCCAAGTGCCAGCCCTGTCATTCTGGGTGACTTACTAAAGGTCAGTGTCTGTAAAGTGGAGATGATGCAATACATTTTTAGCTTCCTAGAGGTGTCTGTGCTATATAAGAATTGTATCCTCTCTGTAGTCTGATCTCCCCATTTCTGAGGAAGGAATGGGGCTAGGTGGTCGCTAAGTTCCCAAAGACACCTCAGAGCTATTATGGTTTGTGCTTTTTCTGTCTGCTCAAGAAATCTTCATCAACTCTGTGACCATTGAAAATATCCTTCAATGCTTCCTCCTAAGGAATTTTTGTTTCGTCTTTTTTTGTTCTGTTTTATTTTAGCCCTTACATTTAGTTTTTAATACCCTTGGAATTGACTTTTGTGTGATACATGGTAGTGAACAAGATTCCTCCATCTCCACATGAATATCAATTAATTCCACACACTTTTGTGGAGAAATTGTATTTTTTTTCCACTGCCCAGAAATTTCAGTTTGGTCACGACCCACCAAGAAAATAAGACATATATGTTTTTCCATATATATATTTTATATATATATATGTATTTATATATATATAATATATATATCTATACATGTATGTACGTATATATATGAAGACACACACCTATATCTGAATTTGCAAGCATATATATGCCAGAAAAATGTTGTAAAAAGTACTGATACTACTATAAATGGTGCCATTTGGGACATATCATTCCTAAGTGGTCGTTACTGGTATTACTGATGTACTTTCTGATCTTCTAAATTGGTGTATAAATTTTGACAATTTTAGATATCTTTGAATATTTTATGTGCACAACAATGTCTTGCAAATATTGCTTTTTTTCTTATGTTTCTCCATGTACATTCTTTCTTGTCCTATTTCATTTGCAGAGTACCTCCAGCTTAATATGAAAGAGTTATAGTGGCAGTGGGTATCTTTTTCTCATTACATGAGAAAACTGCCTATATTTTACATAAACAACTGTCCATAGAACTTCTTTGTTTTTGGAAACTCTATCTCCATCTATTCTAGTTAGCTAAACCATTTTTATCATGAAAGTATACTGAATTTTATTAAATACTCTCCCAGTATTCATCAAAAGAATTTTTATTTTCCTCTTAATTATGGTAAGGTGATGATCTACAATGATTGATTTTTGAAGATTAAACAAGTTTTACATGCCTAGAATCAACCTGACATCATGATAAAGTGTTTTTTTAAGTATTCTTGATAAGACATTGTCTTATAATTTGCTCTTATTATGTCATTGCTGGTCTTGCATTTGAGAAAATGCTAGCCTCAGAAAACAAATTGAAAAGTATTCCTTTTCTTTTTCTTATGCTGAGAAAGAATTTGGAAATGATTGGCATTATTTCTTTCATAATATTTGGAGAACTCATCAATGATGACATTTGAATCTGGAGTATTTTGTAAAAATATCTTTAATATATATTCAATTTCTTTAATAGAGTGCTATTGAGGTTTTTAAAAAGTTTTTTCTTGTGTCAGTCTTAAGAAATAAGGTTTCCAAGGAATGTGCTCATCGCATACACATTTTCAAATGTATTGGCATGAAACTGTTCATAGTATTTTCTTATATTGTATTGTCATTAGTGTCTTAAGTGATGCCTTTCCAGTTCTTAATCCAAATGTTGAAAATTTTTTCCTTCACCCTTTTTGTAACTCGGATTTACCATCTATTCAAGTAATCAAATTATGGCATTGTGTATTTTCTCTCTTGCTTGCTTATTCTTGTTTCCAAAATTGCTCTGTAATTTTATCTTTTATCCTAAATTGACAGTTTATAATTGTATGATTTATAAAATACAGAGTAATGTTATGATTATATTCTATGGAAGAAATAAATCAAGCTAGTTAACACATCCATCACCTCAAATACTTAATTTGTTGTTGTTGTTGTGGTAGACATATTTGAAATTTACTCTCTTAGGAATTTTACAGTGTACAATATTCTATTATTAACGATATATGCCATGCTATGCTGTAGCATGTTTTTTAAATGAATACAAAACTGAGATTCTGTACACTTTGATCTCCCCCTTCCTCCCATCCCCAGCCTCTCTACATTTTTCTCTTCTTTTTGCTACTCTTTTACTAACCTTGTGAATGAAGAAATGGAAAATTGACATTCTGCATTTCATGTTTTCTAAAGACAGTTTAAATCTGTAGCTCTCTTTGACCCCAGCTTCAGTCTCATCCCTCAAGTTCTAGCACATTTTTAGGATCATTTTCTAATTCATTTTGATATTTCTTCTTTGACCTATTGGTTATTTGGAAGTTTATTACTGAATTTATAATTTTTTAAAATTGGTTTTAGCTCAATAAACAGATAATAATTAAGTTAGTTAAAAATGTACTGAGACCTTTTAAAAGCGTTGTAGTGGTCAATTTTTCTCAATGTTCCTGTATACAGTTGACAGATGGTATATGTATTCTGTTGTCCCATGCAGCTTTATGTGTCAAGCAGGCAAAAATGTCTAATTGATGTTCGATCTTCTGCATCATTATTGGTTTTTTCTTCTTTTCCATCAGTTATTAAGAGAGCTGAGTGATGATTATAGATTCATCTACTTATCCATCTAGTTATTTAAATATTTGTTTTACATATTTCAGCAATAGTATTTCATAAATGAAAGTAGGAATGATTGTAGTTTTCTTATGTATTCATCCTTTAATTAATATGATAGATGTTTAAAACTAGTAACTATTTTTGTCTTAAAGAAAAGGTTTTACTCACCTTAATATTGCTGATCTAAGTTCCTCTTGATTAGCGTTTGTGTGGTATATATTTTTCTTCCATTTTAATTTTGACGATTTTATTTGGTAATATTTGAAGTGTGCTTCTATGCAACCAGTAATCTTTGCAAAATTCATTGTGAAAGTCTTTGTCTTTGATTGTGATACTCAATTCACATTTAGTTATGGATATATTTGAATTTATATCTACAAGATTGCTATTTTTCTGTTGATTTATTTTTGCACTTTTCTCTTACCCTTTTTAGATTAAATTTCCTTTATGATATTGCAATTTCTCCTCTACTGGTTTGAAAGTTATACACTCTTTACTATTCTTATATTATTATGGTAGAGATTACAGCAAATACTCTTGATGTATTAGTTTAATGTAAATTATATTACACACTTCTTTCCAGAAGACCTGAGGTCTACAGAATCCTCTTAAGTCCATTCATCCCCCTCCCACCTTTTGTGTTAAAGCTATCATTAACCTTATTTTGCATATCTTTTATTTCTTAACATTTTATTCTAGTGATTTTTAGGCATACATAAAATAGAAGAGAATTGCATAATGAAATACGTGTACACATGATCCTGTCTTAGCAATTATAAGGACACAACCCTATTTTTTCTTTCTGTAACTCATCCATTTCCTCCCTAATTCCTTGATTGTTCTGAAACAAATGCCAGATATTGCATATTAATCATGTCAGTATCTTCTCTCTTCAGAAATCCCTCTCATGATTTTCTTTTTGTTAATTTCTTTAAAGTGGAATTCATAAAAGATAGGGATTGAGATTTACTGCCATGTCCCTAAGTCTTCCAGTTTACAGGTTCTCCCAACATATTCCCGGCTTCCCCTTGATTTTATCTTGAAGATGCATTTTATCCTGCCCTATGCATTTGTCTTATGTAGTTTCATAACGTCTGCAATTTGATGATTGCATCCATATGACATCATTTGAGGTACTTCTCTGTTCCTTGTATCTTCTGAAAATCATTAGCAATACCTACAGACTTATCCATGTTTAGACGGAATTTTTAAAAGATTTCTTCTCAGTGACTGTGTGAACTTTCCTCAGGAGGCAAAGGTCTGATTTCCTCTCCTTTGTGATGCCTACAGCAACTGAATATGGTAATCAACTCCTATCATTTTCCTTTTGTATATTTTCTGGAAGTATTTATTCTAAAAAGAGAAACTTCTTATATTACCTATTTGGTTAACTCAAGTTAGGATTTTATAGGGAAAAAAAGATAACTTACTGATTCCCTTTATCCTAGTGTTCAAAATAGTAAAGTGATTCTATGATTATTCTCTAAAGTCTAAAACTGAGTTTTTATAAATGTTAGTAATTTTATGGATTTTATATATAGTAACTTTATCAAGGATTAAACAGTTTATTTCAATCCCCTATAGTTATCACAATTATGACCAAATTATTCTGGCACCATATTGATGATGGTTTCTGGGTCATTTTGACACAACTCTATTAGTCTTTGATAGTTGTCTGTATTTCTGATATTATAAAATGTTCCTGAATCATAATTTCCTGCCCCATACTGATGATCAACCAGTTCTCCCAAGAACTCTTTTACTCTTTAGTGATAAGTGTTATTTAGACTCAATATTCAGGATGCTGAGGATGCTTATTAACCTCATCAATGTTGCATCTGTTTTCTTCTTCCAGGATTGCTAAAAGTCTCACTTCTCAATGACACTATTATAATTGCTCATTTCATTACCCCACACTGCACATAGACAAAATTCTCAGTACCATCAACACCATTATGAGCCCTTCGAATAGTATAATGACTTTTTATTTGGGGAGGTGCTTTTTTCCACAGAGAATTTTCTACCTGGTAATAACAACAAAACCATTATGTTGTAAAAGTAGAGTGGTTCTTTTTTTTTAAGGTTACATCACCAAATAGATGCATGTTTGGTTGATTATTAGGGTTGATTTTCTTTCATTTAATTGTGCTTTAAAACTGTATTTCATAATTCCAAAATCTAATTAAAAATGAGATATTTCATAAGACAGAACAAGAAGATGACTAAGATCCTCCAGTGATTTTCTCCCCACAGTCATATCTATTTAAAAAAATATTCAGACACCAACTACCTTCACAGGATCTAAGGAAACCAAGTGTTAGACCATCATCACACCTGGTTTAGGATAACAGAAAGAATAAATACATTGAGGAAGGTGGAAAGGAAAAAGTTTCCAGTATCCCCTTCCCCCATATCAAAGCAGTGTGCAGAGAGATGTCTCCTACTTGAGAGAGAAAGGGAACTAAGTCCAAGGCTTACACTTAAAACTCAGCACTAGGCCCAACACAGAAAATTTGGTGCCAGGCAGAGCCCTGTGACTGCTATCCCCAGGCCAATACCTGAAAACTCAGCCACTGGAACTGCATTAGCCAGGCACCTAACTGACCCCAAAATCCCTCCTTTAAGCTCAGTTGGAGGGGGTGTTCCACCCGCTGGAGAGCAGGACAAGAAAGCTACCACAGGAGTTCCCTGTGGAGCTCAGAGCCTAGCCTAGTGAGATCCAGCACCATGAAGAAACCAAACACATCTATATCCAGGCTACAGTTTGCAAACAGCACCCTTAAACCTGCCCTGGCATCAGGCATAGGACCTACACACTGGCAGGACAGACTCAAGTTTTGGCCTGCATTAATATTAGTCTTGGAGTGGGGCTGAGGCTCCCTTCTCCTACACCGTGCAACTGCCTGCAACTATAGAAAATCAGGTGTAACCCAGATTTATTATCAGCTTTCGGGACAAATAGACCAAGTGTTTCTACACCCGTCTATGGACCACATGCAACACAGCTACCCATAGACCAGAGCTTGCAGATGGAAGTTCTGGACTGGCCCTGGCAGCAGAGAACTGCACCCTCGTGGAATGGATTAGTGTTTTTTCCTGCATCACTACAAGCTGTTGTATGGGCCTGGCTGTAGCCTGAGACTAGGCGCATCCTTGCAACTATAGACTTGACCCAGTATAACATCAGGCCTGGTGACTGAGAGATTGTTTTCAACAACACTTCCCAAATCTCTAACTTCTGATAGCAAAAAGTGATGCAGGACTCCATTAATTAAAGATAGAATAGGGAAATTAATGCAGGACTTCACGTTAGAACTCAGTGCCATGCTAGTAAAACCTAACATGGGGCAGATACTAAGGGTCCTCATCAACCAGCAGTTAGTGAGGAGTAGCTCCAGTCCATTCAAGTTCTCTTCCAGCCAATATTCCCTGGGGCTCTTTGCAGAGGTCTTAGGCCAGAAGTTTGCGTCATCTGTAGGCAGGCCATAGCACTGTAAGCTTTGGTTCTACTCATTGTGCTTATCCTGGCAAGCTGTGGGCTCAGGATGTGACACAGGTTAATGGCATTAGTGGCCATGAATGTGACTTAGGAACCTGGGTTTGGTCCCATCACAGTGATTCTGCCCAGATTCAAGCTGAAGCTTGCATGACCTGACCATGAATGAAGGGTCTGGGCCTACTCCAGCCCCAGGGAAAAGTTCGGGGGAGAAACTACCCTTTAAAGGTATTCCTCCAGTTCATACTGTACATCACACTCCAACTATGGATTTGGGACAAAGGTATGCTTCAGCCAACCTCTAGTGCTGAAACAGCGACAATAAACCAACAACGGATTTTTGTCAAATTTGGATTTAGGGTACCATCTAGTGTTGAAATAGCAGAAATGATTAAAGACTCAGAGAAAACAAGCAGCCTGTTTCGAATTTCTGAAAAGACACAAAAACAAAGCCAGATTAGAAAGGTTGAAGTAGCTAATCTTTCAATGGTCAGATGTTATTTTACGCCAGGCATAAAGAGTTTTCAGGAAAGCATGATCTCAACTAAAAATAAAAATGAAGTGCCAGAAACCAACCAGACAGTAATCAGTATGGATGAATGCTCAGGTGGAAAATTTTAAAATAGCAGTTTAAGGAAACTCAACTAGCCTCACGAAAACACAGACAAGATTCAATCCTCTAACAGAGAAAACTAATTTAGATGGAAGCAATTAGAAGGGAAAAAAAATATTGAACCAAAATATACAAGCAAAATTAAAAACAATAGAAGGCATCGATACCACAATATATCAAACAGAAGAGTTAATTAGTGATCTCGATGACAGCCTACTCTTAACTAGATGGAGGAGAAAAAGAAATGAGGAGAAATGAAGAAAGCCTATGGAAATTCTGGAGCAGCATTAAAAGAATAAATATCTGAGTCAGGCATTTGGGAAGAGCTTGAGAATGCCAAAGTGGCAGAAAGCTTTTCAAGAAGAAAATAAAGGAAAATTTCCCAAACTTAGAGAAGGATACAAATATTCAGGTACAGGAAGGTCAAAAGTTACCAGTCAGATTTAGCTCGACCAAATCTACCCCCCAAACATATCAAGATCTCAAAGCTGAAAGATGAAGAGAAAATTATCAAGGTAGCAAGAGAGAAGAAACAGCACATAAAAACATTCCAGTTTACCTCACAGCAGCTTCTCAGTAGACACCGTGTAGCCCAGGAAAGAGTGACATGATGTTTTTATAGTACTGAAGGGAAAAAGAATGCCAGCAAAACTATCTTGTACAAATGAAAGACAGATATAAGACATTCCCAAACAAACAAAACCTGAGAGAATATCTCTCCACCAAACCTATCCTACAAATAGAAATTCTAAAGCGAAAAAAAGACATTTTGTGAGTGAGAAGAAACATCAGAAAGTACAAATTCACTGATGATAGTAACCAGGATGACAAATTCAGAATGCTCTAATACAGCAAACGGGGCACTCAAAACATTCAGATCATTAGTATAAAGACTAAAATACAAAATAATTAGAAGCAATGACTTACATTAACATGAAAAGAGGCAGTAGAAGCATACATAAAATGAGAAAACAAAAAGTCAAAAATTGGCACTAAGCAACCCAGGAAGATTCTGTCTCTCAATAAAATACAAAATAGGGCTGGGGATGTGGCTCAGTGGTTGAGTGCCCCTGGGGGTTCAATCCTCAGTACAAAAAAAAATTTAAAAATTGGGGAGGAATGGAGTTCAAATGCAGAGTTTGTATTAGTATATCTTGTTTCTCTTTTGTCTTTTCAATCATGTAAAGTTGTTGCCATTTCTGGGTAGCTTGTCATAATCAAATAATGAAGCTTTTGTAAACTTCATGGTAACCACAAAGCAAGCATCTGTAATACACAAACCAAAAATAATAAACAAGTAATCAAGATGTATTTCTCAAATAAATCTCTTAACCACAAAGAAAGACCAGAAGAGAAGAGAGTAAGAAACAAATAAAGGTAGTGCAATAAAACTAGAAAACATGTTATAAAATAGTTACAGGAAGACCTTACCTATCAATAATTACCCTAAAGGTCATGGATTAAATTTTCTAATTAAATGACACAGAGTAAAGTTGATTTTTTAAAAGATCCAACTGTTATATGTTACTTACAAGAAATTCACTTCACCTCTAAAGACATGCATAAAATGAAAGTGAAGAGGTGGAATAACATGAAAATGGAACCCAACAGGAATTGGTGGTAGTCATATTTATATCAAATAAAACAGACGTTAAATTAGAAGAACTGAAAAGAGACAAAGAAGCTTTCTGAATAATACCAAAGGGTTCAGTTCATCGAGAGGAACAACAATTTTAAATATATATGCACTCAATACTAGAGCACTCAAATATATAAAGGTGATATTAACAGATATAAATGGGAAGATGCACTCCTATAAAATAATAGGAGGGAACTTCAACACCCCGCTTTCAGCAATGGGCAGATCTTCCAGGCAGAAAATCACCAAAGAAAAAGAATAATTAAAATTGTACCTTAGGGTTGGGGTGTGGCTCAGTGGTAGAAAGCCTGTCTAGAATGTGTGAGGAACTGGGTCTGATCCTCAACACCATATAAATAAATAAATAAATAAATAAATAAATAAATAAATAAATAAATAAAATCATTGTATCCATCTACAACTACAAAAAAAATTTAAATAAATAAATAAATGAATTGTACCATCAACCAAGTAGAACTAAAGACATCAATAGAACATTTTATTCGAACTTCAGCATACACATTATTCTCATTCACACATGGCCCATTTTCCAGGATAAAATATATGACAGGCCACAAAATAGTGGCCTGTTATGAATATAGTATAATAAAACTAAAAGACATTACAAGAAAACGCTGGCAACCATACAAACACATAGAAATAAAACAGCTTACTCTGGATAAAGGAAGAAATCAAGAAATAAATTTATAATTTCCTGGAAACAAATGAAAATAGAGAAAAAACACATCAAATCCCATAGGATATAGCAAAAATAGTAATGAATGAATTTATACCAATTAACACCTATGTCAAAAATAAGATAGATCTCAAGCAAACTTCCTGCCTATCAAAATCTATAAAAATAAGACTAAACCACTTCAAAATTAGTAGAAAGAAAGAAATAATAAAATATCACAAAAGAAATAAGTGAAATAGCTAATAAAAGAAAAAGATCAATAAACAAGAGCTGGTTCTCCAAAAATGTAAAAAATTGACAAACCCTTAACTAGACTAAGAGAGAAAATGTAAATAAGATCAAAGACACAAAGTATAATAGTACATCTGACATCACAGAAATGCAAAGGGTCAATGGAGATTATTGTTGCATGGGGCTGCAACACTGGAGGCCTTAACCTGCAGCAACCTTTCAGGGATGTAGGAGATGAGCACTTGTCACAAAGGAAGCTGCTTCTGCCTTTACTGTGGATAACACTGTCCTTTGTATGCTAGCAGTTAAGCTACCCATACATCTCAAAGGCCAATCCTTGCATAAGCTATTTGGCAGATTATCAGTTGGTAACAGAAAGCAAAAAACAACCATGTGAACACAGAAGGTGACTGGTTCACAGACCACAGAAGAACTGTTTTACAGATCACAGGAGAACATCCTGTTCACAGATCACAGGAAAGGAGGATGGGGCCCCAGTCCCCGAGTGGTCTGAAAAGGACACACATATTGGCCTCCTGTGAGGGACAGGACAGAGCCCTAGTCCCCGAGTGGCCTGTTTGGTCTATCCGTCTCGCAACAGAATGCCACATAGGCCTCCTCCAGGAGAAGAGGCCCACAGATTATTATGAACAAATATACACCAACAAATATGATAACCTAGAGCCAATGAAAAATTTTCCTAAACAGATATACCTTACCAAGACTGAATCCTAAAAAATAAAAAACCTGAAGAACCAATAACAAGTAAGGAGGTTGGAAAAAGTTTTCCATCAGAGAAAGTCCAGGACCAAATGACTTTGCTGCCATTTTCTTCCAAAAATTTAAAGAACTGATACAAATTCTTCTTAAATTATTCCAGAAAATTGAAGAGGAGGGAATTTACCCAAATATATTCTACAAGATCAATATTATCCTGCTACCAAAACAGAAAAGAACATGACAACAACAAAGAAGAAAATTATGTGAATATTAAGTTGTAATTTGATAGGAATACAAAGGTCTGGTGTGGTATTGCATAGCAGAGTGACTATAGATAACAATTATATACTTTACATTTCCAACACCAGAAGAAGGGATATTGAATGTTTTCACCATGAAGAAATAATAGATGTTTGAAGAGAGAGATTTGTCTGATCTGACTTAAACATTAAATAATGTATGCATAGATCAGATGGTACCCCATTATTATGTACATTTTTATGCTTTTATACATTAGTTAAAATTTTTAAATGGAAAAAACAAAGCTAAAGGTCAGTCTCTGTGATTAATGTATCCGAAAGACTTCAACAAAATACTAGCAAACTGCACTCAACAATGCATTAAAAAGCTTGTTTACCATGACCAAGTGGGATTCAGTCCAGATATGCAAGAATGGTTCCATACTTACAACTCATTGAATGTAATAGGGCACACCACAGATGAAACACAAAAACCATATGATCATCTCAATAGATGTAGAAAAGTCACTTGATAAAATTCAACCTTGCTTTATGATAGAAACACTGAACAAATTACATATAGAAAAAAGTTCCTCAATATAATAAGCCCCATACATAATAAGCGAACAACTGATTAAAAAAAAGTTTCAAAGCTGAAACTTTGTCTTTAAGATCTGAAACAAGACAAGGATTCCTACTTTCATGAGTTTTCTTCAACATAGTACTGGAAATCCAAGCCAAGGAACTCAGGCAAAGAAAAGAAAGAAAGGCCATCTGTATAAGATATACGGAAGTCAACTTGCCACTGCAGAAGAAAGAATTTTATATATTAAAAACTTCAAAGATTATAACAAAAAACCATTAGAACTAACATATTCAGCTAAGTGACAGAATACAAAATCAACATGCAACAATCAATAGCATTACTATAAATGAAGAGCCTACTCTTTCAAATAGAAATCAAAAAAGCAATCCCATTTATAATAACCACAAAAACAAACAAATAAAACAATTCACCCAGGAATAAAGTTTAAAACAAAGGGAAAAGATCTCTACAATGAAACTATGAATCACTGATGAATGAAATTGAAAAGGATCCAAATAGAAAGGCATCTCGTGTTCATGGATTGGAAAAATTAAAATTGTTAAATTGTCTGTACTATCTACCTAAAGTGATCTGCAGATTCAGTGCATTCCCTAGTTAAATATCAATAACAGTATTCAAAACCTAGAAAGCATTCCTAAAATTTGTACGGGAACTATGGAGAACCCTGAATAGTCAAAACTACCTTAGGCAAACACAGCAAAGGAAGAAACATTTCATTACCTGACTTCAAAATGTACTACAGAACTGTAGTAATCAAAACAGCATGGCTGGGAGCAGTGGCACACTCCTGTAATCCCAGCAGCTCTGGAGACTGAGGCAGGAGCGTTGCCAATTCAAGGCCAGCCTCAGTGGCTTAGCAATGCCCTGAGCAATTTAGCAAGATCCTGTCTCAAAAAAGGCTCATGGGAGGATGTGGCTCAGTGATTAAGAACCTCTGGGTTTAACGCCTAGTACCGAAAACAAAAATCATTGCACTACCATGTAAACAGTCAAACCAATAGAATGTGAAACCCATAATTCAAGCCACATATCTACAGCCAACTAATTTTCATAAAGACACTAAGAATGTGCATTGGAGAAAGGACAGTCTTTTCAATAAGTGATGATAAGAAAATTCTCACATGCTGAAGAATGAAACTACACCCCTTTCACCAGTTACAAAAATCAACTCTAAATAAAACTACAAACTTGCAAGTAAGACACAAAACAAAAGAAGTACTAGAAGAAAACATAGGAGACATGCTTCAGTACATGAGAATGAGTAAGAATATTTTTGGATAAGACCCCAAAAGCACAGGAAACAAAAGTAAACATTGACAGAATTACATCAGATTAAAAAGCTTCCATACTGCAAAGGAAACAGTTATCAGAGTAAGAGACATCCTCCAAAATGGAAAAAATATATTATGACAAGGGTTTAGTATGCAGAATGTTGAGGAATTTAAAAATTCTACGGTAAAAGTTAAATAATCAAATTTAAAATGAGCACTACATAGACCTCTATATGGATTTTTCTCAAAAAGAGATATAGGAATGACCAGCATTAAAAAATGTTTAATATCACTAATCAGAAAAATGGTGAGCTGTCACTTTACTCCAGTAAGAATGGTAGAAAGTGCTGATGAAAATGTGGAGAAAAGAGAGTATTTGCCCACTGTTGGTGAGAATGTAAATTGGTACAACCATATGGAAAACAGTATGGAGGTTTCTGAAAAAATAAAGGACAGAATTATCATGTACATGATCCATCAATTCCTATATATTTATATATGCATGTTTATATATATGTATATGCAGAAAAGCATATATATTGAAATCTGTTTGTCCAAGAGATATCTGCTCTTTCCTGTTTATTATAGCAATATTCATAATAGCCACGGAATAGAAACACACTTAAGTACTCATCTGCCTATGAATGGATAAAGGAAATGTGGTAAATGCATACAAAGGAATACTATTTGGCCTTAAATATAATTGAAATCCTGTCATTTTTGACAACATAGATGGAACTGAAGATCATTATGTGAAGTGAAGTGAAATAGGCCAGGCACAGAAAGTGATCTCACTCATATGTGAAATATGAAGAAGTTGATCTCATGGAAATTGAGTGTGGAATGGTGGGTTTGAGAGACAAGGTGAAAAGGAGGGGAAAGAGGGATGAAGAGGACTCATCAGCAGGTGCTAAGTTGAAGACAGATAGGAGGAGGAAGTTCTGGTGTTCTGTACACAGTGGGGTAACTAGTGACTACATGCTGTGTATCTCAGAAAACTAAAAGAATGGATTTTGAATAATAAACAACTCAAAATTATATGAAACAATAAATGTTCTAAGGTATAATTAGGTTTAGCCTGAACATACAGCATATAAATGTATCAAAATATCACTTAGGACTCCCTTATTATGCATAATTTTTGTACCATTTTAAAAAGTAAATTTTTAATATAATATATTCATAGAAGTTTAGCCTTATTCCTTTTCTCTCTGTCCTCTGTACTCTTTCCTATTTGTAAACTTCTAAATAAATATATCGTCTATCACTTGATAGATAGTAAACCTCTCTGTCTATGTAAGTTGCCAGAATTTGTTCTTTGTTATAGAGTACCAACAACACAAAGATGTCAATGTCAGCCTTCCATGTTCATTTATGGATCACAATAAGTATATTTTTTCTGTATCTATGAAATTTGAAGTAAAAAATTCATTTGAGAGAGTGATATAGTAGGTATAGACAGGAAATATTTCAAAAGGGAGACTATCAAGAAGGACTGTCTTATCAGATATTTAAACACACTCTTCTCTAATAAAAACTATTTAATATTGACAGGTTTTAAGTCAGACCAACCAATTAAAAAAAGAAGATGCAAATATAGAAGCAACTGGTTATGGAAATTTATTATATTTAAAAGGATTTAAATTTACTATATTTAAAAGGATTTAAAATGATTGAGGAAAAAAGATATTAAAATAAGTGATAATGGCATATATGAATGGCAAGATGTCTGTAATAAAACTAGGTCAAATCCTTATACTGCATGAGTACAAATTCCAAATGAATCGGAGGCACAAATATAAAAGTAAAAATTCACAGTAAGAAGAAAAAAGTGAACTCATAGAATTTAGGATTGGGAAACTTTTTCAGAAGGATGGAGTAAGTAGCAGCCATGAAAAGGTCAGTGAATTTTTCTAGATAATTATTTTTAAATTAACATAAGTCAAGTATAAACAAAAATACAAAACATAGTATATATTTCTATTTGCCCAGATCATTTTTCATCTTTTGGCAGTGTGATATGGCTTAATTCATGTATTTTATTCATATATACTTATTGCTATATTTCTATTTTTATTCATTATTTTCACTTTGTTAATGCAAATGGAGCCTTACTATAAATTTTTTAATATCTTGTAACTGAGTTTTTATATAAAAATGCTATTCTTCAGTCATATAAAGATCTACTATATAATATCTCTTTTTATAAGTGGTCCTACTTATATTTTCTGGTGATCCTAGAATACAATTGTGTATACAAATAAAAATATTTTGTCCTTTTCTCTAGCTGTTAGGCTTTTCTTATTAAATTTTATAAACTGACAGCTACAAAAGAAACACACATATTAACAGAAATAGTGAGCATCTCTGTGTTGCTCCTACTTTATAGTAAACTTCCTTTTATTCTCATACTAAGTTTCTAACTTGAGGACTAAGTTTATGTGACTGTGTGTATATATGTTTATGCGTTGTCCATGTGTGAAGAGAAAAGGGGTCAGGAACATGAGAGAATTTAAGTTAATCACTTATCAAATTTTGTTATATATCTTTTTAGTACCTACAGAGAAGATTATATGACTTTTTCATACAATTCCATTAGTGTGATATATTCGCATGAATTCATGAAATTTGTAATATTTAACCTTCTTTGCATTGTTTAAATAAACCTTGCCTGGACAAAATGTGTTTGTTATTATGCTGCTAGGTTCTGTTAAATATACTTTTCCCAAATAAGAATAGTTACATTGATATCTAAAGGAGGTTATCTAACTTTTTTCTTTTTCTTTTGAGAAATCTTATATTCTGTATATCATAGGAATTTGGAAGCATTCCTTTTCCTTTGCCTGGAATAGCTTAAGTAGGTGTGGGGTTGTCTAATATTTTTTAAATGCAATAGATAAACCAACTGTGACTAGAGATTTTAGAATAGGCGGCAGCGAGGGAAAGGGAAAGATTGAGAGAGGAGGGGAGGTCTGTGGGGAGGCGAAGCTTGAGAAGCAAAGTTAAGAAGCATTTTTGCTGAGCATAATTGATTCAGGTTGAAGATGGAAATAGTATGGCATACTTTTTTAATTCAGAATCTTTTAAATCCCAATTTAGATATTGTCTTGGGAGGAACAAATTATTCCATGTATATGTGCTGGACAAACATGGTGGAAATTAGAGAGGAAGTTGAGATGGAGTTCATTAGGTAAGGCTTTTCCTCTGTAAAAGATGACTTTTGAATTGCAATAAGTAATTAAACTTGGTGGAGTTGGTAGGTAAGCATATTCTAGTTAAAAGGACTATTCTTTTTTTGGGCAAAAAGCAGTAAAAAAAGGAAAAGTCAGAAGTGGATAGTGCATAGAGGCACTTAATGGCAGTAAATGATTACTTTGGAGAGCAAGACAAGGTAATTAATTCTAGGAAGACAGTGGGGATTCATTGGAGATAGAGAGCCACATCTAGTTTATGCATGGTTCTATTCCTGTCTCCAGACTAGTGCATGGTGCTCAGAAAATAGTTGTTAAAATAAAGCATTATGACATTATTCCATGGTTTGTTCCAGTATGCTAACTGTGCAAATGAAAAGGAATCATTTAATTCTTCATTTATCCTCAACTCTGCTTTGAATTCCTACTGCAAAGGGAATCAAACATTGCCCTGGTTCTATAGTACACCACCTTTTTCTGGAAGCTACTGAATGAAAGACTACATACATAATTTCAGTACATTTTGGTAAGTTCAAAAGTAGAGTGATGAATGAAGTGGAAGAAATCAGAAATTTTAGAATAGAAAGTCTGTGACTTGGTTTTCAGATGTAGAAAAGAGAGGGGGGGGGTGGAGTTTGAAAATTGCTCCAAAGTTGAGCAGAACTGGAAACAAGATGTGTTTCTTTTTAACTGAGAAAATGCAAATGAAATAAATGTATCTAAACAAATGTATAAAACATTTTTGTTGTTTTACCTATGAGGCAAGCTATAGTTAGATATATATTTGTTCAAGCAAATTGATAAGCAAAGGTGGCTGGATTGAAATGAGGCCATTGTTGGTGATTAAGCAGTTGCATCTGTCTCCCAGTATGACCTGTATGCACATCCTGTTGCTCTAAGATGAAACAAGTAAGCCAGCCAATCTTTTAGATTAAAATGATGTTGATTACAAACTATAGCAAATAATCATGATAATTATCCATCATTGGCTTCCTGATATTTGTCCATTCTCTCTTGATTACACCCCATGGATCTTAAAATCTTCACTACTTATCTAACATAGCACGCTGATTTTAAATCTCTCTGTTGAGTTTGGCTTCCTAAGTAGGCCCAGCATTGTAGTTTGAATAAGTGTCTCTGAAAGGCCCCAGTGTTAAAGGCTTGGTCCCCAAGCAGAAGTTGGGAGTTAGTGGCATTTCTGAGAGTTAGGACCTGTGGAAGGAAGTTATGTCATTGGACACATGCCTTTGAAGAAGACTTGGGACCCCAGTCCTTTCTCTATTTCATTTCCTGGCTGTTTTTAGGTAAGCAGCTTTGCTCTGCCACATGTTCTCTGCCTTGCTACAGATCCAAAAGCAGTAAGGCCAACTAACCATGGATTGAAACCTCTGAAACTGTGAACCAAAATAAACCTTTCATGTTTTTAAACAATTATCTCAGGTGTTTTGTTATATTAATGAAAAACTAAGTAATACACCCATGTAGTCTTTACACTCCTGCTGTTGACTTTTGGTTGTAAGCTCATGTGATAGAATTCTCATGTTGGTATCAATATAATTCACTGTCATGTTAAAATGTTTCCATCACACCATCACGACAAGAGGTATTTGAAATAAGCAAATTATTATATTTTGAAAGTCCTCAACATAATATAAAATGATTAACAGAGAAGTGCAGTGGCTAGTAAATAAAATGATCAAAGCTCCTAGGGTAAGTATGGAGGGCAAAGTACATAAAGGAGGAAAACTTGATACACACACACACACACACACACACACACACCTCACAAATTGGGGGGGGGGGATGTTATGCTATTACTTAGAAAATATTTAAACATTAAAACAAATTTTAAACAATTTTTAATTCACACAAAGTAAAAATAACAAAATCTTAAATAATTTATAAGACAAAGACTCCATGTTGCAAAGACTCAAAAAGAGACCAGTCGTACATACTAATGTAGAAGAAATTGTTTCTTGGCAGTTCTCATCTACCTGCTTCATGACACCCCTCCAGTGAGACATGTTTTGGAGACTGAGATGTGTACCCCAAATTGTTTCAAGTAAAAAATGGCACAACTGAAAATAGAAGTGTTCCAAGAAGGTTATCTAATAAGTTATTTAATAACCTCTAAAAGGAACTAGAACACTATGAAAAATTGTGGTTTCCTGGCCTTTGTGCCCATGGAGATTTGAAAGACAATTTAATAAAATTTAGGTAATCAAACTTAGTAAAAATCACGATATAGGTGACAGTGAACCTTTTAAAATTATTGTACATGGCCTGTGCTATTTTATTTCTTATATATGTATCTATGTGAATAGATATTTATATACAATTAGTCTGAAGTGGTGAAAGCAGAAATGGTAAAACTATGGCCCAAGATTTGCTTGTAAGATGAATCATCCTCCCATACACATAAGTATTTTAGAATATGAAATTGAACTCTAAAAAAAGCCTTTAAAACAAAGAATTAATGTGACATAATCACACCCTTAATAGAGTTTTATTTTCTCATATTCCTTTAATTCTCTTACTGAATTGAAACTTAATAGGTTTCTTTTAGAAACTTGATTATCATGATGCAATAATAGTTTTGTAATAACAAAATTCCCTGCAAAATTAAGCAATTGTTGCTGAAAGACATTTATTCATGCTTGTAGGCAATGATGTTTTATCATTAGCTCAAATCATCTCAGTATTTTTCACTTTAAGTTAATTAGACTATCACACTTTTTAGGAAACTGGATATATAACAATTTATGGAAATTCATTGTGTTTCGTTTTGCAGCCAATATGTGTTCATTCAAATTCGGGTATGCATCTTCTGAAGAAAAAAAAATGTCGAAGTAACTGCATTAAGAATTGTCCATTTTTTTCTATTTCATGAAAATACATGCAATACAAATCCAGATATCAGGTGTCGAGATTCTAGGTACAACATAGTAATAGTACTTACATCCCTTTCATCCTATTCTTTTCTCTGACTCCTGGGAGTTTGGGGGAATCTTGTCTTCTTGCCTCAGAAGAATGCTTTTTGAACCACAACATTCTTCATGTCTTTATCACAAACCAAATCACAATCATTCTCACTCCCATTTCAACAGCTCCTCATATACAAAAGTGCCTCATTCCTAGGATAAACAATTCTAGATAAATCCAAGTAAATACTTAGTGAAAATCTACAATATTCTTTGGACCCAATATAGAATTTTTGATGAATTATTTCTTTCAAAAAGATGAGTTCTGCAAAATTTCAGATGTAAAAAGGTGAGTCTTATATTTTCGGTCTACTTGAGGAATTGTCAAGGATAATTTTGAGTTTCTACCATTTATTTGCCATTAAATGATCCTTAATTCTCTGTCGTATCAGCTCCTCTGTATCTGTTTGTCTGACATTTCTCTGCTCTTTTAGTAATTTTCATGACAGTATGGGCAATTTCTTCTGGCTTATATGCCCGTGTGGTCCTGCTATCTGGAAAGTAGTTTATTCTGCAGACATTCTCACTTTGGGGACTCTTGATGGACTCTCTAGGAACTCTTCAGGAACTTCTATGCCACGGACTCACAGGAGGAGGAAGCATCTCCCTTTTCTTTCAGTAATTGTTACAATTCCATTCTGGGAAACATTTTCCTAAACAAGGAACAATCGAGTAAATGAAAATAATGTGAAGGTCCTGATTACACAATTTGACTTAACAATATATTCTAAGGTTCCTTTTAGGTTTTTGGAAATAAGGGTTTAATTTCATTTTGCTGCATATGGCTTTCCAGTTTTCCTAGCACCATATGTTGAAGTGGCTGTCTTCTCTCCAGTATATGTTTTTGACATCTTTATCTCATATGAGATAACTGTATTTATGTGGATTTGTTTCTCTGTCTTCTCTTCTGTTCCATTGGTTTAACCATCTATTTTGGTGCCAATACCATGCCATTTTTGTTACTATTGCTCTGTAGTATAGTTTAAGGTCTGCTATTATGATACCCCCTGCATTACCCTTCCTGCTAAGGATTGCTTTGGCTATTCTGGGCCTCTTATTCTTCCAAATGAATTTCATAATTGCTTTCTCTGTTTCTGTGAGGTATGTCATTGGAATTTTAATTGGAGTTGTATTGAATCTGTATAGCACTTTATATAATATTGCCATTTTGACAATATTAATTCTGCCTATCCAAAAACATGGGAGATCGTTCCATCTCCTAAGGTTTTCTTCAACTTCTTTCTTTAGTGTTCTATAGTTTTCATTGTAGAGGTCTTTCACTTCTTTTGTTAGATGGATTCTCAAGTTTTTTTTTTTTTTTGAGGCTATTGTGAATGGAGTAGTTTCCCTAATTTCTCTTAGAGGATTCATCACTTGTGAATAGAAATGCATTACATTTATGAGTGTTGATTTTATATCCTGCTGCTTTGCTGAATTCATTTATCAGTCCTAGAAGTTTTCTGGTGGAGTTTTTTGGATCCTCTAAGTATAGAATCATGTCATTGGCAAATAGTGATAGTTTGAATTCTTTTCCTATTCTATCCCTTTAATTTCTTTTGTCTGTCTAATTGGTCTGGCTAAAGTTTCAAGGATGATGTTGAATAGAAGTGGTGAAAGAGGGCCTCCCTGACTTGTTCCAGTTTTTAGAGGGAATGTCTTCAGTTTTTCTCCATTAAAAAAATGTTGGCCATGGGCTTACATAGATAGCCTTTAAAGTGTTGAGTTATGTTCCTACAATCCCTTTTTTTTCTAGTGTTCTGAGCATGAAGGGGTGCTGTATTTTATCAAGTGCTTTTTCTGCATCATTGAAATAATCATGATTCTTAACTTTAAGTCTATTGATGTGATGAATTACATTTCTAAAATCTTATCATTTCACATTTCCTTGAAATAGCCAAGACTGAACATGAAGATCATTTCTCAAGTTTATAATGATAATTGTAGCCTATATAACATTCTCTTAACTTAGATATTCCAAGAATAGATATACCATGTTACTGGTTAACAATTTAGAGTGAAATAAAAAATAACATGGAAACTTGCAATAGGAAAAACAGGAAGCTTTTATAATAAGTCACAAACTTTAGGTAAAACATCACAAGTTAGAATGGCTTGCTCACTTGAGTTTACTTCCACATCATGTTCCTATGGGATTTGGGGACTCCATTCCTGGACTAACTCTTCATATCATAGGCATTTGCGGCAACAATGTGAAAAATAATAAAAAGAAAATAAGGTCATTTGGTATGGTTAAGGACAGGAGTGATTTATGCAAAATGTTATTTAAAGTGCCTATTTAAACTGGACCTTTCATATGGTGGTTTGGTGTGTGCAGATGATCGATGAGGGGGAGATGGAAAGCATATTAATAGAAAGTAGCTTAAAACTTCTAAAAAGTACTCGGAAGGTTTATATTTAGTACCATAGGTAATAAAGTTATGAGTCAAGTGTCATTAACTTTTGCTAGATGAGAAAACTAAGGTGCAGTTTGCAGGGGGTGGAGAGTGTCTGTGTTGCTCAAGCCAGTGACTGTCAGAGTTGGAGTCTCATCAAGACTATTTGACTCCAAAGACTGAGCTCCTAGTCACCATAAGACATGCTGAGAGGACAAGAAAATTATCTTTATTGTTTAATTGCCTTCCTATCACACCATTGACTAATAATTCTTGTAACACTGGTCTCAGTTTTTGTAACATTGGTCCCAAATTTGACACCCTTGCTATGACTCCTTGTAGGCAGAGTGTTTCTCTCCCCTGTTGTCAGAGTTGGCCATGAAATTTATTATGGATAATATATGCACCGTTTCTGAGCAGAGGTCCTAAGCATACCCACATCATTTGATTTTTGCCCCTCTCTTCTTGCCCTTTGTTATGACAACAGAATGTTTCAGGTGGGTTGCTCTTTCAGCCTGAGTCTCACAAGACATTACAGATCTGAATAAGGACCACAGCCTGAACCAGAGACAGGGCAACAGAACTGCCACCATGGCATATAATGTCTATAGAAAATAAATACTAAAGCCATTGATATTTGGGGGTTAGTTGATACACAGCATAAGTTAAAGAAATTTAACTCTACGAAGCAGTTAGGAGCTAATCACAGTTCTAAGTTGATCTTTGAATTCATTTTGCAATAGAAAACTGAACTTGTCACTATTCTCTTCTAATGTACATGGAAAGCAGAAGATTGTTCTAGAAATATATCTTCATCCTACACAGATGAATGTTGTTTTTAAACATTTTTTTTTCCTGATGACAGGAAAGGGCTTCTATGCAAAAACTGATTTCCACTAAAGCACTAAATAATAGAAATTCATTTTTTTTTTTAAATATTGCTTTCTCTACATGGACAGTTTTTAAAAAATTATCCTGGGAGCAGTTACTCATTATCCAAGCAATGGCTTACTGCGCATGTGCTCATTAAAGTAATTTTCTCCATGATTGGATTGGCCTGAGGTGGACCCAGAGCAATCAGTTGTTACTGGGTGGAAAGGAAAGGAGAGAAGTCTTAGAACAGAAGAAGAAAGTGGTACGGGTTGAGGAATTAGATGACTGTAACTGACTGTAACTTCCTTTTTATCACTGAGATCACTTTCTATCACAATCTGAAGAGTATAAATGTTGTTAGTTTCTGTGTTCTCTATAAACATGTAAATGTGTACTACTAAGATGTGAATAAAAATGATACATGCATAATCTGAATCACATGAATGAACACCTTTAAATTATATTCATCATACAAAGTTTGTTTTTGCAATAGAGTTGGCACGATTTAGTGTATTTACTATTTACTACAGATTTAAAGCATCTACTTATGATAGAATATTACTGCCATAATTTCCACAAATGTGGATATAATAGGCCAGTGATACATCTGAGTGAGATTGAAAGTTACCATACTTCAAGCCACACTGCTCAAAGGAGATGGCATCATAATTCAACTGGAAAAGTCATAAAATGTGCCATCAGGAGCAGAGCTCTGAGTATAAGACAATGTAGAAGTCTAAATAACCTGTGCCATACAGGTAAGTATATCTTCATTTTGCATGCAGTTTATGTTCATCATATATCATTATCCATCGCATTAAATTGCTATCAGTAGTTCAAATTTCCTGACATTACCATTTTATTTATATTTAATTTATAAGTAAATCTTGACAGTTGCTCAAATCATGAGTATAAAGAGACTATACCTAGTTTCATGTCTATATATTTTTAAGTGCAATAAATATGATTTAACTCAATGCTGGGATTAGCAAGAATTGTTTTTGTAAAATCCCTATTCCTTACAGAAAACACTATTTTTGAAGCATAAATGTATCAGGTATATTAGCCATAAAAATTTGTAAAATAAACTCAGACTCATCATGTATCAACATTAAAAATAATAAATTTATTATTTTTATGTTTCTTTCAGGTTTTTTTTTCCTTTGGTACTGGGGATTGAACTTAGGGCCACTCAGTCACTGAGCCACGTCCCCAGCCCTATTTTGTATTTTATTTAGAGACAGGGTCTCACTGAGTTGCTTAGTGCTTTTGCTGAGGTTGCCTGTAAATTCAGATCTTCCTATCTCAGCCTCCCGAGCCACTGGGATTATATGCATGTGCCACTGCACCAGGTTTTCTTTCAGGTTTTTATTGTGTATACACATGTTCATATATACACATATATGTACTGTATATGTATATAAATATATAAACATATACTATATATACATATACACAAATACATATGCATATACATATACACAAATACACATACATATGTGTATTTGTGTATATATATATATGTGTGTGTCTGTGTGTGTGTGTGTATGTGTACTGCAAAACTGACATTTGTTAGACTGAAAGTGACTGTGAACTGACCTGGTTTTTACTTTATGATCCTCTTTTAATTATAAATTAGAGTTATTCTTTGTATCATAGTGATTTTTTAAAAATATTTGTGGAATGATAGTTGCTATTTCTGTTAGTTGAACTCTCTACCATTTCTGTTAGCTGAAATAATGTCTGTAGTTTTAATTTATTTCCCAGGTTTGCAATTATCAGGGTTTTTTCCTGAGTTTATGTTGACCTATATATACTAAAATTTGAATTTAAAATTTCTGGTCACTGGAGATGAAAGTTCTCCTACAGAGATAATTAGGCAGAACGGATATAGTTCTTCAACGTGTGCTGTAAATTTCAGTGAGGATTGTCCTCTATAATAGCTTTTAGCGCATTCTGGTTCTGTCCTTGGCACCATGCTTTGAGTTCAGCAATCGCATCACACATTATTCCCTTCCTTCTAAGAAGGCCACCAGCCTTTACCCTTTGCACAGTGCTGAGACTGAAGGAACAAAGTAACAGCAACAGCATTAACTTATAAGTAATATAATAAAATCTTGAGCATTTATCACATCATCATGTAGTTATTATCATTATTTTTTCTAAAAAATAATTAAATGTTCATTAACAAAGACCCCAGATACAACTTTCTGTTCATTAGTGTGGTTCTTTACCTGGCATTTTTGTTGAAAAGTTACTGAGTGATATTTTCTACTTATTTTGGGAAAAAAGAGATTATAAAGTAATATTGTATCTCTTCTTTAAAGAAGTTTGATTAATGAAGTAATTTTTTGAAGCAGGTTTAATAGTATTTAATGTAAGAATTATTTCAAAGTCGTAAAAATACCCTATAAGCATGAAGACATAAAACAAATTGTACTTAGAGAAGTAAAAGTAGAACTTCCTTAAAAGCAAATAGGAATTACATTTAACCTTCTGTACAACTGCAAAATATGGCTAAGGATAATACCAAAAAGCTAAAATGAGGTCCTTTTTATCTTTTATTTACTTTTTATAATGTTGAAGTTATTAACAAAATATAACTCATTCAATTGTTTGGAAAGTATTTCTGGTGGAATTAAATTTGCATTTCATACCAGTTTTCATTTTCATGTAAATGATTACGAGTTCAGTTCCTTAGATTGAACAACTGTGGTTAATAACAGGAGCACTAGAAAGTACAATAGGATGGGAAAAGTAATATATAATTACTTTTTAAAAGGTAGCAAGTCAAAGACTGGCTGATAAAATACTGCTAATGCCAGTGTTAACTTCAGAAGGGCATAGGTGGGGAAAATTAGACATGTCAGAAAATTATCATGCTGTAGTCAAATATTTAAGACAGATAAAATCAGGTCTTGGTAGGGAGCTTATGCAGATCCACTATGAAGGGCAGGAGACAAGACACAGGACAAGGAAGCTGTAAGGAGACATGGAACGTTGGGTAATAGGTCCTACAGGAGCTCTAGAGGCCTCATAGGAGAGAGCTCTGGACTCCTCCAGTCAGGGACCGGCTGGGTTTTCTAAGTTACATATTTCTAACAGACAGTGACTGCAGCTAACCTAAGCAAAAGCAGAATTTATTGGAAGACTGTGAAAAATTCCATGAGAAGACTGGAGAAACATACAAGGAAAATATAACTCCAAAGTGACTCCAAGAGCTAATGTGTAACTGCTTTCTAGACTCACAGGGGCACATTTTCAGTTTTGTTCTTACGCCACAATTCAGATTATATGGAGAGTGTTCAGATATCTAGCTTGGGTTGCCAAGCCACCTTTTGGTTAAGGAAAAGTAATATCTCTTAAATGAAACATTCACTCGTCTGTAAACAATAAGAGAATTGGCAATTACTCCTGGAGAAAATTCCCCAGCAAACTATGCCATGGATAATTCTATAGATACCAACAGTTTCTGAAGGAGCCTGGGATATTATGATATCTTTGTTAAGGAATCATCCATGGTCATCCATTACTATTTCCATGTTTTCATCATTGTTTTAGTTAGCTTTTCCACTGCTGTGACTAAAAGACCAGACAAGAACAATTTTAGGAAGAAAAGTTTATTGGGGGGATCACAATTTCAGAGGTCTTGGTCCATAGACATCCAGCTCCATTCCTAGGGACTCAGTGAGGCAGATTATGGCAGAAGAGTGTGGTGCAGGAAAACATCTAAAGACGTGACAATCAGGAAGCTGAAAGACTAAGCTCAGCTCATCAAATATATACCCCAAAGGCACACCCCCAATGACCCCTCCTCTAGCCAAACTCTAACAGCCTGCAGTTATCACTCAGTTAATCCCATCAGGGAATTAATTCACTGATTGGGTTAAGGCTCTCTTAACCCATCATTTCACCTCTAAACTTTCTTGCATTGTCTCACACATTAGCTTTTGGAGGACACCTAATTTTTAAATCATAACAGTCATAACTATTTCTGACAATACTTTCTCTGCCTGAAACCTTGAGTTCCCTGTGCCAAATAATTATCTTCTCCTGAGAGGCTTACATTTTATTCTGCAGTCAAAAAGATTTTGGTTCAGGGTAATACAAATTAGGATGAATCATTTTATCAGTGGCAACTGAGACTGGAGGATGAGTTTCAAGTCAAGAAGGGATGATAAGGTAGGCACACATGCGTGGGCTTGGGTTTACCATCACAGACCGGCAGCCTGTCACCCTGTTGATCTGAGAAACAGTCTAGTCTGAGAATTTTTAGATTCAGTGCTCTCTGCTTGGTCATTTTGCTATTCTCTCTTTCTGGTTCTAATTAGTAAATGTATGCTTTCTCCTTTTTCACCAGACTTTGTACTGTGCAGCGAAGGGATGATCTCTGGATTAGGTACAATAGGAAACTTGTGAAATGCTAAAGGTTTTGTTGGTTTTTTTTGTATTTTCAGAAGATCTTTTCTTCTTTCTTTTAATAAATCTTTACTAAGTACTTAGAATGGATCAGACATTGTGCCAATTAGTGCAAACCTCTGGAAATCAAATCCTTAATTCAAGAACTAAAAAATAGTGGTGGTATTTAGGATTTTATATACTGCTATTGCATTTTTCTTCTATAAAGATGGAGATACACATGAAATAAGCCACACATATCTTGTCTTATGTGTGGAGTTAAAAAAAAAAAAAAGGAGCACGTAGAAACAGTAGAATGAATGGTGGTCACCAAGGTGGAGCAGGATTGGGGTTGAGTATGTGAGAATAGAAACATGTGAATCAATATGTGAATCATAGACATTGCATCTATGTGGGATGAATAAATTTAAAGATCTAATGTACAACTTGAGGACTATATTCAATAATATTATATTGTATAATGGAAATTTGCTAAGAATGGATGTTAGATACTCTTATCACAAAAAAAAGGGTAACTGAGGTGATGAACATGTTAGTTTGATTAACTGGAGTAATCATTTCATTATATATGTTAAAGCATCATATTGTAAACCTTAAGTGTATACAATAAAAAGGTATTTTTTAAATAGCAATGAAAAAAGACTATGGAAACCTCCCAGTGAAATAGCAAAGTTAATGATCAGTTATTCTAATTTTTAATTATATTAGCCTAATTAAATTTTTGTTTATTATATATATGTCCATACATACTTAAATATACATATATATATGGTGTGTGTATGTGTATATATGTGTATAAATACCTAATAAATAATGTGTAGATAATACCTCTGGTAGAGGAATAAAATTAGCAAGCATATACTTGTGTTTTTTTCCATGTTTCTTTTCACAAAACTAATGACTAAAGGAGCTACTTTGATCCTGGTCATTAGCAAATCATCCAAGTACTATGAAATATTACTGAAGCTTGTATCCATGAACTATACTAGAACTTTGAGGTTTTCTCCCAAAAGTCATTGTCTGATTTTAGTACATAAGATATCTTTTTTCCGTCGTTTTGCAGTTGATCAAGCTATACCAACCATCAGAAGCCATGCTTTATGTGACCCAAATACTGCATCTATTCAGCTATATTAGTGATTAAAAATTACAACTCAATAGCCAAGCACTTTGTGATTTATACTCTGATCACTCCATTTGCTGGTTGTGTACCAGCTGTCATTCAACCTCCGCTCTGGGTGATTGTTCCTTTATTTGCATTTGATCTCATTCATTACCATGTCATTTGCATAAGGAGGGTAAACTGTATCTGGACAGCAAGGCTAAAGCCTGCACAGTATTTTCTGCCTCCCTGTGGTAAATGTCAGCCATACTATTGATGAACTCCACTTTTAATTGTATTCAAAACTTAAAAGCCACTCTTAATTCATCAACATCATTCAAATATGATTCTGGCCAACACATATTCTTCTAAAGGCACCGATTTAATACTTCTGCTAATACATTTATATTAATTTAATCTATAAATCTTTTCAAAGCAAGAATAAACATATATATTTTTTCTTTTATCCATACTGTACCAAAATTCAATTTATATACATATTATATGATCTAATAAAGTTTTTTACTCATCAAATAAACTTCTGAATCTCTCTGATTCATTTTGACTGTTATCTATTGATAGCAATGCCTTGCTCACTGTTAAATCATAATTACTATGAAGAAAGCTTTGTATATATGTTCAGTGTATTTTGTTGATTATATAATGAAATAAACAACAATTTGTTCTTAAATATACAGATTCCTTCAGGCTTTCAGCAATATTTACAAGATGGCATTGATCACTTCATAAGCTTATTATTTATTTAATCTGATACCACCTCTTTTATAAGCAAGCAAATACGTAAGTATTTGAGGCATCATCTCAACAGTCTTCCTTGACATGTTACAGTAGAATAAGTACACTAAGTCTACGCATGGCTTTATATTAATTAGTATGTGGTCCAAGTAATCAGGGAAGAATCCGCAAATTATTGTCAGATTCCAGAACTGGGGTAGAAAATAGAATATTAAAACTTTATGAAAATAAATGAATTCCAGCAAGTTTTAATTAGGGTTCCATTGAGTGGACAAAATATGGTAACAAAATTCATGGGAAACGGATCTCAAAAATGGAACAGATAAACATTCAGTTTTAATAGTGAACTTTGTTCATCAAAGAGCAGGACTGGTGACCTAGGGGACTCTCTATCCTGAATGAAGTATTAGGACAAGTAGGCAACTTAAAAGTTAAAGAAGGAAGTTGGAAGATGGAGACAAGAATATATCTCCTTGTCAGTTTTCCCTTCGTAAATCACTACTTCTGTACTATTGCCAGTGTGCTCTGCAGACTGGAAGCACCGATGTCACCTGGGAGATAGTCCCAAATGGAGACCTACTGAAATGCAAAATCAGCATCATAAGATCTCCAAACTATCCTGGTGCATGTTAAAGAAAGGGGAGCATTATGTTAATCTACCAAGGTGATCAGAGACTGGAAGAGGCCTTAAGCACAGGACTTAATATCTACCCCTGGCTTGATGGCATCCAGTCTTTGGAATGAGGCTCTGAATGCCTGGAAAGAGCTGGGCCTGCCAATAAAAGTGCTTATGGAAAGGAATGGGAGTCACCATTACCTGGGTAGTTTTAGAAGTATCTGATGACTCCTATGTAACAGATGAGCAGTCACGGGGGTCTAGATCTCCTTTGACCCTGAGCATGTGATACTACTGGACTTGGCAGCAAGGAAACCTGGAAACAAAGAGATTTCCTGACTCCTTCTGTGGAGGTCTTTTGGATTTCCAGCTGCTATATGCCAGACCCAGCAGATACCACAGGTTATTCTATAAGCATATTGGCCTGATTTTTTTAATAAAATAGGCTAATGAGAAAAAATATAATAGATGCCCTTTCTCACACACAGAAGAAGATAAGAACACCAATCGCTGCAAGCATCTGCTATGGAAAAGGCAGAACTAGGGGAAGCAGAATATTACGTTCACCAAATAGATGAAAAGAATACCAAAAAGAAACGGAGGAAATATACTGCATATATATTTTTATTGAAATGTCAAAAGCAGATTTGAATTACTGCCAAGTATCATTATTCTAATAGATCTAGAACAAAAACAGAGCAAAAATATAAAGAGAGAAAAAAACAGGAAGGAAAAGGCAAGGGGCATAGCATTCCAAGGCAATAATCTATAGTGGTATAAATGAAAAACTAAAGATAGAGGAAAATCAATGTATTGGGCATGGTTTCCTTGAGTCAATAGTAATTGAAAGTGTTCCTGAAAAGTTAGAATAAAAGAGAAATTACTTGTACATATCCTGCTAAAGATCTCAAAATTCAACCCTAAAGAAACATTACAACCTTGCAAGCTTTCAGGCAAAAATTAAAATAACTTATTAAAAAATAGTCTGGCATCAGACTCTTCATCTGTAACCCTAGAAGTTAGAAAAAAAATAGAATACCATCTTCCCAACTTCTACTAAAGCAAAAAGTTTATGACCTAAGAAATATATACCCAGCCACAATATCATTTATTTTTCAGGGAAAAAATTACAAGAATTTAGAATGTTATTTACTCCATTCCAGCTGTTATAGCATAATACTGTACACTGTAGCTTATAAACAGTGGAAATATATTTCTCACAGTTTGAGACTGGTAAATACAAAATCATGGCAATTTTGTTTTCTGGTTCATAAACAGTACCATTTTGCTAGGTTCCTACAAAGTGGAAAGAGAAAGGATCTTTTTAATAAGGGTACTAGTCCTGTTTAGGAGGACTCTGGGCTCATGATCTAATACTTCTCCACCGCTCCACCTTCTAATATTATATCATCATGGGGGTTAATAATTCAGCATGTGAATTTCAGGGGGATGCAAACATTCAAACCATAGCAAACTCACAGACTATATTCATCGTGCATTCTGTTTTTCAAAAATATACTTAAAGTTACTAACTTTATTATTATTTTTAAAACTTATTAATTATATAAATTAATTTGTTCACCACCACATTTGCTTACACATATCACATATGGGCCCGATCATGCCCATCTTCTCTTCCATTATTTCTTGTCCTTCCTCTACTTCCCCAGTCCTTGTGCACTTTTCCTGAAAGTTTCTTTTCTACTTTCAGGTTCGTTTTCTCTCTTTCTCTCTCTCTCTGTCTCTCTCTCTCTCTCTCTCTCTCTCTCTCTCTCTCTGTTTCTGCATATGAAAAAAAAAATGAACCAAACCATGAATAGTTGTCTTTTTGTGTCTGGCTTATTTTGCCCAATGTGATTGCTCTCAAGTTCCATTCATTTTCTAGCAAATGACATGACTTCATTCTTCTTTATGATGAGTAATACTCATTTGTGTATACATGCAATATTTTAAAAACTTAATCTATAGAGAGGCACCTAGGCTGATTGCATACCTTAGCATTTATGAATAGTGCCACAATAAATTATGGGTATGCAGGCATCTCTTTTGAAAGCCAACTTCATTTCTGTCTAATATATACCCACGGGTAGTAGAGCTGAATCATATGGTAGTTGCACATTTAGTTTTTTGAGAAACCTACACACTATTTTCCAGTTATATTAATTTGCAGTCCCACCAACATTGTATGAGAGTTCCTCTTTCTCCATATTCTCACCAATATTTGGTCTTTGTTGTTTTTTAAGAATAGCCCTTCTCACTAGGGTGCAGTGGAATCTGTGTAGTTTTGATTTGCATTTCCCTGATGGCTAAACAGATTCAGCATTTCTTCAGTGAAGTGTATCTGTTCAGAGTACCCATTTTTATTGGATTTATTGTTGTTTTGTGGTTTTTGGACTCTTTGTATGCTCTGAACATGAATCCTCCATCAGATAAACAGTTGGCAAAGATTTTCTCCCATTCCCTAGTTTTCCTCTTCACTCTGCTATTTCCTTTGCTGCTCATTTATCAGTATATCTTGTCTCCTGAGCTGTTGAAGTCCTGTTCAGCAAATTGTTGCCTATGCCAATATCTTGGACTATTTCTCCTATGTTTTCTTCTAGTAGTTTCAAAGTTTCAGGTCTTACATTAAGATCTCGCATCCATTTTAAATTGACTTTGTGTGGTGTTAAATATAGGGATCTAGTTTGAATCTTCTACTTGGATGTACAGTTTTCCCAGATTCATTTGTTAAAGAGGATATCTTTTCTCTTACATGTATTTTGGCACTGGAGAAATACTCTTAATGAGTCAGAACAGACATCAAGAAAGAGGAACACTAAAAAAGCAGCAGCAAGCCATGGAGCTTGCAAGGTACATCTGTGTCTGTGAATATATGTGTACATGTGTGTTTGAATCTAAATGGATAATGTTAGCATGACTAGACATTTACAATAAGATTTTGATAAAGATTTTTATAATAAAATAAATATTCTTAAAAAAAAACAGTAATTTTTGGCCTGGTGTGATGGTACCCCCCAGTAATCCCAGCAGCTTACAAGGCTGAGGCAGGAGAATCTCAAGTTCAAAGCCAACCTCAGCAACTTGACAAGGCTTTAAGCAACTTGGTGAGGTGTCTCAAATAAATAAGTAAATTTAAAGGGGCTGAGGATGTGGTTCAGTGTATAAGTGCCCCCTTCAATCTCTGGTACAAAAAAAAAAATCAGTAATTTTTGGAATTAAGAATCTAAAGCACTCTTAGTAAAGCCAAGGAATTGAAGGAAGACAGTCAGTAGAGTGAAAGCATTTTAAACTTCATCAAACTGAGAGAAAGGGAAAAAGTGGGTGTAGAGTGACTTAGCAGGTAGAAGAAGACAGAATAGCTGGGTTTTTCCACAAAAACAAGAGAGAGGTGTTTGATTAGAGAGTGGAAGTGGAAAGTGAGCTTCTCCTAGGATGGAAAAGTAAATACAGTGTAATATGGTTATTAGTCATCAGTCTGGCTGCTCCCATACGGCATCCAAGGCAAAACTTTAGTTCCTGTGACTGGGCTAGAATACCATACAGGAAGCTTTAATACCCAGAACCAAAGGATCATGTTAGATATACTTAAATTTCTTAAGTTGACAACACAACGTCCAACATCAATGTTGCTGTCAAGAGTCATTTAATATTTAATAATGCACTAATTTCTTCATATTCTTAGGATTACAAAACTTATCTCAACGCTGTGAATGTAATTATATTTCTTACTTTGTTCTAGCACTGTCTGGTAATTTGAGTTTCTAATCATTTGGATTCTGGAATGGTATCAAGTATTTTCATTAGTCATCATTAAAGTGAAGAACTAAATAAAAATCACCTTTTTGAATAAATTGAAGGTATCAGATTACTTATCTGCATATGTATAGTTCAAATCCTTGAATGTACATCTGAATACTTTAAATGCCTCTGAATTATTTCACATTTTTAATAGACTTGTTCATGTTTTCTTTGCAAAGGGTAACCAAATTATTCTATGTAATTGTCAGTTTTCTAGATGTGAATCTTTTAGAGTTTAAGTTGACTAGCCAGGAGAATAAATTTGTATTTTGAAAATTTTCACCATAAAGGAATAATAAATATGTTTAACCTGAGTTAAACTATTTTTGCAATGTATCAAAACATTACATGGTACCCCATTAATATATAAAATTTGTGTATTTTTATAAAGCACTTAAAATATTTTTAAATAAAAAATTTTTAAGACTATAACTCATCTAATGGTTCCAGGAAATAGTACGAATGCCAGTTTAAAGTAATTGAATATGATCACAATTTTCTCATCTGAGCCTCAATTTCCTGTATAAAATGGGAACAATAGTTTAACTGTGAACAGTCCTGAGCAATCTGAGTCAGTCTGCATCCTTCTTCTGTGTCTCTGGTGCCTCAGCTGCACTGTCAGTGTCTCTCCAGGCCACAGAGGCTAGTGGGATAGGATGTCTCTTCAGTAGGACAGTGTTAGGGTGGAGGGCATGACTTAAACTCTGACTCTAGTCTTCTACGGGAGATATACAGCTTCCAAATGAGGAATAAGCAAACATGTCTTTGTTGGAAGGAAACCAGAATGATGAATTTATCCATGTATTCCCAGCATTTACAACAGACAACACAATTGCACAGAATGACCTGGGATAGGTATGGACCTTGGTTGATTTTAAAAAAAGCATTCATTTAATTCATGGTTGCCATAATTATCACAGAAATTACCCAACAATAATTAACAACAGAACAATGAATAAACTCTTGTTCCTTGAAATGCCAAATAGGTCTTTATCTCAGGGAAGTTGGTAATAGAAACAGAAAACAGATTATTAATGTAATGATGTATTCTTTAAACTTATTTAATAGTTGTTCAGCCTGTGGATGGAGATACTCTTTCTGTATTAAATCTGACTTTCTTGGAACAATTTTGTGCAGAAATGCAACTTCAGGTTCCCAGGGAACCTAAGGGAAAACTCTGCTCTTTATCTTAGAAACACCAGTAGTTTGGGGCAGATTTAGAGCCTTTAGTGTAAGCAAAGCTGACTGATTAAATTGGGGAACTTTTTTTTTTTTCTAATTCCCAGAGGTTGACATGGTGCAGTGAACTTAGATCTTTTCTTTGTTGTTTTTATAGGCAGGAAATTGCTTCACTAGAAATAAACTTCTTTTTCTTAAACTGCGGTTAAAGATAATGCTTTAAAGAGAGGTCTCCCTGACGTTACACTTTTAAGGCTTATGATATTACGATTCTGTTGCTTATTTTAGTTACATGATTTTGTATCTATTTGCACATTTTGTGGATTTTGAAAAAATGTTTAGTGCTTTTATTTCTATATTTGAGGGACATCATTTTAGCTATTACATAAAAAAAGATATGAGTTCAGAAGTTTCTAGATTCCTAGGTTTTTGTAAACTTATTGCATATATGTAAAAATGTACTTAATAATTTAACTGAAAGAATACTGCAGAAAGAAACAATGTCTTCACAAAAACTACTTTCAAGTGTCTGGGTTTTATCTTATAATTATTTTACCCCTTTCATTTAATACTTCTTACTGTTTGTTTCAGCAGTTCTAACCTCAACATCATTACATTACCATTACATTATTATTCATCAAGCATTATTTATTGATAAAAGTGGTACACAAATATGAGATAAGTAGCTCTTTATTCCTCTATGATCTCTTGATATATTTTCCTTCCACTTACACTTAGTACTCTTATGCGCTAAAAATAATGGATCTTAGAAAGCAAGAGGATATTAGATAATTACAGTAGTTTGGATCTTACATGTGCTCCAAGGTCCCTCGTGTTAAAGCTTGGTCCAGCCTGTGGTGTACTGGAGTGTCGTGAAACCTTGAGAGGTTGGGTCTCGTGAAAGGGAGCTAGGCCATTGGGTGGGTGTGTCCTTGAAGGGCATACTGGGATGCCAGTCTCCCTCTTTCTCTTTTTTGCTTTTCTGCCACCACGAAATGAGCAGCCCCTTCCACCATGTACATTATCCATCATATTGCCAGAGGCCCAAGCAACAGAGAAGAGATCATGAACTTAAACCTCTAAGAATGACACAAAATAAACCTTCTCCTTTACTAAGTTGATTTTCTAATACTGACAAAAAGTTAATACAATATCCTGAGCCCAATCTTATACCTAATGTAGAAGCATCCCTGTGTAATAGTAAAGGAAATAATAATTTCTCTTTCCTTAAATACTTCAATGAGTGATTATTATTTTTTGGAAATATCTCCTGAGCTAAATTTATATCTGCATTTTTGTAATGATAACCTGTTTTTTTGAGCCTGCCATCTATCTGCATCATTAGAGAAGCCTAGTCATCAAACCATGTGATAACCACTCAGATATTTGATGTCTGACACCCTTGTCCTATGAAAGCCTTACATTGTCTCTCTGCCATAATCCCATGCATGTTTCTAGACCATTTATCAACTTCTTGCTTGTCCTTGTCTGGTTTCTCCCTAAATTGACATTTCAATTGTTGCCTGAAGGATGGAAGGAAGGTTGGCCTTAGGGCACGAATTTTTCAAGCTGTACTTTATCATATTTATATTAATGTGTCCCAAGTTTAATTGCCTTACTTAGCAACAGTTTTGTTGTGCATTATATTGATAGTTCAGTGAACAAAAATATTAAAATTGTATTCATAAAATATTGTTAGGTAAGTGTCAAGCTGTGTTCAGGCAATTAATTTATCTGAATACAAGATCAAGGCTTTGTATTTATCAAAGCTGACATTTGTTTTGTTAGTTTTGTTTCATAATTTCTCTTTACAAAATTGCTTTAAAAATTTTAATCCATTTTCTAATCTATTGGCAGTGTCTCCCAGACTTGAGTCCAAATCTACCTTTTGATGACTGATGCAAGGAACAGTATTGAATTCTATTCTAAAGAAGCTGTCTCCATGAATATATAAATTACATATGTAGATGATGATAAAATAGGTTAATTAGCTAATTTGAGTGTAGAAGTTCAACCACTTATAAAACCAACAAACTATACACATTTACAGCCATGTTTCTCCCCATGTCACCTATTGGCTAGCACAAGAACATTTTAAAATACTTTGGAAAAATTGAGTTTTTAAAATTCTGTAACATTTAACTTATGTGCCATCTGTAATGTCAAAATAGGAAAAGCTTATTTCAATATCATTTAGTCTTCATAAAACTCAAGCTAGTGGTCCTTAAGAGGATTTCTATCATTAAATACAATTATACTAAATATAAAAAAAATTTACAAACTTTGAAAACATTATGCATTATAAAGGATTTCTAAGGGTATAAAACAGATTTTTAAAAATAAGCTGTTGTAGAATTTTTTTGGAAACATTTTACTCAGTAGTTTTTAGAATCTCAAAAACTCCTAGGAAAATAACCAGTAAGAAAAATTTCACTAAATATTTATGGAATTAATTCATGATTGAATGGGAATGCCTGTAGTGAAGTGTAATGAAATGTCAAGTGAAGCACATGCCTTAGAAAACCACTTGGTTGCTACATTTGGCCAAAAGACAATAAAGACGACGTTAGGCCTGTAGCACGGAATGGATTCTTTTGAGTGCACTTGAGGGATGGGAAAGAGAAGATGAGAAACTCAGGCTTGTTGACTCTCTTTTCAAATCACTATCTGAGAATCAGGAAACTTCCATAACAGCTATAAATGAAACTCTTATTTCTTCTAGCAACAGGGTTGTTATTGCTGAAAATCAAATACAAAGTAGAATTATGTGGGTTACTGTATTGCAATGCCAGTGGAATTCACAATCTTGACGGGTATTTCATGTCAAAGTTAAGGTTTTAATTGATAAAGAATGGGTACTTTAAACTCACAATACCAACAAGTATTGTTGTGTGAGGTGAAACTGAGAGTCTTGTGTTCTTAAATCACTTTAAAACTCCAATTGGAAATAGTTTTTTTCTGCTGTATCTGAAGAGATTAGCTTTTTTCCCTGCTTAAAATCCCTATAGTAACCTCTGTGGGCTGGAACACCTTAAAAGAGGATGTTGTCAGCACCAATTATCTCCTCTTGCTATTGGACCCATAATTAGGATCAAAACTCCACATTTCCAAGAAGGTAGGTACTTAATGTCAGCTAGGAAGAAATAATTTACATAGAAAATGAATTTCAAATCTTTGTAAATGCTGTATGTTGGTGGAAATCTAAGGAATGTGCAGGAAGGGAGTCTAAGGATGTAAGACCAAGGAGAGTGAAATAAAATGTGGTTAAATTCATTGCATGGGTGCACCTGTTAGAGATTTTATTTTCAATGTGTTAGCAGGAGATGGCCCTGAAAGATCACTTGGAGTGCTGACTGAAAGCTGGCTAGGTTACCAGTATACCTGCACCATCTAGTTTCTGAGCTATGTTAATTCCCCTCACCTCTACCATATTATAAAGAGTTTGAATAGATTGCCTTGACATCCCACAAAACCTTGCTGTGGGCTACTACACTTTTAACATTGTGGTGATTGAATCTGATAAGCAGAAAGTAGGAAGTACTTTAAATATCTCAATAAAACATGCAATTGAAAGGGTGGGAGACAAACCCAAAAAAAACTCGAGAGCTATCCCTCAATAAAGTTCCTATTGTTCATTTGTCTGAGGCATATTGAAATTACCCTACAGATATGCAAGTTGCTACATCTTGTACCACTTACCAACTAAAAAGAGGCTTAATAAATGCTAGTCCTTTTTGGATTTATGAAACAACATTCAAGTGTAAAATTTTAACACACTTGCAAAATGATCATCAGGCTGCTAGTTTTGAGTGAGAAATTGAAAAAGAGAAGGCTCTTCAGCAATTTCAGGCTGCAGTGTGAGCTTCCTTACACAAAGACCTCATGATCTATCAGCTCTAATGATGATAATTAAAGTGCCCATGGCAAAGAAGATTGCTATCTGGATCCTCTGGCAAGCTGACCCCTAGGTGTGAGAGCATATAGATACTTTCTGCTGCAGATAATTACTTTCCTGATGAGAAATAACTCCTGGTTTGGTATAGGTCCTTGATAGAGACTGAACCATGGGACATTCAGTCACGATGTGATCTAAGCTTTCCACATGAAGTGAGAGTTGTTTAATCCACTTAGTCAGAAGGTTGGGTGTGGACAATAGTAAACTGACATTAAATATAAATGGTGTATAAGAAATAGAGTTTGGACTGATTCAGGAATTCTTCAAAGTAAATCAATTTGTATAATCAGGCGTCACAGACTTCTTTGGTATTTGGGATATAACCTGGTATTTTAAAGAATTACTGAAGCGCAATTCTTTCTAAGGACTAATTAACTGCTGAGTTTTCCTGAAGCTGGTATTGGGTATGCCTTTACTTCTTAGCTGTGTCAGGCTGCTATAACCAAGTACCATGGATTTCAGAAACTTATTTACCAAAGTTTTGGAGGCTGGAAGTCTGAGATGAGGGTGCCATGATGGTCAGGTTAAATGAGAGCCCTCTTCCAGGTTGCAGATTGCCCTCTTGCTGTGTCGTCACATGGCAGAAAGAAAGCACCATGTGTTCTCTGGTACACCTTCTATAAAGACTTTGGTCCCATTAATGGGGGTTCCAGTGACATGATCTAAATACCTCCCAAAGGCCCCACCTCTTGATACCATCACATGGGGGATTAGGATTTGAAACAAAAGAACTTTAAGTGGCATAAACATTTAGTCCATAACATTCTGCCCCAGGGTCCCCAAAATTCATGTTTTTCTTACGAATTGCATTTGATCCCAACAACTCTAAAAGTCTTCCCACATTCCAGCATCAGCTCTGAAGTCTACTTATTATCTAAATCAGACAGGAGGTTTCAACTTCAAGACCTAATTTCCTTCCAGAGCTCTACCTCCTAATACTATATCACATTAAAGTTAGGATTTCAAAAACATCCATCTGACTTTGTTTCCAGAGTGACATAGTGAGAGGGATTTAGAATTCTATTTCATTTAGGTTCAACTTTCAACTTCGCTGTTTAGTTCCTCTGTGAATCTTGAACAATTTGTACCACCTTTCTGAGATTCCTCAACTTTTTTTGTCTGTAATATCTGGTAATCCTACCTCCCTCAGAAAATTTTTAAGATAAGCAAAATAGCATATATAAGATGAATAAAATAGCACAAAATTGTTAGTTTGCTTCTTTTCCTTATCTCTTCTCTCCGTCCCCCCAGTAACTGAACATGAAAAGGATTAATCGCCTTGTACCTCAGTACATTGAACACAAAACCAGTTTGTCTGAATTAGGTCAGGAAAACTCAGTCACTTGGCTACTAGTATCCATTGATAATGGAAGTATTATGGTATGTGTGTTTTCATAGAGGCTGTTAGACTGTAGGTCATTTGGATGTCTTTAGAAGAAAGAGTGATGGCCTTGAATTGCAAAGAACATTTGGTGCTTTCTCATGCTATACTCTTTACTCCCTGCCTTTTTAAGAGAGTCCTTCAACAGCAGAATGTTAAAGTCTATCCTAAAGATATTATGCTATACAGCAACCAGAAATGACACACACCCAAATAAATTCACACTGAAAATTTTGGAGGGGCCAGTGTGGAGACCTGTGAAATAACAGAACAATGAAATATATTCTTGAATTAGAAACAATGAAACACTGAACGGGTGAAGGTTTTTAGAAAATTAGGACAAAGCCAAGGCTTTCCACTTTCTTCTTTACACATGGTGGGGCCACTTATTTTTCTGTTTAATTCACATTCTACTTATATAACAGTGGAAAATTTAGCTTTCTCTAACCATTTTATTCATTTATTACAAATGAATATTGGCCCTCTGGATATCTGTTCAGAAATAATATAACCAAATGAACATCATACCCACGATTCTTTTCAGATGGTTGCAGACCTTTATGGTTCAATTATCCCAGTTAATGAACTAATAGGATCTGACGGTGAATCTTGACAGTACATAACACAAAATTTACTGGGTACTGTAGTATTTTTTAAAACAGTAATAAGAGATGAGGAATATAAATCCAGTTTTTATCTAACACTAGTAATTACTTGTGAATAAGTTATTTAAATAATTGAAACTCAGTCCCAGTTTCCTCAACTCTTAAAAATTACAGAATTATACTGTTTTATTCAACCCACATACTCTTGAGTCTATGATTATATTCAGTTTTTTGGTGACTTAATTCATATGTTTGAATACAATTTTCTCATTTACGGTTTCTTTTTAAATTTTTCCACCTGTCTATCTCATCCTCTAGAAGTTCTTCTCCTTTCATCTTTATATTGAATATGGACAGAATCACTTCTTAGTGTGTTTAATTACTAGCCTATGAATTGAATACATCATAACTTACTCTTATTTTTCCTCAAGGTTTCCATAGGATTGGGAGGCCTAGTTACCAGTTAATTTCAAAAGCTTTACAGGGTCATACTAGGCTATAGAATGCTTTGGGAATAAGAAAAATTTACTAGAATCCCTCTAAAAGGACTGAAGTAGCAAAGCATGTTATTATTTGCACAAAAAGTTTAAGATAATGTTTGTAATAGGTGTAACAATTGTAAATTAATTACAAACTAGAGATCAGTGGTTCTTAAAATTGGGCATTTGTCTAATAATTGGTTAAATTTATAAAGACCCACATCATGCACCAGATTTACTACAGAAGGTGAGCAGACAGCTATATTTTGCCACGATATTTTTATTGTGGTGATTCTAACACAGAACCCGCCATCTTCGTGGTATTAAAAATGGAACATTCACAATGCTGTGCCCACATCACCACCACCCATCTCCAGAATGCTTTCATCTAATGAAACTGAAACGCTATAACCATTACACAATAATTCCCTATTCTGACTTTCCCCCACCAATAGCAACTACAGTCCTACTTTGTCTCCTCTCAACATATCTCACATAAGTGGAACCACATCGTAATTGTCTTTTGTGACTTGCTTATTTCACTTATATGTCCTCAAGTTCGTCCATGTTGTAGCACATGTCAGAATTTTCTTCCTTTTAAAGGCTGAGTAATTTTACATTACTGCATATTTTTTGCTTATCCATTTCATTCTTTGATGGACACACATGTTACTTCTATATATTGGATATTATAGATAATGCTACAATGACCATGAAAATACAGATATTTCTTCAACATACTGATTTCATTTCCTTTTAATATATATCCAGAGTGGGATTAATGGACCATATTCTATTTTTATAATATGATCCAGTTAGAATAGGTTCAGTTCTACTTTTAATTTTTTAAGAAATATCCTGTTCCTAATAAAAATAGAAACATACTCTTTCCATAACGGCTGTGCCCCTTTGTGTTTCAAAGGTTCTCTTTCTCTTCATCAGGGCCAACACTTGCTCTTTTTGTCTTCTTAATAATAGAGATTTCCATAGATGTGAGGTGATACCTCAGTGTGGTTTTGATTTGCATTTTCCTGATGATGAATGATTTTAACATGTTTTTCATGTGTTTAATGGCCACTGATGTACCTTTGGAGAAATTTCTATTAATATCCTTTGCTTATTTTTTGACAGGGTTGTTGTTGTCTGATTTTAGGAGTTCTGAATTTGCAAACTTTTCTGCCATTCTATGAGCTTCCTTTGCCTTCTGTTCATTTCTTCTTTTTCTTTTTTTTTTTTTTTTTGCACATATTTTAAAATTTTCCTGTTGTCTAATTTCTTAGTTTCTCTTTTGCTACCTGTGCCTTTGATGTTATATGTCCAAGAAATCATTGCCAAATCTGATGTTATGCAATTTTATCCTGTTTTCTTCTAGGAGATTTGTACTTTAAAAGCTTAACTTTTGAGTTTGATCCATTTTAATTTAATTTTTGCATATTGTGTTTTGTAAGGATCTTGTATTTGACTATTGTTTTTCCAGAGTCATTTGTTGAAAAGACTGCCCTTTCTTCATTGAATGATAAAGCCTTTGACCATACATGCAGGGTTTATTTGGGAGTTTTCCATTCTATTCCATTGGTCTGTTTGTCTGTCTTTATGTTGATACACACTGTTTTGACTACTGTAGCTTTGTATTTACTTTTGAAAGCAAAATGTGTGAGTGAATTCTTTATCTTTCTTCTTTTTCAAGATTGTTTTGGCTCAAAAGTCTATGTTTAATATGAGTCTTTCTATTTTTGCAATGAATGTTATTGGGATTTTAATAGATATCAAATTGAATTTATAGATTGTGGTGCATAGTATTGGCACCTTAATAATTCCAACATATAAACATTTCCATTTATGTCTTCTTTAATTTTTTACATCACTAGTCTAAGGCTTTATTGTACAAGTCTTTCACATTCTTGATTTCATTCTTTTTGATGCTATTTTAAATGGAACTGTTTTTATAATTTCTTTTTCAGATTTTTCATTGTTAGTGAACAGAAATGCACCTGACTTTTGCAGGTTGAATTTGCATTTTGTTATTTTGCTATATTCATATATTAGCTCTAACAGATGTTTTGTGGAATTTTCAGAGTTTTCTCCATGAAAGATATCATCTATCATCAGTTATAGATGATAAAGATATCATCTATATCTATGATATAGATATCATCTATATCATCCTTCTAGAGGATGAGATAGACAGGTGGAAAAGACAGGTGGAAGAAGATAATTTTACTTATTCCTTTCCAGTTTGGATGCCCTTTATTTTCTTGCCTAATTGCTGTGACTAGAACTTCCGGTACTACATTGAATAAAGTGGTGAAAGTAGGCATCCTTACCATGTTTCTGATATTATAAGAAAAGATTTCAGTCTTTCACCATTGAGTATCTTGTCTACTATGGGCTTTCATACATGGCTTTCATATTATGCTGACATCGTTTCTTTTCCTAGGGTGTTGAGTGTTTTTAATCATGATAGACTATTAAATTTTGTCAAATGTTTTTTTCTACATCGAATGAGATGAACATATGTTTTATTATTTATCTGGTTAATGTGGTATGCTACAATGATCAGTATGTTGAACTATTCTTTGATTACAGGAGTAAATGCCACTTATTTATGCTGTATAATCTTTTTAAGTTGCTGCTGAATTCAGTTTGCTGGGATTTTGTTGAGGATATTTGCATCAATTTAAATAAGAAACACTGACTTATAATTACCTTTTCATATACTGTCTTCCTCTGTCTGTGATATTAGAGGACTATATTTTAATTGGGCCTCTAAGAGATTCTGAATTTTGTTTCAACTTACCCACTATCGTAATCCAGTATTTATGGCCAAAATATCAGTATAGTCTCCCATTCAAAATGATCATGTACTATATCATCTAGCCAGTCCTCTTTGGAAAGTGAAAAAGGGCTCTCTTTAATAATTAACATCAGTACAAATGGCACAAGATAGACTTCTGGGGCAAACCAGGACCAGAACTTAACACATAACCTTTTCTTTAGAATCACTCCAAACTCAAAATTTTAATAGCTATTTAAGGTCCCTTTCCTTGTTTCTTAGAACAGGGGTCTCTTTCCTTGTTCCTTAGAGTTCAGAAACCTCAATCTTCCACCTGGACCATTCCTCCAATGTAGGCCAACCAAGGTTTTAAAAGAATGTAAAGTTCATGAAACCCTTGATCCAGCATGCTGAAGTCCCTGTGTGGTTCCCAGTTTCTGCATATCCCCTAGGAGCCATTCAGAAAAGGAAATTACCTAGGAAGGATTGCAAGATGGACAGGTACCATGAATAAGCAATGGAACATGAATAAGCAGTGGGGATCAATTTGGGGGATAGAAGTCAGTTTGCTTATTTCCATGATGGAGATGAAACTAACTTTTAACTGGTGGATACAATCCACACACACAGAAGACAATCTGCCAGTGTCATCTGATGATATTTGCATGGTGAAAATGCTACAGAGATAAATATCAATGAAATATACCACAATATGAAATATAACTGCCTAATTTCTAAGAACAAATAGAGAAATGCATGCATCTGATGGAAAAAAAACAAAGAAGGATCTAGAAACAATTTGGAGTGAGTAACAAATAGAACCAAAATTCACAGAAACCCAGAGAACTTTGAAACCTTTCACTTGGAGTTCTTAGGGTGTTGGCAGTAAAAGAAGGAATAGGTTTTACTCAGTTAATGAAGATGTGCTACTTGACACAAGACCATAAGTTTTGGGGGCCCTTGGATACTATGATAAAGTATTTAACCACATAATCACAAGGAGTTAGATGCCACTGCATAACATCAAGCACATCTTCCATACTGTCACCCCCCACAGATTATCCCATCATCCAAAAGCTGGAAAAATTCCACAAAAATGTGGTTGCCCAAATGCCATTCAGGCCACACTTTTGAGCTATACCTACTCAGTGTATTACTGGAATATTGTCATCCAGAAAGTTGCATTCAAGCTCTTCATTAACAAGAAAAGGAGCTCTTGTTGATGGGAAAGCTCTGATTGTCCTCCTGATAGTGAGAGATGGTGAACAAGTCCCTTCAAAATGAAAATAATTCATTCAATCCACCATGCAACATGGCCACGGAATCAATCTACCTCAAACAAAATTCTAACAGTGCTTGAGAACAGGAAAGGTACTTCTCTAATGTAAACCTGTTTGTGAAGGCTGATCATTAAGAATTATGCTAAGTGAAATAAACCAATCCCAAAAAACCAAAGGCTGAATGTTTTCCCTGATAAGTGCATGATGATATGTAATCAGATTGAGGGATTGGGGGTGAGAGAAGAATGGAGGAACTTTAGATTACATAGAGGGAAATGAGGCAGGGGGAGAAGGTATGAAAAATGGTGGAATGTGACAGACATCATTACCCTATGTACATGTATGATTACATGAATGGTATGAATCTACATCGTGCACAACCATGGAAATGAAAAGTTGTACCCCATTTGTGTACAATGAATCAAAATGCAGTCTGTAAAAATTAAAAAATTAAATTCTTTTTAAAAAAGTAATTAAAAGTGTTCCTCTTCTAGGGAGAAAAAAAAAGAATTAAAATCATCTCTGTTGCTTACCCTTACTGCAGGTAGGAGCTTAGAAATGATACTGACTTTATTATCTATTGTGAGCGTCTATTTTGGTGTCATGACTGAAGTCAATGAGGAAGTGACCTTCATTAACATCCATGCACTCAATGCATGAGATTCCCAGCATTGTAATTGGCCATGACTGATATTAGAAGCTGGACTCATAGACTGAAGCTATCATGGCCACTGAGGTGAAGAACAGCAGCTACAGGTTCACAAGGTGGACCTGCTGTGCTTTGCTAACTGGATCTGAGTATCTCAACTTCGGTTATGTGACTTTTGTCCCAGGCTCCCAAAAGTTAAAGCCCAGTGAGTTGCCAGTCAGATTAGGTCTGCATCATTGATAAGTGTATCAAGTTGGAGGAGGTCAAATGCTTCATCACCAAAGACTCACGCAAGAAAGTCATCTGCATCTATACCCTGCATGACAGCACCTTCAATTCCAATGAAGAGCATGAGAGTCAGGAAGGGAAAGAAGGTTAAATTAGTAATGTAGAACTGGAGTTTGTAATTCCACCAGGCCTACAAGGGCCTTTGATGCTTAGAGGAATGTTGGTCCTAACATCTGACAGATGGAATATAAATCTGTTAGTCTCTTTCCTTCAAAAAACAAACACCAACAGATAGAATGGGAAAATGTGTTCTCTTCTAGCTATATAGAAGTGTGAAGTCTTTAAATCAGTTCACATAGGTATTTTGAACTGTGTGATATTTTTCTAAACTAAGGCCCATCTCATATCTTTTTGTCTACATCATACAAATCTACAATTTTCAATCATCATACAAATCTACAATCTTCATTTTGAAGATAACCAGGGTCTCTGAAAGAAAATGTTAATAGCAAGTTAGAACCTGGCTTACCTTAGGGTCTTTTCATTAAATTAGCTATTTAACATATTTTGGCAACAGTCCAGGAGATTTCTTTTTTAAGAAGTTAGGTTTCATAGTGAAATAAATAAAAGACGATGATATGGTCTTTCCCTTGATTAGCTCACAGTCAAGTGAATGAAATTGAAGTCAAACACATGAGCAACAGTATCTTTATGTTATAAGCAGAAGGAAATCAGCATTAAATGTAGATTGTATAAAGAAGATTCCTGAGGGAAAAAAATCAATATTGAATGAATTTGCCCAGGAAAGGAGAGGCTTTGTAAATAGTTGGAAGGAAAGAGATGGTTTGGGGATTAAATAACTGGGTAATGATACTTCCAAAAGAAATACAATAAAAATGAATGTGATCAGCCTCACGACTCTGATCTAACACTTTCTGTTCTGGCGATTAAATGCCAGGTACCAACTTGGCTAGGCTACATTGCCTGGCTGTTTCGTCAAACACTAGTATAGAGGCTGCAGTGAAGCTATTTGTAGATGTGGTTAGTATCTATAAGCAGCTGTTAAACAATATTACTTTCATTGATGTTGATGGGTCTCATCCAATCAATTGGAGACCTTAGAAGCAAAAACTGAGGTTTCCTGGAGAAGAAGAAATTCATCTCAAGACCATAACATAGACATCCTGCCTGAATTTTCCAGTTTGCCAGCCTGCCTATAATTTATGAAAAGACTGCAGAAACAATCTTTGCCTGAGTTTCCAGCCTGATAACTGCCCTAGAGATTTCAGATGTGTGCCAACTCACACAATTGTGTCAGCCAATTACATGAAGTCACACACACACACACACACACACACACACTCGGTTCTGTTTCTGGGGAGAATTCTGTCTACTACGGTGGTATTGGCAAGATTAGCTAAATCAGTTAATCAGCTAAATCAGCTTTTTCCCCATTTCAACTCATTTTACTTCTCACTTTCTTCTTCTATTCAATTTCCTCTTCTATTTCCAATAACAGTATTCTATTTACAATAATAATTCAAATCTTCTTTTCAATGGCTTCACATATAGATTTTTTAAGGGAATTCTGGTTTTGATGCACTTGAGAATAAGTGCAATCCAAAGATGCACAAGATCCAAAGATACACAAGTGGCCATTTTTCAATGGCATAAACATTATTCAGTTTTAATATTTCTGTGTTTTAATCAATAATCTAATATAATAATAATGTGGTTACATTTGAATTTACTGTCTTGTTTTTCTGCTTCCAATATCCACTCTTTTTTCTCTTTTCCCATAGTCTCAATTGATTATTTCTTAGAATTCCTTTTTTTTCATTAGTGTGGTATTATTAGTGATACTTCTTTGTTTCATTTTTAGTGGATAGTTTACAGCTTAAAATTTGCAACTTTATATCATCACAGTATATCTTCGAATTCGGTTATTTTACCTCATGTAAGAATCTTAAACAATATAGATCTATAAATGTCTATTGTCCTTCCCCTACTTTTTCTATTATACTTTAAATTTTAACACATAATCCAAAGTTATTATTTTTGCTTTTTATAGTCATTTATCTTTTAAGTTACTTAAAAATTTTTATTTGCCTACATCCTTACTATCTCTGGATTTCTCCTCTATCAACATAAAGGAATGAAAAATATCAAGCATGTCTGGCAACAACCATCAGAACTTCTGATTAAATGGGTATTTTGTTCTCATTTTTTAAGGATAATGTTGCTGGATGCAGACCTTTAGCTTGATAGTTTTTCTATCCTCTTGCTTAAAGTGGCATTCCATTGATTTCTTACTCTTTTTTTTGCTGTGAATATATTTATTGAAATTCTGGCAATACATTTATTTTTGGCATTGCATTTTTTAATTTATTTATTTTATTATTTTTTATTTTTCAGGACTGCATTTTTGATTCATTGTACACAAATGGGGTACATCTTTTCATTTCTATGGTTGTGCACAATGTAAATTCATACCATTCGTGTAATCAGACATGTACATAGGTTAATGATGTCTGTCTCATAATTATTTCTGTGAGAAGATTATGCACTTTTAGCTCATATGTACAAAATGTGTCTTTTTTCCTCTGACAGTTTTTAAGATTCATCTCTTTTTCTCTAGTTTTCACCTTCCTGGTGGTTGTCTCCCTCACCAGAGACAGCACTTGGCAAGTAAGGAGTGGAGCCCAGACAGCAGGACTGGGACAGGGAGAGGGTCTGAAACAGCCTACAGAGACCTCTCTGCAGACTTAGGATCTCTTTCTCCACATTATTCTCTTTCCACCAGCACTTTTCCCTGTACGCTCCTGCTCCCCAATTTCCCTGAACACATTATCTGTCTTTTCAAATCAAAATATCTGTTGTCTCTGCTTATTCCTCTTCCCACCTTTCCTGCCTCTCCTGCACCATGATCTGGAAAGAGCATCTTGGCAGAAAGGCACAGTAGAACTCATTTCACAAGTTTCCTTTGTTTTTTCAACCTTGTGGGGCCTTCTTTCCAACAGCAAAACATGTTTGTTTAATGGACATGATCCAAGTTTATAGTTGCTTATGATGACAGGGCAAGGCAATTTTGGTAACTCTATCATGACTGACAGTACAAATAAGCAATAGTTTATTTTGCTTATTTTTTAACCCCAACAAAGATAAATATATGAGTATGTTTCTATTTCTGCATCTTCAAGATAAAACTTAACATTGTCGTTGTATTCTTCAGCTTTGTCCATAATTAAACCCTAGTTGTTCTTATGATACGTAAGGTAAAAGTCCCTGGAATACAGAAAGTTCTGGTTATTTTCACACAGTGTCACAGTAATCTCAGGTTTTACTTTCAGTTCACTCCTTTGATTATGCTGTGGTTTACATCCTCAAACTTGTGAATTAGAAAGAAAAATGACTGTGCCTTATGAAAGTAGCTTTACACTGTATTCTGTCATAGAAATTAAAAATCAGTCTGTGTTTATTTCATTGATACTGAACCTCCCATTACAACCTCATGTATGTCTGTTGCTTATTTATAAGTTAAAACTATGCCCCTTGCTTTTTAATTTTCAAGCATAAACATAAAATATATTTGAAATGTGTGTTTATACAAAATAATGTTTAATCTTAAAATCCTTTAAAACATAACTAAAGATACTTTGGAAGACAAACTTCCTTCCATAGAATCCCCAAAATAGTACAATTGTTTTTCCTTAGCTTAGTTTGAGAATAAATTATTCCATGCAACAATTTACATTTTTAGGCACTACTGCTGATCAATAATTGTCTAGTGCAGCATAGAAAGTCTTCTCCCTCACGAGATGGAGGCAGACAGTTCAGTCAATAAAGGATTATTCTTTGGGGGCTTATCTTGCTGACACAGCAAAAGCTCATTCTTAATGCACAGTTGCATCAATGAGAGCTGTGTGCTGTGATAGATTCAGACATGGGCATTCCCTTCTTTTTATCAATTAGGTCAAGGTAATGGGGGAGAATTCTCTCCCATTGGCATATACAAGAGTCTATATTTTAAAATTAACATTAGTTGCTTCAGCAGTCTAAATCTGATGACTGTTTCAGAAAGCAAGTAATTGGAGCCAGTTCCATTTTGATTTCTCTACAGTTTTAGAAAAGGAATCTTGTATAGGTATGGTATTCTATAATATCCTGCCTTAATTTAAAATTAAAAGGAATGTTTTATAATGGTATATGCAATAGTTAATATTGAAAATGAAATATCATATATTTGTTCCTAAAATAATCTACCACCATATTTGTTATAATTTATCATAAAGACTAATCAGTGTATTTTCTTCAATTACCTACTTGGTCTTTTGAAGCAAATATTAAAATTCTGTAATTCAGATTATAAATTTTATTTATGTATTTATGTGTTTGTCAGTTTCTTCTGTACCCTTGAAGTATAAACCAAACAAGCAACAAACTTGAAGAATACTATGAAGAAGTTATAAACATAGAAAAGACTTTTTAAAACATGCATTTTTATTTCTATAATTAAAATCAAGTTTCACAGTTTAATATTTGTATTTAATTTCACATAGCATGAGAACACATAACTGGAATTTAGAAAAATACTGCCAACTATGATTTTACCTAAGGCTATACAAATCAGCAACTGAATTGGGATGTCAGATGTGTTTACATCTTGTGGACAAAATCAAATGTCTCCAAGCAATGTATCTTTAGGTTGACACAAGTACCCTAACTCTCTGTAGCAGAGGGGCTTGAGATTAAGACCCAGTCTCCAGAAGTAGAGCTTGAATATGGAACCTCACATTTGCCTATTGTGTGGCCTTAGGCATTTTACCCCATACTTACCTGTAAAATAAAGACAATCACAGTGCCTATGTTACAGCATTTATGTAAAGGTTAAATGAAAGTGTATATTTGCATATCTCTAAGTACAAGTATATGTGTGTGTGTGTGTGTGTGTGTGCATGCGCATGCATATATATTGCTTGAGACAATGCCTGGCATATAGTAAGTTCTCAACCACTGTAATAGTCACAGTAATAACAATAATATCTGGCATCTCTACAAATGTATTTGACTTCTTGATTTCTGAAGACATTTGAATTTGTGACTACAACTCTAAACTTGATTCAGACCTTCCCACTGTTGTAGATCACAATGACTGTTGGTTATTGGCAGAACTTCTGGCCAGTCCGCTTTCCAGTCCACAGTACCTATTTCTCTTATTGTAATTCTACCACCTTGGCTGTCTTATTCACTGAACTTTTGACTGTACATAGAAGCTGACAGGTGTTTTCCCAGAGGTGACACCAACTGCTTCACACAGCTGTTATCTGACAGTTCTCAGGTCTTACTGAGGAGAGCATATGATGGAAAGGCCATCAGACAAGCAGGCCAACAGTTGCATTTGGCATAATTACACACTTCCTCGAGGGAAAGAAACAGTCAATCTCACAGTTTTTAGTCAGGCTGACACTATCCACCTCTTTTGCAAGGTACATTCACAAAGTTCAAATAGTTGATTGACTGAAGCTGAGGAGGAAAGGCTAAATGTCAGGCTTTTAAGATGAAACCAGTGGCAGCTCTGCAGCAGCCTGGCAGGTGGAGTGAAGTCTAGAATTAAGAGTGACAGAGGAATGATGGGCGGTAAAAAGACTGTGTTAGCTGGCAAAAAAAGGAAACCAGCCTGTGGTTTGAGCACATGAGGGGTTTGATTAGGGGTAGAAATGCTAAAAGGCATACTGATTTGAGCTTGCAAAATTATCTCAACATTTAACAGAAAATAGTCACAATTTTACTAAAATAATAACTTCTAGTAGCATTACTTTTGAAATGCTAATATAAATTACTTTTTAAAGTTTTCGAGATTTGAGATCCTTTTCAAAGAACATTGTGTTTATTTCATTTTTTCATTCCAATTTCTGAACACTATAGAAAAATATAAATAAATGATATTGATAAGGGGAGAGAGAACAGAGCAAATAAATATCAAGTTAATGAGGAAATAAAGAAAATATGTGAAAAATTTTGATTCCTAATATTTTAATGTAAAAATTAGAGACTATAAGGAGAATATAATGAAAATTTTAAACACTGCAACAAAATATGATAAATAGAACAGGCTTACTTTAATAAAACTTGGCACTTAATCTGTTACCATCAAGTTTACTGTATATGTTTTTAACATGAAGTTTTGCCCACACCCGTTTATCCTGGAATGCAAAGCACTTAAAAGTCTTATTTGTTATTTGGATTATAGAAATCATTGGATAAACAAAGATAAGTCTTCTCACCTTTAAGAATCGAAAAAAATATAGTAAAATGAGAATTATTGATTGATGATTAATTAGATAATGATTAATTTTCTTCTATATTCTTTAATGTTTAAGAATTTTCTAAAAAGTTTAATGGTTCAGTCCAGTACTATCCAATAAATATATTATGTGAACCACAGAACTGAGCCACAGTGAAATTTTAAACATTTTATGAAAAATGAAACAGGTGAAATTAGTTTTAATAATGCATTTTATTTAATTACTATGTAAATTGTTATGATTTCATCATGTGCTTAGTATAAAGTTAGTGAAGTAGTACCCAAAATATTGCCATTTGAGTGGTTAATAAATGTGAAATTATTGGAATTTTTTAACATATTTTTTCATATTCTCTTCCAACTTCTGTGTGTATTTTACACGTTACAGACCATTTCAAATTGATCAATAATCACATGAATTTAGTGGTTACCATATTGGACAGCACAAATTTTGATAGTTTTACTTTCATTCATTATGCAAATTAAGTCAATGAGTGAAATATTAATAAATGGCAGATACATTTTTATGGTCCACATTTCATACTAAGCTATGTTTTCAGGGGTTTTGGTAATACTCTCCATTCAACTTAAAGAATGCCTACTATAAGTGGTATATTTTATCATGAGGAATATTGCTAAAAAGTCCTTGAAAAACAATGTTTGATTAATTTTGCCACATAAAAAAATCACATTATGCCTAGCATGCACAAAGCCCTGGGTTCAATTCCTAGCACCACACACAAACAAAAACACACACACACAAAAAAAACAATAAAAAAAGCATTGAATTTTATCAGGTTTAAATCACCATTTAATTTTACTCACAAATACTGTGGCAGAGCAGGAGTGGCATGTCTCTGTTTCACAGATTCTGCAGCCTTGAATTTGAGACCAGATGACTAGGAAATGACTCACAGTCTGGGATCTGGAGTCTTCTGGAGTCTTGTTCAATCTCATAGCTGTGGCCTATCCTGGGAGAATTCAAAGACTAGAACTGCTTACCATAGCTGCATGTGACCTCTCCACATAACTTGACCCCCTTTCTGTGAGGGTCCTTGAGTTAAACTTTCCCCATGGGGCTCAGGGGTCCAAGTTCAAGTGATCCAAGACTGATCTTGGACTTCCTTATGATACTTGGCCTTAGAAGTCACATGGCAACATTTTCAGTCCTTTCTATTGATTATGGGCAAGTCAATAAGTTCAGTCTTTATCCAAAAGGAGATGACAGAGACCTGACCTCTTCATTCAGATGTCAAAGAATTTGAGAACATTTTAAAACCCTGTCATAAATTTGTTTTCTGAAGACTTTATTTCATATCTCCCCATATCCACATGTGGAAATTCTCTAGCCTTTATAGATTGTACCCCCAAATATTGACTGAACTCAAGAGATTCATCAGAGATTTCATTTGTATGTGCCCATTGTGACATAGTGTCAGCTGACTGCATACATACTTATAAAGTTTTGAAGATCGCATTAACTGACACATTTTAAGTATCCAGAAGAGGCCTGGTACATTAGATATGTTCAGTAATTGTTTGTTTTAAGTGTCTTAAAAAGCTATTATTATCATGATAAGTCTTTATTTAAATCCCATCTGCATGACTTGCTACATGTTTTGCCTCAATTATGTTACTTGAATTCTCTCAGTCTCTCTCTTTTGCAAGTGTCCAGTACCTAATAAGCAAAGGTTTTATGAAAATATATCCTGAAATTTAAACTTGGAAAAACTTCTCCATGGATTTTTCAATCAATAGAAGTTATATGTTTCAATCAATAGAGAGGATAATTCTGAAGCAGTTTAATATTGAAACATTTTATTACATAAGATCATTTATGTTCTTGAAGCAATGTAAGACTAATTAAAACAAGTAAATTTCCAGACTGATATTAATAATCACTGGGCATCTATTGAAAACTTTTATAATTAAGTAAATGAAATTATAGTCTTCTTCCACAACTGATTCTTACTTTAATGTAGAACATTAAGAAAAAACAGTTGATATAAATCTTTATTGTCATTTTCCTATCTATATAGTTCAGTATATGAAGGTCTTTCCCAAATAATTAGGAAATTGCTGATGGATTTACTATTGATACATATTTAACCATAACTCCATATTCAAATTATGACTATCAGAGTTTAAAATGGGTCAAATTTACTCTAAACATGTATAGAATGCTTGAATTGCCACAACAACTGTTAGATCAAATGTAAATAAAATTTTTGTTCAAATTTAGCTTTATTTTGTGAAAAGAGCAAAAGCATGAATGCATAAAGAATTATACCATATAAAAAGTGGAACTGGGTTTGGTGGCACACACCTGTAATCCCAACTGCTTGGGAAGCTGAGGCAGGAGGATCCCAAGTTCAAAGCCAGCCTCAGCAACTTAGTGAGGCCCTAACAACCTAGCATACCCTGTGCCTAAATAAAATACACAAAAGGGCTGCAATGTGGGCCCGTTGTTAAGTTCCCCTAAGTTCAATCCCTAGTACCAAAAAAGAAAGAAAAAAAGGAATTCCAAGGGGCTGAGGAGGTAGCTCAGTGGTAGACCCCTTACCCATCATGCAAGAAGTCCCCCTATGTTCAGTCTCCAGCATGAAAAAAAGAAAAAAAATGGCATTTCATTTTGGTGTATCAACTGGAACTTTTTTCCACTTTAGGTGTAATTGAAGGGCATTGGGGAGCACATACACTCCAAGCCTCCCATGTCAGTCATTCTAACTCTTGTTGAAGGAACTCTCCACCTGTAATTTATTTATTCACATTATCCATTTGATTTGTATTGCTACAAATAAATAATATTTTCTGAAATACTGTAATTATTTGCTTCCTATGATGATCCACAGATGATACTAAGAAAAGCATTGAAAGGTCTAAGTGAAGCAGAGTTGTTAGTAGAAAATATCACTGAGTGAAGAGTTAGGACAGCTGAGTTCTGGTTCTTTCTCATCTGTTAACAAAATCATTGATTTTGATCAGGTCAGAAATCACACTGGACTGGTTTGATGTATGCATGGTGTGGTCCAGATCCACAAGGGCATTGACCTACAAATACCTTTGACTTCACAAAATATACTATATACTAATGTCTCATGATACAAAATCAATGTTATATATACAATATTTTATGAACTAAAAGATAGATATAGTTTGGGGTGCTGTGAGAAACTAAAGTTTTCTTCATTCCTAAGTCATTAGTGACATTTTCTGGCTCCATCTATCTGTACACAAGGAGATACTGAGCTTCCTAATAACAGAGATCAGTGATAGTGATTTGAGTCTTTGATTTCCTTGTTTTTGTGTCCCATTTTCCCTGGTAAAAAACTGACTCAACATTTTCTGGATATTCTTATGACAGTTTTTTTTTTTTAATAAAATAGCTAGAGTTCTTGTTCTTCAGTTCACATTTGAAATTGTTGAAATCAGGATCCTGGATGGGCGGGTGAAGAATGGTTTCAGATTGTTGAGTTGAAAAGTTTCCAAAATTAATTGTTGAATTCTTAAATATGACTAATAAAATTAATTGATGAAAGCTGTCCTCATGGATAGTATTACTTCACTTGGATGAAAAATAGGTCAGATATAAAATATATGTTCAGGCATAATGCGGTACCATATCTTAGTAGATGTGTCAACTTTCAGATTATCTAAATCTGGGAAAGAGTTTCCAGGGATCATGCTCCCTCATGCATTCAAATTAATCTGACAAATAATAATGTGTTAGAATCTATTTCCTGAACTTTATGAATTATTGAGATTTATTAGTCTTTTAGTAAACGCTAGGTTATTTGGAAGTAATGCAAAAGGTAAACTACTATAGTAATTGTTCAGTAAACTTCTATCTACTTGAGGACCTTACAGTGATCTTTAAATTGTTTTATATTTCTGAAACAGTTAAAGAAAAGACATCCCTACATAATTAGAAATGTATTCTAAGTAGGATGTGGTGGTGCACACCTGTAATCTCAGCGGCTTAGGAGGCTAAGACAGGAAGATCACACATTCAAGGCCAGCCTCAGCAATTTAGCCAGGCCCTAAGCAAGTTAGTGAAACCCTGTCTCAAAAGAAAAAAATAAAAATGGCTGGGGATGTGTGATTCAGTGTTTAAACATCCCTGGATTCAATCCTTAGTACCAAAAATAAAAAATAATAGAAGAAATGTATTCTAAAAAATAACATTTTTACAATATACTGTATCCTAGGCAGTGCTAAAAGGTTGAAATAGTTTGTATTACTAAGTTCTTGCAAAAACCTTCTATGTAAGTTATTACTGAATAGTCAAGAAAACAGAGAGATGATGAAGTTACTAGCCACAGTTAATCAACTAGAAAGGTTTTAAACCTGAATGTAATGCATAATTGCAGAGTTCAGAATACCCAAATGTTTGATGGTAATGGATGTGCTTTTAGTTAGAAAAATCTAGATGATAGCAAAACAACTTGTGTGGTAGAACATACAGAGAACTTACAGAAACAAATGTACCACCAGACCCAAATTTAGGGGGACTTAATAAGTTTATCATTCTTATTTATTATTATTCATTCTTTTTAAAAAACAACTAGTATTTAGAGTGTTTTAAGTTTCCTTTTCCATAAAATAATTTTATCATCACCTGACATACACAGAAATAGCAGAAAATTGGTTTTATTTAGTGATATGCATTGACTATTACTGGAAGATAACTAGACCTAAATTTTATTTTTCTTGATGAAAAAAGTGCATTTCGTGTGTGCACACAGATATTTTTATTCACTTGTATTAAATAGCTGGAATCCATGCATTGAGAAAATATATGAAAATAATGATCACATAGAGAAAGCAGACATGTTAAACACAATTTCTTTCCATCTCCTCATATCCTCTTAGGATCATGAAAAAACAGTTGGATGATTTTTCACTTCTGTTAAAAGCTTTCAACGAATGGTTTGACTAGAACACACTGTTCTGTGCCATGTTGCTCAATGTCTAGTATAATGCAGTTCTTGTTCATGATTCACTAGTTATTTTATGATTAGTGTACTTAGGGTCTCTATTTGACTTGAGACTTAAGAATGTGTACTTGACTCCTTTTGGCTTTTGTGGGTATTTCTTTTCATAATGGTAATGAATTGCATTTAGCAATTTAAAATTTCTCAGTGTCCTTCTTGAGCATAAGGTATTAATGTATATACCTTGATGTAATTCATTCTGCCCCTGAATGCATTACCTTCTTTCTCCACGTTTGTGTCTGGTCTGCCTGTCTAATTCAGAATAAAAGACTTCTGGGAAATGTCTGATTCAGTGCTTGGTACATTCTAAAGTCATTACATGACCTTGGTAAATGTTTATTAATGAATATAATTATCAACATTATTAGTGGATATTATTGGCACATAATAGTGATATGCATTGATTGTTACTGGAAGGAAATAACTAGACCTAAATTTTATTTTTCTTGAAGGAAGTTCAGTTCATGTGAGTCTGTACAGATATATACATGTATATGCAAATCCAATGATAACTATTTTTCCTATTCACATCATAATTGAGTAGGCTTCTTTGATGACCATTTTCTTTTTCACTCAAATATACTTAAATATTCTTGTACCAAAGTAATACTGAAAATAAACAACATGCATCTAAATCCTGTTTATATTGACATTTCAGTTAATTCAGAAAGTGCCTTTTATTTATACATTAACACATATGTCAAATGTGCCAAGTTCTCTGCTGCATATTGAAGACCAAAGGAGAAACAAGACATGGTCCCTGCCTCCAGTCGCCCTGCCTGCAGACGACACACACCAGTCCAGGGTGCTGAAAGCTGAGACAGCAATCCAGTATAGAAAATTCATCTAAAAATCCATTAAGAATTTTTTTTTTCTTTTTTGGTCCTGGGTATTGAACCCAGGGATGCTTAATGACTGAACCACATTCCTAGCCCTTTTAACTTTTTATTTTGAGACAGGGTTTTATTAAGTTATTGAGGGCCTTGCTAAGTTGCTGAGGCTGGCTTTGAACTTGCCATCCTTCAGTCTTAGCCTCCAAAGTTGCTGGCTTTATAGGCATGCACCACCACACCCAGCAAATTTTATTTTTTGAATATTTTCCTGATTCTAGAAAGATACCACCCGTGTTGAACACTACCAGGTACTACTTAAATTTAAACTTCAGAAAACCTTAGGAGATATTTGGTTTCTATTCTCATGTGAGAAAAGAAGAAGTTAAGGAAAACTATGATTAATTTGTCCAAAGTCATGGAACAGAAATTTGAATCTAAGTTACTATGCCCAAGGTCCAAACTCTTTCTGTGTTCTAATGATTTTCTAAATAATGCCTTAAGAATCCAAGCAATTGGAAAATATATTCTGATTTACATACTAAAAAGCCTTCCTTCCTTAATGTGATCTATTAGTGGATTTATAATAAACCTATAATTTAAATTTGATAGTACCCATAGAAAAATAACAACTAATATTTAAAAGCTTAACCTCACAGCTAATATGATACAATTGAGTTGAAAAATCATACTGAGATATATTCTATTTACTTTTTAAAAAATAAGTATGTTGCAGGTTTCTATATACTCCTTGGGATTAATGGTAAATCCCATATTCTTCTTAATTTTTAAAAATATGTATCATGACCTGATAATGCTCCAAACTTGTTGTAGCAGGTTGTCATTTTTTGTTTTTGTTCTGCTTTAACTCAGTATTTTTAGAGTACCGCATAATGTATTATAGTGATCCCTAAATTACTGTAAAAAAAAAAATAAATGACTTATTTTGGTTCACTTTTTCTGGGTTAAAGAGCAATATTGTTGTCTCTGCTGTTCGAGCCTAAAATAAGATTTGCTATTGAACGTATCATTAAACACTGCATTCAATACCTTCACTGTAGGCTTCAAGTAGCAATACTCATGCTTCAGACACACAAAAAGGACAGATATTACCCAATTAAAAGTAAATATGTTCTTCCTTGATGTTCCATGTTATCTACTCATAAAACATAAGGTTATGGAATAAACATTCATTAAAAGTGGACTTTGTCTTCACTTATATTAATGGCAAAACTGAGACTTTTCAGCTAAACGTTAATTATGTTTCTGTTAGTCTCTGGTTTTCTTGTGTTTGCAAGTTTCTTCAAGATGGAATAATAAGAGAGTAAGTCCCAGAGAATGATGAGTTCTTAAGGAATTAATGTCACTTTAACCTAAAATCCTTTTCTCCTTCAGAGTAAGCAAAATGAGTTTCAGAGTGTTTTCCATTACATTTTAAATGTTATTTTTAAATATGTTTCCCAAATTATGTTCCAGAAATACTAGGTACATTAGATATAATAGTAGTAGTTGATCTAAAAAAATTGTGATTTTGTGGGAAAATATGAATTAAACAAAATTAAATATGCATGTTGGTTTAGTAATGTTTCTTTGAACTTTTTACCCTTCAGAAAGGAGTTATAATTTATAGCATTTCAAAACTGATTTGATCAGGAAAATATCTTGATTGAAAATCCAGTTGAGGATTTCCCAGACAAAACATTACAATCTGCACTATATGCTTTAGTTTTTAACTAATTATTTTAAGTACTTATATGTATTTGAAATATGTAACACATAAGGAGCTGTGGCATGGTGTCTCTGATTGTTGCTGAAACACAAAAACTGAGAATAACAGATTCTGAGTAATCCATGATCTACTAAGATCAGCTAGACACCATGATAATTGAATACAAGACAACAGAAATGCTCAGCAGTTCTTGATTCTTTTTCAACCCCAGATATTCAAAAGATGGGTGGCAGAGAGTCATGAAGGTAGCATTGTCAGCCTTTTAAAGAATATTATGACATTTAATATCTCCACCCACCCACCTCACACAACATGGGATGACTGCTCCCACCCCTAAGCTAAGAGAATTCCTTAAAAAATTGTGGGGTCTCTGGGAAGGTTTACTGTGCTATTTTTCTCCTCAGTTAGTGGAGTACAGAGTTGTAGAAATGTGTCTGACCAACATGTTCATTTTGAGGGGAGCTCAGCAAGATAATTTTTTGTTTTTTGTTTTTTGTTTTTGGTACCAGGGATTGAACTCAGGGGCACTCAACCACTGAACCACATCCCCAACCCTGTTTTGTATTTTATTTAGAGACAGTTGGACAACTTGGACAATCTCCATGTTGCTTAGCACCTCCTAAGGCTGGCTTTGAACTCACAATCATCCTGCTTCAGCTTCCCCAGCTGCTGAGATTATAGGCGTGCACCTCAGTGCCCAACCTAGATAATTCTTGAGAGAGCTTGAGCTGGGTTGCTAAGTTAAGGAATGCAAATGCACATGAATATAGAGTCTAGTACCTGATTCCCATGTGTCACTTCCCACAACATTGTGGGATGTTATGGCAAAAAAAAAAAAAAAAAAAAAAAAAATTAGTCAAGATAAGGAAAGAAGTCTGTGTTTCTGCATCTCCGGAATATGTTGAATGATGACTTTGTGGTAGACCAAGTGGTTCAAGAGATCAAGATGGTTCACCCACAAAGGCTACTTAATAAGGCAGAAAGCAGTTATAACTAATGGCAGTGGAAGATGTGTTAGTGTGCATGTAACTTATTTAAGGGAAATGTGTACTACTGTCTGTTTATGGGGTATGTAATATTTTCAAATAGCTAATATTGTACTTTTTAAACCTGATTCATAGCTAAAAGCCTAACTATTATATTAAATTATTCATCTGATCCTATCTAGCAATGTCAAAAACAGAACACTAATGTCAATTAACTCTCTGTGTCAAATTTTAAAAGAACAATCAGTATGCCAAAAGACGATAAGAAACATATGAATATGAAACAAACTCAGACACTCTGTTTTGTAAATTTTTTAAAAAGTCATATATAATATTTCTATATCATGTAGCCAGTGGCAAAGACATCAATCATCACATTATATGTACATTGAAAATGATGAATTGATCTTGTTTTAATGAGAGGATCTAATTACTTAGAGAAATGAAGAGGGCATATGAAAGCTCTTTAGCTCCAATGGCCATACATTATCATTAATAACAATGAACCCTGTGTGGCTTAATTCCTCTGTTCTGTACATTTGGGGAGAGACATCTTCCTAATTCATTTCTTTAGCAAGATCAGATAATTAATTTATCATCCTCCTAAAAACAGCAAAGCTAAATCCCACAGGAGTGTAAAGCCTATGCAAGGGTCATCAGAGGTTTGGTGATTGGCTCTTTCTCCCAACTCTTACTAAATTAATAGGTAGCAAACATTAACCTCATACAAAATCATTGGTTCAAAATATAATTGTATAATTAATTCAGTCATTTCTATGGGATATGTTGTAATCATAAAATTATGTTGGAACCTTGCTCTGACTATGAAACATATTCAAGATTTAAAATGATGTCAACAGACTATGTAGCTCAAGGTCAAAATTAGCAAGATGAGATATATCAGAGAAAATGAAAACTTCTGTATTGGGACTTGATGATCATTAGTTCAAATGCAACATTAAGAGACATATGGTGTGAAATGAATGACTCATGAGAGTACAGTTGAGAGTGAGAATATTGGACACCATTTGAAAAATGCTCATGAAAAAGGATAATCAGCTGTAGGCAGATGAACCTATGTAACTTGTCTTTAGAGTGTTTTTAATTCAAGAAATGGCATGTCAACAACCAGAGCTATCAAATAATGGAATGAGGGCTTTGCAAGGTGGTTATTGTTCTCCTTGATCTCCTTGGGTACTTCCAGGCAATAGCTGTATAACTATGTCAGGAAAGTTGATTATTTAAAAAGCATTTCTGCAGTCAAATCTGAAAGTTATGATCATATGCCTTCTAAGTTCCCCTCTGATTTTATGATTCTGGGATTGTATTTTCTTCACTTACATAATCTATCAGCTCTTTCACGGACATTTATATTATATCTTATTAATTATAGGTGTTTATATACATCTTTGTTCCACTCTTCTTTGTTTTTCCTATATAGAGAATTCCCCTTAAGATTGGTAACTGCATTTTTCTTACATTCTTCTCTCCTGTGGAAAGTCTAGAGGCTTTGACTTCATAAGAGTTTATTTCTTCTTTGTTGTTCAATGTTAATTTTGTACTTCAGCAGTTTTACCCTTTACTGGTTTCTATGGGCCATACTCATGAACTCTAACCAGTACATTGGGGTGGGGATGGGATGCTGGTGATTCTAACCAGGATGGGAGACTTAAAAAACAGAAAAGAAAAATGTCCATCCAACCTACAAAATACAGTTTCCAAAGACCAAGTGACCAAGTTCTCTATTTTATATTTCTATAGTTTCCTTGGTTATCATACCTCTGAAATCAGCAATTCTATCTAGAAACTCTAAGATGATGATAGTACACAGTACCATTTTACTCTAAAAGTTTTAGTGGTAACAACTTTCTTTTTAAAAAATCATAGCGTCCACTCTACTCAGGAATAACCAAGGTTTTTGCTCTGCACTCTATTTTTCCTCTCTGTGTTAAGGCAAGATTTGTAAACTGACACAAATCTGTCCATTCAAGGCATCCAAATATATAGATTAAATTTCCAGCCTATGGAAGTTTGGCTATAATTAATCACTATATTACTCTTGCTAAATCTGTTGTCAACATTAACATCAAACACTATTACAAAGTCCTTAATCTAATGTGGGTTATGCATATTGGTGAACAAAGCTAATTAATGCATAAAAAAAATCAAGTAAGTCTTTATAATAGGATGTATTATCCAGCAATAGTATCTGAAATCTGAAATAAGAGGAAATTCTGATAATTTATAGTTGGACTGGAAGGATTTGGCTTATGAGAAAAAACAATAAAAATAACAACTTTCTGAAAAGGTTTTAATAATCAGAAAAAGAACTGAATATCATACTTTCTATATTAAAATTGTCAGTTCTTCTTCCTACCACTCTGAGATTTGCAAACATGGATAAAGGTATTACCCACTAATACATAAAATTATCTCATTGGATATATGCATTTTTGTCCTTCAAGTTGTTTGAGAATTACTAAGACATGCTTCCTAGGTGAATAGACTATACTGGTAAACTCCAAGACTACCTTAGGAATGCCAACATTAGACTCCGTATTACCCTATGTGACTGCTTTTACACATTATTCTCTCATAGTAAATATTTAAAAGTATTGGTTTGGATCTTATCCTTCACTTTCAAAATAAGAATAATTGAGTGTTCTGTTCATTTCAGAAGAGAAGGTATAATGAAAAGGTAGGTTTCCAGAGGACTCCAGACTTTCCTTTAGTCTTTTTCTATAGCAAGATGGTCATGAGCACAGGTATTGTGATGAGAGAGCTCAATGGAATCCAACTCTACCCTGTTTGTGCTATTTACAGAGAAGTTATTTACTCCCTGCAATGTAATCCTCAATTTCCTTATGTTTAATGGTGCCAATACCTACCAGATTAGAGTCACGCGTGTCAAATGAGGTACTCTACAAAGACTGAGCACTGTCCCTTGCACATGTTAAATGATTCCATATAGACAAGTAACATGCTTATCTGGGTCTCAATTTCTTCAATTCTACAAATAGGATTAGACATATGACCCCTGATTTACAAACTGAACATTCAACTTTTTTCTTGATTTCTTTCACAAAGTTTCTTTTTCCATTACCTTTGGTTCTGCTCAATTTTAGTCTTTCGTTTATTTGTGCATATATGTGTGTGTGCATGTATGTGTGTGGAGCCAGTAAGTGTGTAGAATGTACTTGTGCAACTGTAGATATACTCCACTCCCTGTTGATAGGCATCTAATATCCAGATACGGCATGTGAAGATTTTTATGCCTAATTGCTATGGTCTGAATTTGTCTTTCCAAAATTTAGGTAAAGCCTACTATGCATTGTGGTGGTATTAAAAGATAGGACTTTGGGGGAAGTGATTCAGTCATGAGGGCTCTGCCATTATTCAGTCATGAATGGGAAGAGTGCCATTACAAAAGATGCAAAAGTGGGCTCTCCAGCCCCATTTGCTATGTGAAGATGCAGCAAGATATACCATCTTTGTAGCAGAGATCTTAGACTTCTCAGCTTCTATAACTGTGAGCAATAAATTTCAAATGTTTATAAATTATCCATTCTAAGGCATTTCGTTACAGCAGCAGAAATGGACTAAGCAATAGTCTTTCTGTTCTTCTGGTTCTAGTTCACCTGTTAAGTAAATCATTCATGAGAACCAAAAATAAAGAGCATTTCATTCATTTTACAATGTGGATGCTACCAAGATTATGACCATGAAGAACAAGGGATAGAATATGGCAGGAACAGAATCAGGGTTTTGGTATATAGACTAATTTCACTGCGTATGGTTGTCAAAACACATTACAAAAGGCATGTGGGCTCCATATTTGACAAAGGACGAGTTACCAAAAGTTGTTAGGTTGTAAATTCAGTTGTCAAACTTTGGACATTATCTGATATTACCTTAGACATTTAAAGTAGTGCAAGAGAGCCTATTACATAAGGGGAAGGAAACTGCAGGTGAGTGGGAGGAGGGTAAAAGGAGAGGGCAAGGGAGGGTAGAAGGCAGCAGGGTGGAAATAAACAAACCTTGATATACTGTATGAATTGCTGTACAATTCATACTTACTAAAAATTATAATGAAATAAATACATGAATCAAGTATTTCAGAAATGTGTGTTAAAGGGCCAGTCCTTTAATACGTTAATCTTTGAGGGGACATCAGCATCCAAACCCTAACACTTGGCTACAGTCAAAATACTCCTAAGTCACTTCTAAATACTCTAATATCTCACTTCTAAATACTCTAATATCTCAGCAACTCAATGTTAATTAAAAAAATAAACTAGAACCCAATCCTTTACTTTCAGGTCATGAGTAATATATCTTCCTCCTTCAAGAATCTTGACAATCAGGGTGCACTGTCATGCCTGTATTCCCAAGCAGCTCAGGAGGCTGAGGCAGGAGGATTTTGAGTTCAAAGCCAGCTTCAGCAACAGCGAGGCACTAAGCAACTCAGTGAGACCCTGTCTCTAAATAAATACAAAATAGGCTGGGGATGTGGCTCAGTGGTTGAGTGCTCCTGAGTTCAATCTCCTGTACCAATCAATCAATCAATCAATCAATGAAAAAAAGAACCTTGACAAGTGTCTCTTCCTTCATGATGCCCTCCTAAAGTCCCCCAGACACAACTAGTTGAAGTGTCCTAAACTCAATATTTTATAAACACCTTTGTGTAACAGTAATGGCTCTGTAGTCTAAAATGTCATCTTTGCCTGTGACTCCTTTGTTAAAGGTGAATTACATCATTCAGCCAACAGCCAACATTCCAAGTATGTTGTAATGCGCGTACTCCCCTGGAGTCTTGCGCACTAACATACATAACCTGGAGCACAAGGAAGGAATAAACCAAAGCTCCCCCATGCTCACTTGTATCCAGCCTAAAAGACAATGAGCAGAATAGAGTTCTTTAAATATTATGACCTGCAAACAGTTATTTTGCAAGACCCAGCTCCTCTGCTAATATATCCTGTATTATAGTATTCCCCCATATTTTTCCCAAGGAAAAGAAATACTTGGCTCTTCAAGGACTAGGCAGATTGTTACCACTGAGGTTCTGAAAATAAAAATACTTCTTCTAAAAATGCTTCTTCTAAAAGTACTTATCCTTTATCATGCTACATACATAAAATTGCTTCTCTGAATCCTAAATGATTTTTATACTGACAGAAAAAAGCATACACTTAAGAAACAGTTGTTATTATTACCTTGTTACTTTCAAAATGTTGACACAAATTAAAATTTATATGATGAATGTCTTCCTATAGTATTTGCAATACCATAGTTTAAAAAAAAAAAAACAGTGTTTTTATAAATCTCAGGGCTCCCAAGGTAAAATAGGGTTCCTTGAAAGAAAGTTGAGGCTGCAGTGGATTTATTTTTTATATATCATATGTGTCACCTATGGGCATTGCATTAGAGTCCTAGTGCTATCACAGCAAAGTGCCTTTAACTGAGTGGCTTACTACACAGAAATTTATTTTCGCACAGTTCTGGAGGCTAGGAATTAAGATGCCAGCAGAGCTGGCTCCTACTGAGAGCTCTCAGGGAGAATCCATTCCATACCTCACTTCTAGCTTTTGGTGAGGGCTGGCAATCCTTGGGATTCCTTGGTTTGTATATGCATATTCCAGCTTCTGCCTCCCTTGCCCATAGTATTCTCCCTGTGTGTCTCTGTTTCTTCTTGTAACACCACTTGTATTAGATTGGAGTTCACCCTAATGATCTCATTTTATCCTGAAAACATCTGCAAAACCCTATTTACGAATAAAGGCACAATCAGAAGTCCTAGGAGTTGGGAGTTGAACATATCTGTTGGGGGGCATGCATAATTCAACCCTAATAGGCACCACTCTGAGTCTGACTCACAGTTTGCAACTCCAGGACCAGAAAAACACAGACAATATTTGAAATCTTATTAACTATACTAACAAACACCACTGGATATTTCAGAGCCTTCTGTATATATGCACTGGGATATCAATCTTATATCAGTAAAAGAGTTGGATATACTGTGCAATATAAACACAAAAATGCTGCAAATGAACTGATAGGTTTTATAGGTAGATCACTGAACGTACAGACCCTGGCTTCTTCAGTACAAGCAGCATGGACAGTATGGATATTGAAACTCTAGGCTAGTCTCAATCCCTTCTATATAGATTTTCAAATTTTTTCTTCATTAAAAAACAAAAGAAGATGCCTATCATTCATATTGACACACACTGATTCTTTTCTAAAAAGTAAAATTTTGTAGTTACATAAAAAGAGAATGGTCACTTGAACCAAGACCTCCCTCACACACACCGATTGTAGTTTGCCACCAGACATCTCTTGCTAACATCTCTGAAGTTTTAATAATCTCAATTCTTTCTAATGATCTTCTGGTTTATAAAATGGCTTCATAATATAAGCTAAGACAATGTGGACCGTGACATTGCAGAATCTTTATGTAAAAACCTGCTAGCATCTTCTGGGTTCAAACAGTCATGTTACTTTATGCAATGACAATGGTGATTCTTAAAATGAAAAAAGGTGAAAATGAGGCAGGTAGGGCTCTGTGTCGCACAGTCATCACTCAAAAGAGCAGGAAACATACTAGTATAATTTATGGGCACTGTAAATTCATTACCAAGTAGGTAGAACTCAGGTTTTTTTCTTGTCATTATTAACAATTTTGGAGAAATAATTTTCAGATCGCACAGTAGGCCCATTTAAAGTACAATTCAATGATCTGTAGTATATTCAAGGTTGTGCAGTTATCACTGTAAAAAATATTATAACCCGGAGGGATCCAAGATGGCGGACTAGAGGAAGGCTGCATTCCTACTTGCTCCGTGGAATCCTACTTGCTCGGGATTCAAACAGCAGGAATATGACTCTCAATGAGATTTTACATTCAAAGCACATTTAAGGGGTCCCCAGGTGCCGCTCCAGAACCAACTCAGCCGAGCCGGGCTGGGCTCGGCCCGCCGCGGGCAGCTACCATCCGGAAGCGCCAGACCCGGCAGCAGCTTCGGAGCAACCGACCTGGGTCTGCGCCAGCCAACAAGTGAGTGCGGGTCCCCAGTAGCGCTTTGGAATCACTGGCCGTGGCTCCAGCACCAGCCGGCGGCCTCCCAGGCAGAGACCGAGCATCTCAGGCTACCTGGGGCATTCAGAGGCGTCCAGGAAACTCTGGGAACGAGGACTCTGGCAGGGAGATGGAACTACCCCACGCCATTTTGGCGGCTTAACTGGCGGAGAAGGCCCAATACCAGCTTCCTGGGGCCTCCAGCTGTGTCAGGGGAGCTCCAGCCAGGAAACTCTGGGAACACAGTCTCTGGCTGGGAGTGGGAACTATTCTGCCCCACTTCCGCAGCT
>JAJEJO010004087.1:192381-224810 GCA_020662805.1 Glaucomys volans | reverse complement strand
ATAAACCAAAAAGTGAAGCCCCAACACTTTGCCACTGCCCCACCCTGTCCCTCCTTCACCTCTTTTACTTTATTCCTTTACCTTCTTCCTCTATATACTTGCCTCTTTGGGGACATTCTTTATAAATGAAATCATATAACATGATCTTTTTTGACTGATTTCTTTCTAAGCATGATAATTTCAAAGTTCATCCATGGATATGTCATATTTTACTTATCTATTCATCAATTGATACTCAATTGGGTTTAATGATGTATTGTGTGGCTATTAATAATGATATGAAGATTGTGTATATGGTTTTGTGTGCTCATTGGTTTTCATCCTTCTTGGTTACATATCTAGAAATACAATTGCTTAATCATATGACAACTTCATGCTAATCTTTGTAGGAACTGCAAAACTGTTTTTCAAAGTGACTACACCTGCCAGTAATGTACAAGGGTTTCAATTCTTCACATTCTTGCAAACACCTGTTATATTTGCCTGTTGCTTAGAATCTTCCTAGTGGATGTGAAATGGTATCTTCTTTGGCTCTTAATGTGCACAAATATCCACAATGGCTAGCTGATGATGTTGAGTACATTTTTCATGATCTGCTTGGCCAATTGCCTATCTTCTTTGGAGAGAAGCCTACCTTTATCAGATATTTGATATGTGAATATTATTCAAATTTTGTACTTGGATTTTTCACTTTGTGGTTTCCTTCAAAGCAATTTAATAAAAATAATGAATAATGAAATCCACTTTTTTATTTCCCCTTGGTTGTATATACTTTGGTTATCATACATAAGAAAATATTTCCTTCTCTAAGATCATGAAGATTTATGATTTTGTGTTTTCTTCTGAGAGTTTTAAATTTTTAGCTCTCTCACTTTGGTCTTTGATCCACTTTGAGTTAATTTTTGCATGTGGTGTAAAATAAGAAACTAATTTCATAATTTCTGCTTCTGTAGTTTCTGCTTTAGCAGCCACCTTTTTCAAACTTTCCTGTGTGGATCTGATCTTCTCTATCTTGTGGATTCTTCTCACTCATAATTTATCATTGCTCATAGTTTCTGAAACTCAAGTTTTCATCTTTCCTGGTGTCTGTGTTCTCTCCTAAGGCTTTCTGGCTTATGTTCTATCAACTGAAAAACTTTCTCCATGCATCTTCAATTTCCGATTCAGAGTCCTGGAAAATCTGACTGACACTAAATACCATCTCTACTGGAAGAAATTTTGAAAAAGATATATAGCAGTTTTTTAATTGTTTTTTTCTCCCGTAATTGGCACATGATATTTACTCTCTAATAAGGTTTCCACATAAAACAGAAAGTGGACACTTTGCATGTCATTTGATGTGTAGTCATGTGCCTTCTCAGCAAAAGACAAATTCAGATTATGAGCCATAGAAATATCAACATTTGTGGTTACATGTATTCAGTATAGACTCTACACAGTCTATACTCTACACATTTATAATTTCACAGATTTTACTTTTTATCTCTAGGTTGATTCCTTTGAAGCAGAGGTAGGAACAGCTGATTCATTTTTCATCTTAGACCTAAGGCAACACTGTATATACTCCTTTGGCTTGAGATATAACTTCTCGTTTGGAATGTGAACAGCATCTTTCATAAGTGTGTAAATTCAGGTCTGGTCTCTCTCTACCCATTCCAAGATTGAACACACCATTTCTTTTATGCATCACTTTTTCTTAGAACTTTCCTATCACCAACTTACATTCATCTTCTATGTGACTGCACCTCCTAACCCTCTATTCTTGTTCTCACTGTCTTATTTATGGTAGCATTTGTAGGCATTTTAATGTCTTTCACAGTTTTTACCACGCCACCTCCTATAACATTTTCTGTCTTACTGATTCAATATTTTCTACTTAACTTCCTTTATCTGCACATCTCTACTTCAGTCAGCATTCAGCTCATAAATCTGCCTTCTAATTTGTTAGCCCTCTTTTAGTATCATCAATCCCAGTATCTAATAAACATTAACAGCTGTGAAATATTTATTTTCATTTAGTAATATAACTTTCTGTTGGAGATGGAAAAAGTCACAATGTAGTCTACAATCATTTAGACAAAATAGGATTTTTGAACAATATAATCTAATGTTTTCTAGCATTTAATGATGCGTTAATAACAAATTCTAAGTTATTAAATTATTCATTATAAAACAAAATATGTTCTTTTTCTTTTGGTTCTATGTGGGAACCTTTTAAGGATTTATTTCATAAACAAGATTGTACTAAAATCAATATATGCATAAAAATTTTTTGCTACAATTTTAATATTCAGAATATTTATACTTGTGCTAATAACATTATGGGAAAATAGCTAACATATTCTACTCTGCCTTAAAAGTATGCAAAGAGCAATCAAATCCTACCATTTTAATAGAAAACAAAATTAATATTATAGCACAAATCATTATTTCTCTAGTATGCTACAATCATAACTTTCATTAAAACCAATATACTTTTTTTTTCTTTTTTTTTTATTTACTTATTGATTCATTGAACACAAATGGAGTACAGCTATTGTTTCAAGGGTTGTACACAAAACCAATATACTTTTGACTAACATAGGAGAAGGTATTTTCATGTTAACATGAATTTTTTTCTTTTTAACTAAAAGTTTTCCAGCCTATTGTTCCTAGATCTGAATCTTAAAACTCATTTATTTCATGAAATGGAATATTTAAATCATAAAAGTTTGTCAAATCAGAGTTTCAGCACATGTGAACCTCCTCTATTTAGAAAATTGAGACACTCACATTCATATTACCCTTGAGTACTTGGAGCATGCTTGCTTTTAAAGAAAGAAAGAGACATGTCCAGTAACATCTTCTATTCTTCAAAAGGCAGAGTTTGGAGACTGAAGCACAATACCTTTGTGGTTTATATAACCTCCCAAAGCACAGGCAAAATCAACAAGACCCATAGTTAAGCATGCAGGCTAGGAAATGTGAAGAGTAGTGAGTTTGAGATAGTAGATTAATAGCTACCAGGACATAATGCATGCTGATAACTCTTTCAAAAAAAGGAAAACTCCCAAAACAACAATTTTAAAATCTTTTATTTGCCAAGTTATGATATTTCCATGTAAATTAATTGCTGAACCATGTACCTAAAGAATTGAAAATATCTTTATCACAATTCTTTTTGTTGTCTGTTGACTCATTTAATAAAGAACATTATTAGAATGCAATTTACCTGGATCTACAGAGTGTAATCCTCAGAATTAACTGGGCACAGGGTAACTATCTCAATATGAACAATTCACAAAGTACTCAAATATTTACCAGAGAAATAACTGACTGGTTTGTAGTGCGGTTACTTGGAGAAGTAACTACATTGTAGGTTTGGAGCTCAAAAAAATTACATTTGAATTCTGGCAGCACTTACAGTTAAGTGCCCTTGAGTCAGTTTCTTAACCTTCTTTATTCCTTTAAAGTGTAGATCAAATGCATTTTCAGGGGTATGAATGTTTGTAATTGTGCCTTTTATCAGGGGGATAAAATGTTTGTAATTGTGCCTTCTTTAAAAAAAATCCAGTCTAGAAAAGGTGGCAGTACAATATGAAACATAATTGCCAAGGGCCATTAAGCCCATCTTCTGGAAACAGCATTTTTTTCCTCCAGAAAAAATGTAAGGAGTAAAATTAAAATCACAAGCTATTTTTTGGTGCTCACAAAATCAAGGCGAATGATATTTGTGGCATCTGCCTGATGTTTAAGGCATGAATCTCCAAAATAGACATCACCACCACCACCACCTCTCAGAAAAACTGAGAAAGCAGCCTCTTCAGCAGGAGGGAGTAAATCCTTCCAGGAATAATGTTCACATAACTCAGACACCTCAAACCACCCATTCTTTCCTCTGAGCCCCACACTTCCGGCAATATGCATGGTCCTTAGACATAACAATGAGAATTGGATCATCTAAGAATTTTATTTTACCTTCAAATCGATAAGAAACCAATTGTAGAAATTGTGACACCTGATGTCACAGTTCTGTTCACTCGGGCTCAGTAGACAAAAACAATTGACCAAATTTCAGGTGTTTTGATTCAACTCAAATATCCTGACCCTTTTAATCAGCGTGTTTCATTGCCTATTTATCCACATTGTATTCACATCCCTTACGGTACTTCAGTCTGAACTTTAGCTCTTTCAGTTGTGTGGGTTTTTGCTTGATAACTGCAGTGTTTTGAAAACCATGTCTCTCTCCTCTCTGGCAAAGTCCCATCATGTGTGTCCTCTGACACCTGCTCCTAAATTCTTAGGAGAGACTGGGTGGGAGCCATCAATCTTCCAGAGTTAGGAGAAATAATCTTTCCCAGCAAAGAACACCTTTCCTCTTTTTTTCTAAAACTTTGCCTAGTGCCAAGAAATTCTAATTTAAGAAACCTTAAATTCATTGGCTTTAATTAACTGTTTGATTATTCCAAGCTCCCCCGTGGCCAGCCTGTAGGAACAAGAGCAACAGTGATGCCACCCCAACCCAAACAACAGAATCAGGAGTGAGTTACTTTGCCCACTTTCTCTAGTTTATGTCCAAGCTGCTCTTTGACACTGACAACACAATTTTTCCTGCTTTCAACTCCCCTGAACAACTCTAATAATCTAGGTAAGTAGAGAGGAAAGGAATTCCTGGGTTTGCAAACATTTGTTCTTTCATTGACTTCTCTGATTCTCCCATGCCCTAACTTTTTTACTCCTTGTTATGGTTTGTTATAAGGTGTCCCCAACTGCTCACATGGGAGACAATACAGGAATGTTCAAAGATGAGGTGATTAGATTATAAGAGTCATATCTAATCAGTGGATTGATCCGTTTGATGGGTTAATAATTTTGATGGATTGATGGATGGTAACTGTAATCAGGTAGGGCATGGCTGGAGTAAGTAGATCAGGACTTTGGAGTTCATATTATCCCTGGCCCCTTGTATTCAAGTTCTCGCTGCTTTCCAGCTGTGGTGAGCTGAGCAGCTTTCCACCACCACACCCTTCAGCCATGATGTTCTACCTGACTTCAGGTCCAGAGCTATGAAGTCAACCAACCACCATATAAATCTCTGAAACCATGAACAAAAGTAAACTTTCCTCCTCTAAGTTGTTCCTATCTGGTTTTTAGGTCACAACCATGCAAAGCTGACTATTACAATCCTCCTTTTCCCTGAGGCTAGATTTGTATACAGCAGCTAGAGGAATTCTTACTGATATTGATGGTGCAGAGTAATTAGTAATTCTCCTTTTTTTCTAAAAAAGCAAGATGAGCTGTATTTAAGTAGAAAGAATGGAGGAAAAGGAGGTTGGCAGTGCTTTTCAGATTTAGAGGTCCTGCCAGTGGCTTCCATGTTCTAATTATAATGGGGACTTGAATGCGATTAGTCCAGTAAGTTCCCTGCCCAGCTGTGACTGTACAGCCACCGTGGATCTGGTTCATTTCAGTATGTTTGTGAGGGTCAAAGCAAGGCTATGGAAAAACATGATTATTCCGGGTTTGATTTTCATTTCAGAAAGAGAAATGCATTAATCTTTCATATGTTAAAGGGTTTTTGTAATTTACCTTTTGTGAATCTTTTTGTATATCTTTTTACTTCCCCAATAATCTTTCAAAGCACCCTCACTCTTAGATTTTTACCTTATTGCTCACAAATAGATATTATTAAAGTCTGGCAAATTTAAAAAAAGCAAAATGAGAGTTTAAGATGATATTTAATAAATAATAGGATGAAAATAGTCATTTAATAGGCTTCCTCGATGAGTCCAGTCTTACCTCATTCAAACCCATGCTACGTAGATTTGGCTGTTCATATGTATCTAAACAATGGTCAGCAAACTGCAGCTTGAAATCTTGCATGCTGTCTAATTTTGTGTGACCCATGAAAAAATAAATTTTACATTTAAATGTTATTTTTTAATTCTAAGAATTGTGTTTTGTGACATATTTAAATTACATGAAGTTCAAAGTCAGAGTCCATCAGTACAGTTTTTGTGGGGAACAGAATGACATCTATTTGTCTGTGTGTGGTCTATGGGTGTTTTGTGCTCAAACAGTAGTAACAACACGAACCACAGAGTCCGTTTAGTCTAAAATATTTGCTGTATGGCCTTTTGCAGAAAAAGCTTTCCACTCCTGCTCTAAAGTATGATACTCACCACATCACTTCTCTATTCAAAATTTGTCGTTAATAATCCATCATCTGCAACATAATTCCAGGTTCCAAAACATGCCATACAAATTAAGTTATCTGAGACTTATTCTCTCTAGTCTGACTTCTGCCATATTTTTATGGTGTGCTTGGATTTCTGTGTTTGTATTCCCAGAATGTCACAGTCTTCTTTCTTTCTTAACTATTTTTCATTCCTTTGGGAGTATTATGGTTATCTCCTTCACAGTGTCTCACTAGACCTCCATCCAGAATGGTGTATTGTCCCACATACCACAGTAGTTTATAATTATTGATTTCTTCATGTGTCTACATTGCAGGTTCTGGATTTTGAACTCAGTGACACCTCAAAAAGAGTCTCATTTATTTATTTGTCATGTATATCACATTGTCTCACTGTTATGGTTTAGATATGAGGTGTCCCCCCAAAAGCGTATATGTGAGAAAATACTAACTTCAGAGGTGAAATGATTGGTTTGAAAGCCTTAAATAATCAGAGCATTAAACCCCTGATAGGAATTAACTGGGTGGTAACTGTAGGCAGGTAGGGTGTGGCTGGAGGAGGTAGGTTCCAGCAGGTGTGCCTTTGTGGTCTATGTTTTGTCCCTGGTAAACAGAGCTCTCTCTCCTGATTGACATGTCCTGAGCTGCTTTCCTCTTCTGCCCTGATATTCTCCCTCATCTTGGGCCCACAGCAATGGAGCTGACCTTCTACAAACTGAGACCTCTGAAAACATTAATGCCAAATAACAGTTTCAGAGGTCCTTCTCTCATACTGTTCTTTGGGTCTTTTGGTCACAGTGATGAAAAAGCTGACTGAAATATTCACATTTAATATATCTTAGTAAGAGTTTGTTGGATAAATTAAAATATATGACATAAAATAGTATAGGTTTAAAAGAGTTCATATAAACTTATAAATACTACTTGATAAAAAAATATAGCATTAGTCATTTCCAATCTTGAGAATTAAAAAATGTTATTTTTGTTTTGGGGATATTGCAACAAAAATATGTAACCTTAAAATAATTTCTTTACATACAAAAATAAATTATCATAGGGTTGGACAACATGTGATAAAAATTTAAACCACCAGCTTGTCCTTTTCCTTATCATGTATGTACCAAATACCATTAAAATTTTATCATAGAGAAAATTAAAACTTCAGATAGCTGAAATATTTTGTGTCTAATCTTCATTAGAAGAAAAGATTTAATATGGTTTAATTCAGGATTACTATCATAGCATTGCTTCATACTCCTTAAATATATGTAGCTATAATTTGTTTTTGTGTGTGTGTGTGTGCGCGTGTGTGTGATGCTGGGGATTGAACTCAGGGCCTTGTGCTTGCAAGGCAAGCATTCTACCAACTGAGCTATATCCCCAGGCCTAACTATAATTTGTCAATATTCAATAAAATAAATTTTAAACATTCATAGATACTCATTTTTCTTATTTTTAAAAAACTATAACAAAACTAAGCTGCTTCTTCCCACACAAATCAGTAAAATAACTAGTAGTTATTAAGTAAATTATTCACCAAAATAGTAAGATTTTATTTTAAAAATTAAGAATACTGAAATTTCTCCTGTGATTAAACTATTAATCATTGAGCTATAAAAAGGAATATCTTCATTATCTAACTAGAACAAAATCAGAAATTTGTTTGCTATCTCTAACTAAGAAAAAATACATAATTTTAAGAGTGTTTTATAATTCATTCCTTTTCCTCTTCCAAAAGAAAAAGAAGCACTTGGATTGGTTCAATTGCATGTAAATGTATGTATACATGTTTCTTAAATAAAGCAAGCTTTGCTTTAGGTGTGAAATTTTTTTAAAATCTCTTTTTCTTCAAATTAATTACTCCACAAAGAATATTTAGCTTTTGTTATCATAGAGTAATGTTAGAAATTTGTCCAAACTTTAATAGGATTATTTTTTTCTTCTTTTATCATCACTGTTATCATCATTAATTCTCATAGTCTTGCCTAATTTGATGATGGGCTCACTGTCTTATGAATGTAATTTTGACATGGTTAATCACAATCCAAGTGATGGGTAGTAATCTAACCAAAGATGCCTATGGGTTTTCACAGTGTTTCTTGTCTGTTACTCAATTCTGAAACTTTTCACTTATAAACTTACTGTTATTATTTTGCCTTAATATTACTTTTACTGTTTTGCTACCTTTTTCCTCTAAAACAAAGTAATTAATTCTAATTACACTCTGTCCCCTAAGTGGGACTCATTCACCATTCATAAAGTGCAATTCCATTTTTTGTTGTTTAATTATGCAAAAACTGAACAACTCTCTGGTGGCTGAGAGTGTGTGTATGTGTATTTGTGTGACATATCATATATATATGTATATGTATACACACATATATATTCACACATATACACACACACATATATATATATGTCATATACACACACAAATCATGGACTGATTGTGGGCTATTTTCCTACATTTTTGTTTTATGCTAGACTGTTCTTCTCAGCTTGACATATTTAGTTTGTCTTGTGACCATCCACTTTGTTATTTTCCTGCTGAGCGCACATTCTTGCTTTTATAGACTATGTCGAAAGGTTTGCTCTTTAAGAAGTTAATAGGTAAAGAGAGACTGGTATTTGAGGCAGAACGTTTTCCTGGGAGGATCCTCATCGCTGACATTTGCTTTCCTTCCAGATCTCAGTCTGAATCTGCAGGCCTCTGGGGCTCTGGGCTTAGCCCATCTGTTGGAGCAGATCTGTGCCAAGATGATCTGGATATGACTAAGAAAAATGAGGAGGGACTTTTGAAAAATTACTTTCCTAATCATGTTTTTCCCAAGCAAAGCCATATTGTTGGGATTAACATGATCTTGCCATCCAGAACAAACTGACAACCTTTTGGAGATAAACATCAAACAGAGCCTGTTGAAATGTCCTTTCATATAGGGGAAGTATTACATTTAATGTTTTCTGTGTTTCTATTCATGATTTGTATCATGATGCTGTTATCTATCATTAGGAATGATTTAATTCATCAATATGTTTAGGAAACATTTACTACCTAAAATGTACAAAGCAAAGCTAATAAAAAGTCTTAATTATGCAGAAATAACTAAGATGTGTTTCCTTCACACAGGAAGGTTCTAAACCAGGCATAGCAGAACTAAGATGTATACAGAGAATAATATAAGTACCATCTGTACACACACACATACAAACACACACAAATAGCTTTGTCTTAATATTGATACTAACTAAATCTTGGTACTATGTAATAGTACTTCATTAAAATCTGTTACTATATTATCTAAATTTAATATTATAACGAGTTATCCCAATTATACAGGGAAGTAGGTTGTAGATGAAGAACAGTAATGGGGCCCCAGGTTTGATAGATAGAGGTACAGACTGTCTTTTTCCCAAACCCATGATATTTACCAATGAGCTATAAATGCCGCAGAAAGCAAAGAGAATGGAAAAACCAAAACCATGTTTAAATGCTGTAGCAGATGACTCCACTAGAAATGATAGAGGAACTAAACCCCCACCTTCCAGCCTTCCTAAGACAGTGTTCTTGGGACAGTTTCTGCCTGCAAGTCTACTGAAGGGAGGTCATACGAGACTGTCTTTGCTCTGCCTCATTCAACCCCATCTTCTTGCCCTGAACAAAGCTGCTGCCACCACATTACAACAAGAGAAAGACTTTGGCTCAGGCGAGTTAATGAACATAGCCCACAGCTGTCTTCCTCTACACTTACTGCTAAGTGAGAAAAATAAAGTCCTGTTTTTTTAAGCCATTATATAATTAGATTTTCTATTCTTTGCAGCTGAACAGTCACTTAAATGACAAAATCCCTGTTTAACCTGAACTGTTAACACTTTTGTCATCTTCCTCCTTTTCAACATTTTTGACTCTGCTTATTCCTGGTTTTGGAATAACCACCTGGATTATTAACCAATGAAGTGGTTAATCTCACTTCATTTCCTCTGTAGACTCTTCCTTTACTTCCTGCCTGTCAAATAATGCTTTCCCCAAGGTTTCCTTTTCATCTTATAAGTTACCTACTGCATTCAATTTTTTCATGACATACTCTTAACTGAGCTCATCCATCTCCTTGTTGTCAGATAGCCATGTAGTATTGCCTAAAATTGCCATAACTGTGACTCATATGCATTTGACTCTCCATCTTTTATTTCCGGATTTTCCCACGGATCTCCAGACACAAAGATATCCAACAATAATTACAAGTTCAAAATACTCATTATTTGTTTCTGATCTTTTCACATAAATCTTGTTTGTGATCTATTCAGATGCCCAAGTCAGAAATCTAGTAGATATTTTAGACTTTTCCACCTTCTCTGTTTATTTCTAGCCAGACACCAAATTCTGTCCAGCCGTAATCATCCTGATTCTGTGCTCCTTCTTTGCAGTCACTAAGCCTAAGCTTTCACAGCATTGCTCAACTGAATTACCCCAGCAAGCACTTAAATGGATCTCCCTGCCTCAATTCCCTCATTCCAATCAATTGCCCTACATTCTAAATGGACTGATTTCTCTAATAGAAGTGCACTGGTACTATTTGTCCAGTGATATCCTTTAAGGCTTTTCTAGCACTTTTAAGGATTTAGTGCAAACTTTTAGCATACCATTTCCTGCCCTCAACTTAGTTGTCTAATCTCTTTTTTCTCTCGCTATGCTGCCCCTTGCACACATTTCTATTTGTCTATTGAAGAAATGACTGTTGAGCTCATGATATGTGTGAAAACCACACTAACTGCCGAATTATGGGCTCTGCCTTGGCCCTCACTGAGCTCACAGTGAAGTGGGGTGGCAGACAATAAAAACATCAAAGAAATAAGATCAGCCTGTCATAGTAAAATAAATGAAGCAGACCCTATCATTGAGAATAATTGTGTTTTGTTATTTTGTTGTTATTATCCCTATTGCTATTATTATAATATTTCCTTAAAACCCTCGTTCTTTTATCTCTGTCAGCTTAAATTCTACTTTTCTCTCAAGTCCCCCACTCTAGGGTAATAACGCACTTGTCTCCCAAACTTGTTGGGTTTGTCCTGGGTCTTATTCATCTTTAAATCAATAACTTCTATCAGAGGATCTAGCACATAATTAGAACCTAACAAATGTGTCTTGGATGAATTAATTAATTAATTAATTAATGAAGAACCGTGACACTATATCACTCCTACTTCTGTCTGTGATTGAGAAAATATTAAAAAGGCAGGGGAAAATGGAAGGGAAAGAGAGGCTTTTGGTATAAGATTTCATTTGGCTGCACAATCTCGTGGGGCTAGGGAGATGAGGGCTACCATTCTGCCCACTGTAGAGAAGAGAGAACAGAGGCAAGAGAGGTGAAATTACTCACTTAAAGATTGGCAAATGAGTCAGTAAAAGAGTTAAATGTGACCCCCCTAGCCCAGTATTCTGCAAAGCAAGTGCTGCCCTTTAATTTGAAAAACAGACATAAATAACAGCATTTTCTCTGACATACATGGACACTTGCACCATGGGCTAGAGAGATGTTGTCATTCTTGTTGTTGCAGTATGATTAATCGTCTCTGTGTGGCTCACTGTCACTTTATTCAGGTCTCTGCTAAAATGTTAACTCCTAAGAAACATGTTCCCTGAGCCCATATTAAACTGCACCATCCCTACACAGGAAGCTCTTTCCGGGTTTTTAAAAAAATAACGTTCTTCACGACCTGAGATATTCTATTTATTTGCCTACTCCTTGTGACAGCAGAATTTGGAACTTAATAACTTTATGGAGCCATTAACTTGAATAAGAAAGTGAATCATAACTCCTTCCTCCTTCACAGTTTCCTGTTACCTGTTAGAAATGAGATGGATATTTCTTTCCTTTTATAAAATAGAGTGCCCCATTCCCAATAACACAGCTTTAGACTAATCTATTCAAATCTCTAATGATAAATACTGTTTCCATGTACTACCTACAGAAATAGTTTATTATGCATTGCTTATAAAATGTGAAAGCTAGGAAAATGTAATAAGTAACATGTGGCTTTTTGTTAGTCAATACAGGATATCAGTTTTGACTGCCTTTATTTATCTCAACCACTTATACAAAGGACACAAGTCAACCCATGCAGTACCACAGATCCCAGGGTACTCTGTGCAATCATGAGGTTGGTGTGAGGAACACTGAAGGCTGTCTATACCACTAATGCCAAAAAATATAGTCTCCCATCTCATTGCTACTGATGGCAAAAGGTACCACACTTTCCTACTAGCGTCCCCACGTGCTAATAGTTTGCACTTCCTCAAAGCATTTCAAAGGATATTTCCAAATATCTTGTAAAGACAGGAAGATTTGCCACACCCTCTTTAAGAGGTTATTGTCTCTGAAATTGTAACTCATTTTAATAAGTTTGTTTTCCATCTATTCTTATTCCCTACTTTAACCTCGTATCAATTTGAAATTCATCGAAGAGTCACATTTGAGATTTGTTACCAAGGGAAACTCAACTGTCAGATTTTCTGTTCCCTTTTAGAGGATGAAGAATGCTCTGTAGCTTTTACTTATTACTTGTGATAGATGAAGGAAAACAGTAAGGGCAACCCATGTGTAGACAGGAAGGCAAATCTGGAAAGTACTTGGGCGCCACCATGTGGCGAAATTGTGGTATTTTTGAAGCTATCCCCATGTTCTCTTTAATTCTATTCTACTTGCATACACAATTTTTGTTCCATTACCTTCCTAACATCTAGCTCTCCCATTACCCTTGAAAAGGTGAATTTTTATTATAAAGTAAATCAAGAGAAGTCTCAGAAATTGATTTGAAGGATATTTAACTTTTTAGCCAAAGCTCATTTGCTCTTCATATTCATTTTCTCTCTCTCCTCTCTTCTCTCTCTCTCTCTCTCTGTCCTTTGAATGCAAAATGACTAGATAAGACACACAAGATTCACTTAAGGATTTTCAATGAAAGAACATTATCTGTGAACTAAATCAATTACTTTTTCTTGGGTTCCCATCTATGTTCACAACCTCAGGCCCATGTACCTCTGTTCTAATAAGAAAGAGCATCATTCCTGATTATTTTCACTTACAAACATTAATGTGCCTACTAGTGACTATTGCTAGCAACTCACAAAAACTGACATTTAGTCCTCTTGACAATCCTCTGCCATGATACCACCACCATCTTTACCACCTCCACCTCCATCTTCAATCACCACACCCCTCGCTCTCACCGCTGGGCTCTGCTCTTCCTTCTGGTGTCCAAACGTTCTTAGCTTCTCATTGTCTATAGTTCACCTGCTGCTCATTCCTATCAGTCTCTAAGTTCAGCAGAGCCTCTCAATGCTACTGTTCTCTATCTACAGGTTCAGAACTGTTCGGGCTTTACATAGTCTCAACTTGGGGAGGTAGGTTCTATGTCTGCAGCCACAGTATGGATCATTCTATACATTGGGTCCACCATTAGTCCTACAGCACCAACCCTCAAATGTTCAGGTCCACCGGCAGCCATATTCTTCTTCCCTTTGGTGTTGACCCACCTAGTGTGTACCTAGCACTCCACCTCCACATGGGGGAAAGCACAACCTTGGATTCTGACCTCTTTGGAAGACTGAACTGCCTGTGGCAAATTGATATCAATATTCTATTGAAATGCTCCTTCTGCCAAGTTAAACCTAGGAGCCACACTATGCAGCCAGAGCTCTTGCCTGTGCAATCTAGCCTCACGCTTATACCCATCTGCTAAGCCCGGTCCCCATTAAAGGCTCCTCAGCACGTGTTAATTGCGACCACAGGAGGTTTTACTCCCAAATCATTCCAGCTCTTCTCCATTGCTCTCTGCATTGTAATATCCCCACTTTTGTTACTTCCTATCCCATGATGCTCTTACACTCTCATGAATGTTAAATATTTCCCCTTTCTTTCTTTAAAAGGCTGAGGATTAATTCCATATGTCACAAAACTTTCTCTGGTATATTGACGTGACATGAGTAATTTGCTCATCTCCTTAATCATGGGGCATAGAATATATGATTGCCAGCAACATCTCTCAACTCTATGAGTAGGAATGTGGTTATGTGCTAATGACTTTGCCCTTGTAAATAAACCATAAATTGAATGTTTGGTTGTGTGTATCTGCAGTCCTGGAATTGGTAATGGCTCAGGATGTTTTTCCATGTTATTTTAATTTCTAAACCCCAGGACATAGATTTTAGAGCCTGGCACCATTCTGTGTATACAGAAGATAATGTGGAGTCCTTAAAAATGTAATTGAATGTTATCATTTTAATTCTGCCTTGAAGATGTCAATATATTTAAATTTGTTCTATAAAGTTCAGGATCTTTTTATTGCCTGCACATAAGTCAAACATGGCTGGTGTATACTTTCATTTATTTATCCAACCTTATCCTGGATGACCAGGGACTCTAGGTGTGGGCCTTTGGTTTTGTACAGGTATAAGATATTGTTTTGTGATAATGATTTTTTTTTTGCATGCATAGTACCAAAAAAAAAAAGGCCTATCCACTAAAGAGCAATATATTCTACAGATATACACTTGAAACCATTATATAAGCAGGGAAAACTCTGTGTGATGTACTGAAAAGATTTGAAGTCCCAGAATTGATTTCCAATTTTGTTCCCATAGCTGTATTAACTACTTGCCAGCATTCTGTTTCAGTGAAAACTTCTTGTGAAAATGGAGAAATTAAAGCTTTCTGTGGCAAAGGGTGTATTTTAGTGTATATGTAAGTGAAAAAGAGTGTGATTGAAGAATATGAATCTAAAATGCTGACCAAGTGACTGGTACATTTCAGTTGGTTTATAATAACTATATTTATTTCTATTAACTCTCTTTAATAAGACCAAAACAGTATTTTTACCTCTTCTATTTTTCTTTCCTTTGTGTCTCTACAAATTTTTCTTCTTCACTTTTTTATCTGTTTCTGTTTTCTTTCCTCTCCTTTTTCCTAAAAGGCATTAAAATGTAAAAAAGAAGCAATATGTGTCACCCTTTCATAAACCAACTGCTACATTTCCTTTGACCCTCTCTGGTCTAAGAATGGTTATAATTTGTAGTAATTTGATACTAAATTTAGGGAAGTTTATAAAGTACTTTAGTTGGAGAGTAATTAAATGTGAATTCAGGGCAATTAAATTCGGATTCAAACTGAGTTTTAAATTGCAGAAATATATATCTTATGTTGAAGGTTGAAGAGAAAACAGCAAAATATTCAGTAAAATGATAATTCAGAAAGAAGGAGCCTTTGTGGCAGAGGAAAAAGCACACTGACCTGATCAGCGGGCCTAAGAGTAGTGCCATTTTGGCTGAGTTTCTGAGATAGACCTAACAGGAATATAACCTTGCTGCTCTGCATTTCTGACATAGTGATTATGAGAATGACATCTGAAAGGTCTTGAGAAACTGTTAATACTCTAAGAAGTATAATTAATTATCAAAGTGTTGAGTAGGACTGGGTGCTGTGGCACACACCTATAATCCCAGTGGCTCAGGAGGTTGAGGCAGGAGGATCTCAAGTTCAAAGCCAGCCTCAGCAAAAGCAAGGCGCTAAGCAACTCAGTGAGACCCTCCCTGTCTCTAAATAAAATACAAAATAGGGCTGGGGATGTGGCTCAGTGGTTGAGTGCCCCTGAGTTCAATCCCCAGTACCCCCCCAAAAAAGAAAAGAAACCAGTCCCCTAAGTTTGGTGAACTCTTTTATTCAAATGCATGCCTAACTAACAACTATTTGACTAGGTCATCCACACACCTTGAAAGTCATAAAGTAATTCGAGACACTGGTGATAAATTAATCTTAAGGAAGTACAATCATTACATACATAAAAACACATACATTTAAAATTTTGATAAGGATGGACATATGTATCAATTACACAATTTCCTTATCAAAATTGAGAAATGTTCATTTGACAGACACATATGAAATTAGGGCCCTTACAAAAGCAAACCACCAACCAATAGCCAAAATAAAAAACTATCCAAATTGTTCTAAAGCAGTCCAGCAGATTGTTCTGAGACACAGGTGTGTTCTATTGTGTACTGCTGGGCACTTAACTAAATATGTAACATAGAACTAGAGCTTGGGTACTTTATATCAAGGCCTATTACTGGAAGCATTCTCACTTGGTATGGTTATGTGTGTTCTGATTTATGGAGGCTACTTCAGTAGGCACATTTTCATTTGGGACAACAAATCAGGTCAGATATCAAACAATTTCATCCACTAAGTCCCAACGTCACCAGAGCCCTAGGTGGATGAAGAACCCAGTCACGTGCATGCGCCACTCTGAACCAATGTGACATCGTGCAAAGCAGAGTCATTCAGACAGGTTGGGCAACTGGATCATCTGCCTGAACCTGAAGCCTTAGAGAGATCCACTCTGCCCTCGTCCCCCTGTTCTTCTCATCACAAAGTGAGGAATTCATAGATCCAAGGAGGTACACTACTCAGAATCTGGACCCTTCTTCTCAGCCTGTGGTTCTCCTCTAAGGTCAAGGACCCAGTTTCAGGTAGTATTGGTTTGTTGTCGTTTCTTTGTTTTGTTTTGTTTTGCTAAGGATGAATACTTTGAAAAAAATGGAATAAAAATAAATTTAGAAAAAAATGTTTTAAAGATATATAAATGATAAGCTTCTAATTTTTCTAGTTCGCTTCAATAGACATAAAAATATACTATCAGGTTTCTATACGGTTTCTAAAGCTCTTACTCTCAATTTTTGTACATTTCTCTTTGAGGTCCTGTAGTGGTTACAGACAATAGCCGTTCATGGATACACTGTGGTGCTAGGGAAGAATAGAGTTACTTTAGATTAGGTAGAGGGGACTGAAGGGAAAGGAGGGAGTCTCGGGATAGGAAGGATAGTAGAATTAAACAGACATTATTGTCTTATGTACATATGTGACTGCATGACCAATGTGATCCTCTAACTTGTACAATCAGAAAAATGAGAAATTATTCTCCATTTATGTATGATTTATCAAAATGCATAAATGCATTCTACTGTCATGTATAACTAATTACAACAAATTAAAAAAATAAAACCTCTCCTATAAGTTCATTTTCCCAAGAGGCCAAAGAAACCGCTAGGCCATGTAAGTAGCCTGAGGAGAGCTGGTGGTGCTGATGTGGGATCTGCACAAGGCTTAGACCTGTGGACCAAGGTGTCTCCGCATGACAGCATGGCATCTCAAGCAGAACTGGGTGTAGAATGAAAAGGAAGTTCAGGCTCCAGCATTGCTTCCTTTCACCCTATTTTTCAGTCCCTGAGATGTTGGAGTCAGGTTGGGCTAAATTGCTCTTTTATCAGTTTGTGTTTCTGAGGGTCCTGCAGCTGCTGCCCAGCCTTGCTGTTCCTTGAGCTACTGGAATTGCTGGCCCAGTCCCATGGTTTAATTCTGCCTTGCACTTTGCATTTCCCCAGGCCCACTGAATTGCATTTTTCTCTGTATTTGCTTCCTATTCTCATCTGGACATACTGCTATTTACTTTTCTGACAATGAACCTGATAAACTTTGAGCAGATTCTTAAAGGAAACTGAATTGTTCATATCCTAAATTCATAGATTCCCAAGATTTTTGCAGGAATAAACAGATTTTCTGAATTCTGAATGCTGTAACACCTCTTTGATTGATGACCCTGTTCTTCACCTAGATCCACCAGGAATCCTCAGTTTGATTTAATTCAACAGAAATGTGTTGCATACCTGCCTGCAATAGGGCCAGCACCAGGTCAGGTATCCTCCATACAACACTGTATGAGAGCAAGCCCGTCCACTCGAAAAGTCAACAGTCTAATGGACCTTTTGTACTGATGTGGAACATGAAATTCAGAGAGTTGAGACAGGATACCCCAAATCTCACAACTTGCGCATGGAAGAACAAACTTCAAACCAGGCCTTTGGCTCAGAGTCCAGTGACCTTTTCAGTTTATCGTTCTTCCTCTCATGTCTGTAAACAAGCAAGGAGAAATTGCCAAATTATGTTTATCTTTGCTGCATACTATATACATCCAAAAAAGCTATGTAATTGGGAGGTTTTACAATTACTAAATCCCTTTCAATTTATAGGAGATGTGAAGAGTTGGAAAAGGTCAGGGAGAGCTGGAAGTCACACACTTGAGATTTAAATCTGAGTACCTTAATTTGCAGTTTCTCCTTGATCAACCTGACCTCTCAATGTGTTTTCTCATCTGTGAAATGGGAATCATGTCTATGTCACAGAGTTGTTATGACAATTAATGATATATGTGAACATAGTTATCAGCATTACTGGCTTATATTAGGAACTTAGTAAATAAGAATTCCTTTTCCCTCTTTGTCCATATCTTGAAAATTAAATGCACAAGTTAAAACATTCCCTATGTCAAATAGTTTTTTTAACCTACAGATTATGGAGTTAGCAGTGATTATTTTTTACTTCTGTATTTTTTTCATTTTTAGTTTTCTAATCTTATATTACTTGTAGAATATGTCACATTTTTAAAATAAAATAAATATTTAATTGTCATCATAAAAATATTTACTAGGAGACCCAAACTCACTACAACTTCTGCCTAGTTCAATATTGGACTTTTTTAATAATAGTGTTTTTTTGAAAAAAAAATTTAGATTTACAGAAAAAAAAATTGAGAAGATACTGCAGAGAACCTATATAATCCCCAAGCCCTGCACAGGGCTTCCCTGATTATTAATATCATACATTAGCATGATGCATTTGTTCTAATTAATGAACCAAAATCCATACACTCTTAGTAACCGAAGTCTGCAGTTTATTACAATTTCCTGAGTTTTTACCTTAAGTCCTTTTCTGTTTCGGGATCCCATCAAGGCTGCCATGTTACACTTAGTTGTCATGTCTCCTTAGGTTCCTCTTGACTGAAATATTTTCTCAGACTTCCTGGTTTTGGTGATCTCAGTAGTTTCTAGAAACTATCATATATTGAATATCGTATATTGGAAGATGTCCCATTTTGTCTTTGGAAAGAACTCCACGGAAGTAAAGTACAGTTTCAGCACACATTTATCAACATAATACAACTGCTAATGCTGCTCTTGACTATCTGACTGGAAGAGTACTGTTAGATTTCTTTCCTGTGAAGTCACTCTCTCCTAACTTCTCTTCCTTCACTGAACTCTTTGGAAAGAAGCCATTATACACAGCTCACATTTAAGAACTGTGAAGGCTCCACTCCTGTAGACTGAAGTGTCTACATAATTTGTTTAGAATTCTTCAGCATTTATTAATTCATTCAATCATTTACATCAGCATGGAGTCATGGATATTTATTTTTTTGAGGATTATAACTCAATGATACTTTATATATTTTGTTGGTTCCTGTGCTCTTTGACATATCTCCATCTGTGTATCCGTGTGTGTGTGTGTGTGTGAGAGAGAGAGAGAGAGAGAGAGAGAGAGAGAAAGAGTTGTGATTTGTTCATTGTGGCATTTCCTCAAATTCTAGCAATGTAAGATGTAAGATCCTTCAAACTCAAATTGTATATTTCTTGCCCCAGTCCTACAATCAACTATTTCTTCAAAAATCCCTGGTTCTTTCTAATGAAGAATGGCTTTAGAAACCAAGACCTGGGCACTAGGTGTGCTCAGTGCTCCTGAAGTGCTGTTTCTTTTAGGCTTTTGGACTTTAATGCTAACATATAGTCTACCTTGCATATGACTTAAAAGTAATATTTCCAGAAAATGACACTAAGGGTTTTTTTTTTGTTTTTTTTTTTTGGGGTTTTTTTTTTGGGGGGTGTGTACCAGGGATTGAACTCAGAGGCACTCAACCACTAAGCCACATCCCCATCCCTATTTTGTATTTTATTTAGAGACAGGGTCTCACTGAGTTGCTTAGTGCCTTCCTTTTGCTGAAGCTGGCTTTGAACTTGAGATCCTCCTACACTCCCTGAGCCACTGGGATTACAGGCATGCACCACTGCCCCTGGATCACTGAGTGCTTTTTGAAAATACTTTAGTCCAGAGAGTTTTACAGTATCTTGTGGTTTGATTAATGCAAACTTCATTAAGTCCTCAGAAGTTACTGTGTACATGAAAGGAGATGATTATTTTTATAGAAAATGAGTGTTGATACACACATTTCCCCCATCTTATCAGTACTTGTTCTTCCTAGAATAACAACTGTCTAAGTTTTTTTCAGATTTAGGTTTCCAAGATTTAGGATTTTCAGTTTTGCAACTAAAAAAGTGCTGGGCAAGCATTAGTAACTCAAACTCCACCACCCTGTTCACACTAACAACAATTATAGTTAGGCATTGAATATAGAGCTTGGATAAAGATTTATATATATGTAAGTATGTAAGTGTGTATGCATTTATATAAAAATTAGGACTATGTCTGAATATTTTCATCATAGTATCAATGGTTTGTTCAAAAAAGTGCTTAATAAATATTTGCAAATTAAATGTGTTAGTTAATTTATATTAACTACTAATTCATAACTTGTTTGATTAATGCAATAATATATGGCCAAACATTCTGTAAGTATTTGCCTATTGAATTTCCTTTTTGGAATGTTTATGATCTATTTTTTCTTTATAGTAATTCACCATATCCATGTTTTCCCTTCCTTATAAATGTCTTTTCACATCATGGTATTTTAGGAAGTCTAAGCCATGTCAGTATTGAGTTCACACCTTCAATAACACAAAGCACCATCAACCTGGCAAATAAAAGCAGATATGCATTTATAAGCAGGAAATTATTTTCCTGCATTTCTGGTTTTCTGATTTTTATAAGTGCACTCACTAGTCCTTTTTTGTATGTTTTTGTATTTGTGTATTTTTGCTGGGAAAAACTTCACACAAAATAATGATGTTAGCTTGTTTGCTAACACAAACTAAATGTTTTCCATTGGATTGTGGTCTGGCTTGTTTGTCATGTAGATTCTATTTTGGGGAATTTGGTTTGTGTGTTTCTAGTCATCAAACCTATTCATTATTTCTTTATAATTTCTCTCTGGTATCATCCGTGAGATTTTTAAAAGGTTATTGGTCACAAACATGGCATCAGCATCGTAAACATCTGGTTCTGTCAGTACCAAAATGGTAAAGGTCACCATATCATAGCAGAAAATCACAATTCAGTTGTGCATCATTCCCCATGATACTCTCCCTTTGTAGGCTTTGCTGCTGGCATGTATGGTGTTTATCTACGAGCCAGAACATGACCACTACCACATTTTATAAAGCCAACAAATAGCTATTACCTGCTTCAAGAAGTGACTTTAAAAGCAGATCCAGCCTGTTGGTGCATTCCCCAAGTAAGATGGATTGTATAGAGGAAAATGAGGGGTGGGGAGGGGGCAGGGAAGGAAAGAGAATAGCAGGTGACAAACATTATTACCCTATGTATATGTATGCATATGCAAATTGTATGATTCTACTTTGTGTACAACCAGAGAAATGATAGTTGTACTCCATTTATGTACAATGAACTAAAATTTTAAAAAAAAGGACATGTGGGGCTATAAAAATTAATAGGCTTCAATATTCTTATTTTGAAAGAGTATGATTCTTTTGTTTAAGATATTTGTTTTTCTTTTTATTTCCACAAAAACTTAAGAAAACATGCATTCCTATTCTACTTCATAGTGTTGCTTTGTGCGTGTTGGTATGAAAGGAAAGATCACAAACATCGTTTAAATGTCTTCTGAATGAGTTAGGGATAAAAGAGTAAGACAACCTCTGTTCAATATGCTTGGATCAGCATTGCTAATGTAATTTTCAAATGCGTGTATATGAATCCATAGTGACACTGTACAAAGAAAAAAATTGCCACTGCATGTAAATTGCTTGTATTTTCCAGTAAATACTAATCCAATTCTGGTAGTAACATTTACTGTGCAAAATGGATTATGTTCACTCTTTCCTTTGAAGGTGTTTGCAAAGTGTGTTTACTTGTGATTTAACTTCAAAGAATGCTGAAGCTCTTGAAAAGATTAAGGGCTTATAAATTGCTTTAGGTAAAGAAATTAATCAAATACATAACAAAAGAAAATAGCAAGGTAAACACAGAATTTCAATATAAAAGATTTAAAATGGGCAGAGCTGTCCTTGTCTTACAGAATTACAGTCTGAAACCCTAAAGCTCAAATTCCGTAAGTAAAAATACACCCTTTTAAAAAGTCAAGTTGAACACAGTAAACTCCCGCTTGAAAAGAGAGGAGAAGCATAAAAGATATACTTCTCTGAAAATAAACTGGATGTTTAGGGTTCTTTCAAGGAATAATTAATTCTATGCACAGTCAAAATTTCTGACAGAAAGTTTATGTGGTACTGTTTTGACTCTTAGTGATAATAATACCAGTCAGAATCCACTGAGCACTTGCATGGCAGGACTCTGACTCTTAGGTAACTTGCATGTAGTAATTGAATCCTCATAAAAATCTTATGAAGAAGCTGCTGTTATCCCCCTTTTAGATGAAGACATTTATACATTAACATTTGCTAATTCTGAGGTTGCAACTGCATAATTATTAGTAGTAATATTAGTAATTTAATTGAAATGTTTGAGTTAGAAACCTTAAATGCATAGAATTAATCAGGAGAAGCCATAGCAGGTTGTCACTGTATCAATAATAGAATTATGAAGGGAGCTACTCAAGAAAAAAGTAATAGTGAAAATTAGAGTCTTACCAAGTCAGTAATGAAAGGAAAGATGTGTTTGATGGTACCAAACAGAAAGTAGGGGGTGGTAAAAATGTGATAGAGAATAAGGGAAAAGTTCTTCCCACAATATATCTCTGCACAAAGTGCTTGTTCAAAATGTATTTGAGGAAGAATATAGAAGTGTTTGCTTTATTGTAATGTCATAGAAAAGTGTGATTTTCTTTAAGCTGAGAATTCATTCTCCGAATGAATATTCATTATTTATTGGGTCAGGCTATGTTCCAGGATTTAAAATATAAAAAAATATACAACCTAAACTGGGTCATTGAATCAGGTTTTACAGCATCATTTCTGAGAAAAATGGTGGCAACAATCATGGGAAAAAGGGGAATGTCCTGGGGTTAGTGTGTGCCAGAGCCAGGACTCCTGCTCAGCAGTCTCACGGGCATTACTATAAATACCCATCTCAGTGGCTGTGACTAATCCCTGCCTAAACTCCTCGCTGTTCTGTGGGTGAGATCAAAGTCCGCTGGCATCAATGTGGTATAGACTCTGCCAACATGAACTCCTGTGGATCATGGAAAATCCATGAAGAAAATAATGAGAAATGCAGGAAGCAGAAGTACATTTTAATTTGAAGCAGAGAAATAGCCATGTTTCAAGATGTAAGACTTGTGGTGCATTCACCTAATTATTACCTACCTGAAAAAAGACTTGCAGATTTATTTATTTGTGTAATACCTAAAGTTTTATTGTGAGGAATTAAAGATTCTGCATCTTACTGATGTAGTCATGTCAAATTTTAAAGGAATATATCTTAAGGGATTATACACATTATCTATGCTCTAAAATTCAATATAAATAACTAAGTCATATATGATTATAATCTGCACAATTCTTACAATTCTTTCAAATTATAGTAATGATGATAGTTGGAACAGAGGTTTATATGTGGTCCTGCATAAAGAACTTGCTCTAAATTTTATTCTGGTTTCAAATGTTAGCTCAGTTCCATAGCTCAGTTATGACATGCAGTTAGATTTCTTCTTTTACTGTATTGTTTGAATATTCAGTGTGAGCAGGTTTTTCATTAGGTAAAGAATTAATGAATCACTTTATGATGTTAGTCTGAAAGCATGAAACTTGAGTTTGATCCAGTTCACCACACAAAATAATGATTCCTGCCCATTCTCATTTTAAAAGGTATTTCCTGAAATGTATAGAAAGGTTGGTTGGGAGGATAACCATGTTTATGAAATTAATAAATCCCTGAATTAGTGTTCTATAAAACATTTACCCCCCCATTCCCTTACTGTCCAGTGGTAAGTTGTCAACATAAGCAGAATCAGATTGATATTCTCATATGATCAAGGTCACTGCTGACCTTGAGAAGATTTCTTTTAAACAAATAAGCAAAAGATATTCTTGATTGGAGCACATCACAGAGGGTGTGAGATATGAACATAGATTCAAGGCTTATGAAGAAGTCTTTAAAGTACTTTTGCTCTTAGAGGAACAAAAAATTCTTGCTCAAGTTTTGCAGTGGGGAGGAATATTGGTACAAATAGAGTTTTCCTTTTATACTATGGGAATTATTGCAAATTTGCTGTTTAGAAAAAGAATAAGAGGGCAGGGATACTTGAGTAAGTCAATCAGCTTGAAATCTCAGCCTCAGCAGACAGGTTTGTTTCAACAGAAAAGGACAAATGAAGGAGGGAGGGCAGAGTAGAGTAGATACAAAATACAGAAGATCTCCTAGTAGGAGATGAGAGAATTCTCTCTTAACTGCTCCTATTTTCTGTGAGAAGGCACTGGGAAATCAAATCTTACTCAGAAAATTTATAGTTTTCACTTTTTGTTTTTGTTGCTGTTATTACTGCTGTTGGTTTTGGGGATGATCATCTTCCACATCCCTCCCTGCAGGAATCAGTTGTATAATAGTGACATATGTAGAATATGGCCATCCAGCAATAAGTAGCACACTCTTTCAGGGACAGCCCTTGCCATGCTCAGACACCACTAACTTCTTAGGAAACTCTTTCTTACTGTACTGGTTTTCTATGGCTATTGTAACAAATCACCACAAACTTAGTGACTGGAACCAACCCAAATGCACTATATCACAGTTCTGTACATAAGTCCAACATGGATTTTACTAGACTCAAATTAAGGTTTGGGAAGGGCTCTGTTCCTTTTTGGAGGCTTTAGGAACGAAGCCCTTTCCTTGCCTTTTCTGTCTTCTAAAAGCTACTCACACTACTTGGCTCAGGATCCCCTGTTTCCATCTTCAATGCCAGCAACATTGCATTCCTCTGCACATCTCTTGTAGAGTCATACCTCTCTCTTATGACACCTGGGAAAGCTTCTCTCCTTTCAGGGCTTCATGTGATTAGATTGGGCAATTCTGGATTATCCAGGGTGACCTCCCCACATCAAAGCCCATAACCTTAATCGCCTCTGCAAAGGTTCCTTTCATCATGTAAGGTGACATATCACATGTTCCAGGGGCTAATATGTAGATATTTGGAAAGAGCCATTATTCTGCCTACCATGCTGGTATGAGGTTTAAACCTTGTGTGCATTGGCTCTGTATTGACCCGATGGAACTATGACACAAAATAGTCATCTTTTCTTTTTTTCCATAAAATAAAGTCTACCACATGTATCACCATAAACTTTAAGACCTCTCATTGCTTTCTTTTTATAATCCCTCTGTCTCTCATCACAAGAATATCTGCCATGTTTCCACTTTTCTCCTAAAATATGGTGCCCATAAGGAACATGAGTCATATTCATACATTTACCCTTGAAAACGATCTTTTCGTACATGTGGAGAAATGCATTCCAGTAAAACCTGGAAATTGGTCAGAGAAATTAGGTTTATTTTAATGGCTAAATTATATTCATAGAATTTCATCATTTTTTCAAAATATGAAAAACTAGTTTAGACAGGACAGAAAATTATGTTTGTTCAAAGGGGATAGAACTATATTTTAAGCAAATTGACTTGAGTTCAATTCCACAGTTGTTTATTGAGCTTTAAAGGTACCTTATGAATACTCTTCACCATAAAAGGTTTGGGGCTAGGTTTGGGATGATGCACACAAATAATTTTATAAAATTAAGCTAAGTGAAATTAAAGAGTAATAAATCAGAGGATCCTATGGAAAAGTAGCGCTCAGTGGAAGAACTAATATCGGGCTCTTCCTAGCAGATTTTCATGAATGAGAAGTTAGAATGAACTGAAAAGCCTTGTAGGTAACAGAAGTAGAAGAAGCCAAAAATACAGCTGCACTGAACAGGGAGTGCATTTAGATATTAAGAAGCTCTTATGAATAGTGGTAGTAGTTTTAAATTTGGATTAGTACTTACTATCCACCAGCTGACTTTTCCTGGTGCCTTATTTTTCTTTAACCCTCCTAACAATCCTGCAGGGTAGATACTGTAAACCTGTTAGTTTAGGGAAATGAGGAACAAAATGATTAATCAACTTGCTAACTAATGGTGTGCAGCAAATCCAAGACACGTAACCATGGAAGCTGAGGTTCAGAGAGTCTGTTCACAAAAATCATCCTATGCGGGCTCTCAAGGTTATCAGAATGCAGTTCCCAGAGTCATGAGTGGTGGGTGGTTAAGTCCAAAAATATCAGCAGGAAATTTTGTTCAAAAGCTTGAAGTTTACCAGAAAGTGGAAACCTTTCCTTGATCCGGTTAAATAAAAGAGAATCATGGTCAAGTTGCACCACTTACCACTTTTGTGGTTGTGGAACAGGGAAAGATGGTGAAAAGGGAAATGAGTTGATGATGGTTCAGAGGTAAGGGCACTTGCCTGGTGAAAAAAATGACAACGGAATATAGAGGGGTTAGCCCAAAGTGCTGAAAGTAAGAAATATTTAGGACATAGAATAACCAGATCTGATAATGGTTTTATACATGATGATGGGATATAATGAAAAGGAAAGAAGGGATGGTTCCCAACGATATAGTTTGAATAACTTTTGGGCTTTTCAAATTCCCAAACACATTCGAGAACACACAATAGGGCAGAAAACTAGTTAATGCTGAACATATTGAAATAGAGCTGCATGTGGGGGTCTAGGCCTTGCCGCTAGGCGGCAGTGTTCACTCGGATTGTGCTACTTGAGCCAACCTCTGCGTGAACCACTTGCCGCTAAAATTCTGAACATCTAAGGAAGTCGGAAAATTGGCTCCAGTTCTCTACTTCTGTTGTATGATTAGTTTCTGACCACACGATGGAGTCCTTTCTCCACATTTCTTTCTACTGATTTTTAAAAAAAAAAAAAAAAAAAAATCTATTCAGACAAGTACTTTTACACTATCAGAATATTCCTCTGTAAACTGAGGTTCTGTTCAACATGGAAACAAACTAATCTGGTGGGTGTACAACCCGCTGTAGATTATTTAAGACAAAATTCAAGATTACTGAATAATATTGCTTAATTCAGGAATATCGAATTAGGAATTTTAAAAGAGACATTGAAAAACATGAATATATTATTGTTTAAAAACAGAAAGCTGTTTCACAGTGATTTATTTAATACAAACTTTGTAAATCTGAATAAAGTTTTAAATTTATCTTGAATAGGTGAGCAGCTGTATGAAAGCAAAATATCAGGCTATATTTGAGTGTGTATGTGTGTGCTTGTGTAGGCGCATGTTTGTCATTTTAATATATGTTACCAAAACTTGGTCTTTGATTTTTGACCAATAAAATCTTCAAAAAGAATGATAATGACGACAAATGGTATTGGCAGGGCATCTTACAGATTTCTACACTATCTCAAGCTTTTTCATTCATGTGATGCTGAAGGGTCAAGTCACTTATTCCAGGGAAAATTTGAAGATCTGACAGATTCTGAACAAAGAACTTAGTGCCATTACCTCCTTTCACTTACACTTTTACATGAAGTTTCATATGCCTTTCATCTTTAATAATACATCCCCTTCAATTTGGTAATCTAAATAAGCTAGGAGTCTTTTACATTATTGCAACAACACAAGCATATGGTTCTGGACTGTATTGAGTGATCAAAAAACTTCTAAAATCTAAAAACATAGCATTCCTTTCCCCAGGTCAATGAATCCCTCCCACCTTTCTCATTGGGTGGTATATTCCTATTGGAATGATTCTTATCCTAGACCTGTGATACTTCTCCATTTCTCTGTTCAGAGTCTGGGTACCTGAAATTTCTGATCATCTATTATATCTTGATGCTAAGGCATGGTTCGAAGGAAGCCTGGGTCAAAGTACATTTATTCTCTACTTTGAGGTCATCTAGTGAAAGTACATTTATTCTCTACTTTGAGATCATCTAGTGTCCCTCCACAGGTCTCCAGAAGGACATGTTGTTGAGTCCATGGACAGTGAGGAGCTTGACACATGAAAGGACAATGGTCTGCTTTTATCTGCAGTGGGTCTCTTGCTGATACATTCTTTTCTTTCTGCACTACTGTGTTCTCCTAGGTCTCTTCCTATATTTCTGATCACTCTATCTCTCTCTGTTTCCTTTTCCCTCTCTTTGCTTCATTCTCTATGTTCCTAATAAATACCAGATTTAATTCTCTAGCTCAGACTTCTTCTCTGAGCTCAAATCTTATAGCTAAAATTGAATTCCTAGTGTTTTCATTTTCCTCTAATGATGAATGGTATGATAACATATTCTTTCACTTGTTTAATTCAGAAAGGTGATACCCATCCTTGATTCCCCTCTCCCCTTCAACACCCATATCCAAATTCAATCCTTCAGCATACCTTATGAAATTCATTTCATATTTTACCATGATGATATTTACTTTTCTTTCTATCTCCAATGCCATAAGTTGATCCACTCCAAAACTGCCTATTTGGGCAGTTGTTATTAGCCTCCTTAACACCTGTTGTATCATTCTTTCTAGCCCCACTTTCAGTTTGTCTCTGGAATCTCAGGTAGAAGAGTCTTATAAAAATAAAAATAACATCACTCATGGTGTGGTTGCCTTCAAAGACTTGCTATTTTATATAGAATGAAATCCTAATTGCTAGCTTTGATATGGTTTGGTGCTTACCTGTCATCCTTGACTTCAAATAATTCTTCCCTCCTCTCAATATTTCACAGCCAGCAGCTTTTGTGCATACTCTCAGCTAAGTATTCCTCTCCACCCTTCACACACCTTACCTTAACTCCAATTACTTCTTAGCTCCCACGGCTCTTTCTTATCTTCCAAGTTTCAGATTAAATAAAAGTTCCTGAGATAAGCCTTCCTTACCTTATCCCACTTTGATCCACAATTGGTCTGTTTTGTTTATAGCACTTGCTAATTTGTAAGCATTTGTGTATCTGCATCCCTTGTAGGAAAGTAAGTCCCTTTGAAGGAAAATCAACTTGCTTTTGCTCACTACAGTATTTAAGCCCTACATCATAGGAGATTATCCATATTTATGAAAGAAAAGAAAGAATCTATTTTCACATTAGCCAGCAAGCAGTTGCATTCTGAATCTAATGCCAAACAATGGAAAGTAGCAAGCAGAATTATGAAATTTTCTTGAAAAAGGTGTAAAGATGTAGTGCTGGTAGAGAGGACCATCTAGCTAGCTAGGGTGTTATTACAAAAGTGATGAAAATAAGGCCTAGCAGCAAAGAGAGCATTCTCCATGGGAATCCACATCTCATATTGAAATATTAATAAAGGGTATTTGGGGATAAATATAAAGAAAAAAATTATGGTAAAGAAGCCCATTTCAGATGGTCTGGGCAGTAAGAGAAATATAAAGGAAGATTTTCTGAAACAGATGATATATCAGGTACAGACACAATGCAGTTCCAACTGTAGACATCTCAACTATCTGAATGTCTTATGGACTCCGCAAAACTAGAGCATTCAACATCACAGAGGACCTTGACTCAGAGTTATAAAACTCATAATTATTACAGAATCTAGCCTCTTATAAAAATTGAAGCTTATTGACCACTTCCCCAATTTTTCTTGCAACACATAACACCATCTGATATCCATGTAATATGTTTATTCAACTATTGTTTGCCATACTATTATGAAAAGTATGTCCAATGATGGCAGTTCATCTCTCTATCTCCTGCACTTAGATAGTGAGTGCTGAATAAATACTTGTCAAATGGATGGAAATAAAAATTAACAATATTTTACCTGCCATTAGAAAAAAAATGTGAGAATGTAGGAAACTTCCAAAATATGCACGTCCTTAGGCTTAGAAACTACTTTTGGGCACCCATTCATGAAAATAAGTGAGCATACAAAGACACAATGATGAAATTTGCAATGTTCTTATAATAATAATGAATGAGACTTAATAATCCTCAATGATAACAGATTTGTTAATTCTGAAGTATCCATGTAAGGCTAACTAAGGCAAACAATAAAAAGCATGCTATTCAGATGTAAAGGTGTGTTGCACATATTGCTCAGTGAAAACTAAGCTCATGTGGCAGAATGACACATATAATGCACATAATAATGTAAAATGAGTATTATTTGTTTGTATGTATGCATGTGCATACACAGATTTCATGGACTAAAGCTTGAAAGGTTATGCTACAATATTGAAAGGAACTGTCCAGTGGAATTTTTTTGTGTGAAAATTTCACCCTTTTATGTATTTTCTTTGTTTTCTGCAATGGATAGAAATATTTGGGTAGACACTTCCTTAAAAGAAGCATTAACTCAGAAATTTTATGGATGATTTTGCTAAGGTCCAAAAATCATTAAATAGCAAATTTAAGGTTATACATTCTCTTTATTTTCCTTCAAAAAGCATTATCCCTGAGAAACTAAAGAAGGGATAACAAGATAACGCTGAGCTTAATTCTGATTACCCAGAGAGAACATCACATACATTATGCAGAATTGTTGGTCTCTCAGTGTCATTTCCTCATTTGAAAAATAAAGGCCCTAGCAAAAACTGCTTAAGGTTGTCATATGTGTAACACGGCTCAAATACATTAGTATGATGTCATTGTTGTTAAGGTAGAACTGTCTCCAAGATGGTAGCTTCAGAAAATAAATAGGGTAAAAAAAAAAAAATCTTTTTGTTTTTCCAATGGTGGGATTTATGAAAAGGATAGATTGAGGCTTAGAATTCAGAATATAGGAAGACTGAAAATATGAAAGAGGATAGGAGCAGATCATGGGAGAAGGTCTACACAAGAATTATTCCATAATTACATCCCAATTGTCATTTACTTTAAGTATATATTGAATCAGTACTTACACTCCACAGATTCACAAGGTCCCCCAGTGCTGTGTTTCTAAGCTCCTCAGTTTAGAATATGTTGTTAGAGTAGCTTGAGAGACAAAGACACGCACCTTAAACTCTTAAGACCTGCATTTTTAAGTGTAAAGAAAACATTTCCAGCCACCTTCCTGGTGTGTTAAAGGAAGATCATATCAGCAAAAGTGCATCCCGGTAATCCTGAGTAGTTATTGTGTTGTCCCAAGTCCCATTTTATCTCTCTTAATGATAGCAGTGGTAAATATAAACCTGGAAACTGCTTTGCTGTCTCCCAAGGGAAAATAAAAAATATCAGCTGAGAAATTAATCTGTGACTTTATATTCCTGTGGAGATGAATGTCTATAAATGTGTGCGCGCACACACACACACACACACACACCTCCTACTCATCTTTATCATTCTGCCTAAACTTAGCATATAGTATATTCTGGCACAGTGGTGACTTTGACTTATTCTAGCAGAGAACAGTGCTAAATTTTTAGTATTGGTGTAAGTTCTTCACAAAAAATATTTGGAAGTGTTTTGTAGAAAGCATTATGAATATCTCCAAATAGCATTTTGAACAGGAAATTAAAGAAAGCTTTTCCCAGAACAATATACAGTGTTTTCAGTAACATTTAATTTTCACTACACAAACTTCTATGGCCTGGAATAAGTATCTGACTCATGTAATAGTATTTTCAGAGCGCCCATCTATAAAGTCTTCCTGCAATTTGTATCACACTTCCATTCAGAATGGAACTGATTTCAATGTAAATATGTATCTTACAAATGTTTATGATATCATCTGCAATTGGTTGCACTTTTCTGGCCATAACATTAGAAGGTTTACCCAAAGATTTAGACATCATAAACTAACTTCTTTAGTACAATTGAGAGAATTTGGCTCTTTTTTTTTCCCCCTTAAAATCACCAGTAGTATATTAAAGTGTTAGAGAATCAGTCCTTAGTGAATCCCCATTAAATGTACTTTTCTAGAAGTACTATAAACTATGTTTGTGTTACTCCCAAATATACTGTTTCAGCATTAAATTTCTGTCTAGATGGGATGTCCACCCGAAAATATCCAGTTAGAGTTTGAAGAGTAGATAACTATCAATCATGTCAGATAGTGTAAACTGGGTCTCTGACTTTTCTTCTTTTTTCTTTTGTATTCTCTTTATTTTCATGTGAACACTTGGAAACAGCAAAAGACAGTTGTTCCAATAAAAATCACATTTTTGTTTGCTATTCAATCAAATACTGCAACTTTTTACAAAACAAGATTATGATTAACTATATATTGTTATTATTCATATAATTTTGATCCATTGAACACAAATGGAGTACAGCTATTGTTTCTCTGGTT
>JAJEJO010004087.1:134651-181843 GCA_020662805.1 Glaucomys volans | reverse complement strand
TTGTTATCTAAAATCCAAATACCTTTGTAATTACCAGAGGAGTCATATATAGCCCTTAGGAAATAGACTAACCCACTTATTTTTTCATATATGCCAACTTTACTAATCTTGTCACTTTCAAATTAGGGAAGATGAGTATGTCTGTATCTCTTATGTTTTCAGTATTAATACAGTTATCCTGCCTTCACAGAAAGATCTTTTGAAACTTTGCAGTCAACCCAACCTAGATTTCAATTCTGTTACTGCTTATAATTATTTTGATTCAGGCAAAGATGCCTACCCTTTTAAAGCATTGTTTTCAAAATGAAATTATAAGTATGTACCTTTAAAAAGTTAGGGTAACTTAGCCAATGCATGGTGGTGCACACCTGTAATTCCAACAACTCAGTAGGCTGAGGCAGTAGGATCACAAGCTTAAGGCCTATCTGGGCAACTTAGCAAGACCCTGTCTCAAAATAAAATTTAAAATGGACTGGAGATGTAGCTCAGTGGTAAACCACCCCTGGTTTTAATCCTAGTACTGCCAAAAAACAAAAAATACAAAAATATAAAAGTTTAACATTAAAATGATGTGATGAATATAAATAAGTTAGCACTGTTACTTCCAAACAATAGCTCATTCTTTAGTAGATGCCATCGTGGCTGTAATTGTAAGGATTATAGATAAAAGTAAGCATCAACCTAACAGTGTTAACTTTTATATTAGATTAAATCAGATTTACATTTTTATTATTAAATCTTTTTTGTGCACAATTTCGACATCTAAATGAGAATATGCATAATATTGCATGTTCTAATACCACAGAATTATGTGTTGCTCTTAAGCATATCCTTTTCATTTATGCTTCTATTTCTTTCCTTTCTATTTGGAACAATATCCTGACTCCCAACAATATTCTTCCCCTATCTCTGTACCTAATTTTCAAAGGCCTATGCATTCCTGAAAACCCAGGCAAGCAAAATATTTTCCATGAAGCTTTTTCTGAAAACACATTTGTGAGAGATCTGCCCCTGTCATTCCAAAAATATCTCTCTTTTTTTTATTTTAAAGCTCTTTTTAAAATGTTTTTCTGTCTCATTAGACTAAGCTATTGAACCAAAATACAAGTACTTTTTATTTTACATCTGTCATAGCTCATAACACAGCCTCATGTACTCAGTAAATTCATTTACCACAAAACGTTCTAGCCCTTTCTATGTGCAAGGCACTTAGGGTATGAGTAAATAAGTTATCTATCAAATAGGTAACAACAATTGATAAATGTTGGTTTGGACTGAAGTTTTACCTGTCTAGTTTTCACATTTCTATCAGTTTTTACCATTAAGAAAATAGCTGTGAACTTGGAAAAAAAAAAAAAAAGGAAAGAAACCTCTAAGTACTAATGAGAACAAGTCCTACAATGACTATATCTGTGCCAGGTGCAGTGGCACACACCTATAATCCCAGTGGCTTGGGAGGCTGAGGCAGGAGGATCTTAAGTTCAAAACCAGCCTCAGCAATTTAGCAAGGCCCTAAAGAACTCAGTTAGACCCTGTCTTAAAATGAAAGATTAAAAAGAACTGGGGATGTGACTCAGTGGTTAAGTGTCCCTGGGTTCAATCTCTGGTATCAAACAAACAAACAAAAACAAAGAAAGAAAGAAAAGAAAAACACTAAATCTGACAGTGTAGGAGGCTCAGGTCAGAGGGTGCTAACCTAATAATATATTAAGGGATTAATAAATTAGTCGTCTGGTTTCCACTGATAACCATTTGTCCTTTTCAGGTCTAGAGACTCTGGGCTATATTAAGAGAATGAGACTCACTGGAACCCAGTCTCAATGACAGCATTATAAAGTGTTAGAAATTAGAGGTGACATGGAATAAATAACTATGAGAATGTCAAGTGGGGCCTCCTGTGGGAGAGTAACCACTTTACTCATGTCAATGACCCTGAGGGGTTTCTGTGCAGTAGAAATTGCTCACCAGCAGGTGAGCAAAGCATCAAGAAAACGACCATCTTTAGCTATAAGGTTACTCAGCATGAGCTCAGCTGACGCAGGGGGTCCCAGCACCAGTGCACCATGGGGCTTGCACACAACCGATGGCCACGGTAGTCCTCTAAGCTGGGAACAGTGAAATGTGTTTCATAAGCAATCTTTACCAAGATAAGGACTCTATAACTACACAGTAAGGATCTCTTCATTAATAAAGAAACTTTACTGGTTTTTACATGATCAAAAGTTATGTTCCATATATTGGGAAAATGCAGCAAGTCAAGATCCAGACTCATGGAAACATCACTTGAATTAACAAGAGATGGAACTCAGTCATGCATTCAAAATGAACAGTGGGAAAAATTTTACCCAAGTATAATAATTTGAAAATAACTTCTAACTTGCAACTGTATTACTTCTTAATTTATAAATATTTGTTTGTATATGTTTTTGAGACGGGGTCTCACTGTGTTGCCCAGGCTGGTCTCTGACTCCTGGGCTCCCCATCTTCAGTTCTCTGCCTTCTTTTTGTCCCCCTGCAGTTCCACTTCATGTATCACACACTCTCCGGGAAGCCAGTGCTGTGAACCACTAAGTCCTGAGAGGTACTCAGTGTTTTGAACTACCTTTTTTAAAGTTAGTTGTATTGAACTCTCTTTTTAATGATGATTCTGTCATCTTTATTCATCTGCTCTCTTTTATTTCTTAAGCCTCGATTTCTTCTCTCCATACCTAGAAGCTTGTAAGACGGGTGGTGGAAAATACTACCACAGTGTTTTTCCCCAAGGTACAGGTAAATTGAAGGTTATTACACTTTTACATGTTAACGAAGCTGGAGGTCTGACTTTCTTTGTTTGATTTTTAGTATTGGGAGAAGGGTTAATGGGGAGATTCACTAAAGCAACCACTATTGTTTCTCTAAACTTATGAGTGTTTGAAACCTGAAACAGAGTCAATGGAAGAGATATTAATGGCAAGATTATTTAACACAAAGTGTGAACGTGGATTAGAAAATTATGCAGGGGGATCTTGGGGTGAATTTCAAGCAAATTAAACAGCACAAAGGTCCTGAAATATGATGGTGTCTGGCATGCTTAAGGAATAGACATTGGGGGAAGCTGGAGTAAACTATGTTGTGAATATGGATATGGGAGAAAAGAGGAAGTTAAGAAGTCAAAGACAAAGCAGTGTAGTTGTAGGGCATGAATTAATCTGAGAACAGCTATTCAGGGAGGGAGTAGGCAAATCTAGGTATCTTCACATCTTGTTCTCTGCACAGTGAAAGATTGCCATTCATGTAGTTTTAATTCACTTTACCCATAATAAAACTGTAACCCAGAATCTGCAATTTTGGTGTTGGAGAATCTTCTAGTGTAAAAGCATGATAGGTCTTTGTGGAGCCAGCTTTCCTCTGATATTCGCATTTTGCTTAAGATGAATTTCCAATGCCATCCCCATATTCATTCTTTTTACCTTAAAAGAAAAAAAAAGATAGCTAATACAATGCAATGCTTTATTGCAAGCAGAGAGGAAAAATGGAAATAAATAAACCAGTATTAAAATATCATACTACTAACAAGATTTGGTGCTTACCAGCTGCTAGGAATTGTGACAATTGCTTTACATATATTAAATAAGCATCCCTAAGAACTACGTGTGTCATCATTAGTCAAATTTTACAGAAGACAAAAATATGGCACAGTTAGGCAACTTCTCCAAAGCTGTCAGGAATTTAAATGATCTGATTTATAAGAAAAAACTCCCTGTCCTTATGATTCCCCTTCTTGAGTCCAGACCTCCATCCTAGCATGAATGTTGATATTTTATCTCTACAAAACTGCACCATGCAGGGAGGTCAAATCCTTTTTCCTAGCTCCCTGTTTCATATCTGTTTCCCTATTTGCTGCCTCTCCTACAAGTAACACTAGTATGGAATCTTGCTTCTCATACACTCCCCCTCTTAGCAGAGGAACAGATTCTATAGCATTCTTGCTAATAAAATGTGGTAAGGGTCTGGGTTTCTTTAAAATATCTGAGATTGTAAACCTCTCTTCTGTGTTTTCAGTTTCTTTTTTCTATCATTTCTGCTTCTAATTAGTTACTGAGTTTATTAAAAAAAGAAAACTTTGATCTCTTTTTGTTTTGTCATGTAGTTCACAAGATATATGTTTGTCATTATAGACATCTAAGAGCATCTGGAAAAGAAAAAGGAAGTTCACTTATAAGGATATCCCACTTAAGTCCTCACCATTAAATGCTATTTATTCAAATAATAGAAGTTGCTTCAAGAGCCAGAGAAAAAAACTCAAATAAATGAATGAGTGTATTGAGTTACAAAGAAGGAAGAAATGCGAACTGATAACGTAAGCATGGGCAAGATGCTATAAATAGATGCAGGAAGAGCACACAAGGTTCTCTAAATGAAGCAAGGCAAGCCAGGGGACCCTGACCTTCCACTTCCCATATTTGATCAATGGATTATTAGGCTGTGAATCTCCTCCCTTGCATCCTCCAAGAAGGTATTATAGAAAACTGTCAATGATCTAGGGATTTATACAGTGACACACATACACGCTGAAGGCCAGACAAGAGGGACCACTTCCTACGTGTCTTGTACACAGAGGCCTTCCAGCAGATATGAGTAGATGTATATGCAAAAATCTCCGGGGAACGAGTGGTCACCAAACGACACATTAGAAACTTTTTTTCAGTTGAGAAGAGCTTGAAAGAAAAAACAACCACTTTGTTCTCGTTCATGGCTTAGGTTACCAGGAGGCACTTGGGATGTTTTGCGTGTCTGTGTGCGCAGTGTTAATGTGCCATACTTGGTGGTTGTAGGAAGGGCACATAAAGAGTCCTACACTCACATCTTAAGTGTGTTACTCACTAAGTATTCATTACTTACTTATTCACTCATTAATGCATACTGAGTGTCCACTAGGTGCCAGTCACTGTTCTGATGCCCAGGAGGCCATTCATGGAAAAACTGATAAAACCGAGTTTACATTACATGGAGGAAGATAGGGAAGAAACAAGATATGCAATTAGAATGTATATCATATTATAGCAATAATTATTAAACAGTAAGAAGATATTAAAAGTGATAATTATTAAATAGTAAGAGGAATGTTCAGAGTTTTAGGAAAGAGAGCTAAGGAATACTCAGCAGAACAAAGGAACATTTGAGTTAAAAACCTGAAGGAAGTAAGGGTTTCATCAAGGCACTTAATTATTCTGTACTTAATTTCTGCACCGGTAATTTGGGGAAGGATTAAATTAAATGGTAGATGTCAAAATTCCACTAAGTGATGGCACCTGGCTGGTGCTCTTTACAGAGTTGCCTTTCCGAAGCCCAGGTTCAAAGTCAAAGATTGTGTCAATGACTCTCCAGCAGAGATTAAATGAATAAAAAAGAAGGCACATGACAGAGCCAGTTAATACTGACAAAGATTATTTTGGCTTCTGATTAGACATTTCAGCATGAATATCACCTGTGGAGGTGGACTCCTGTGGACACATTAAAGCAAGTTTCATTAGCAATTAGAAAGCAACATCGGATTCCAAGGGTGTAGCATAAATTTGCTGATATATCTAAATTCATCAGCTGCAGTCAGTGATGATGGCTCAAGCTCCTCATTATTAACAAAAAATGAAGAATAGAAGTGTATGTTTTATTCATTCAGTTCAAATTTGCATGTGGTTTTGTTAGAAAATAAGACATTGCAGTCAACAGATGGTGCCAGAGGGTTGCTTCTCACCACAGAACCAGTGTTTCTGAAGGAACTCTCTTATGAAAGGATTCTGATTTCTTCTCTTTGAACATGTTAACATTTCTCACACTTGGTGAATTATTAACATACAAAGAATCTAAAATTTCATATTAGGTTCACCAGACCATGTATGCAATAACAATTTTTTCAAAAAAATATTTAAATGTATAGATTCCAAATAAGTTAGAAAGGAAGATATTTAAAAACTTTGATTCTAATGTTTTATAAGCATAAGAATAACATCTTCAACAATTTAGTAAATTTAATACATGCATTAATTGAACGATTTATGTATCTGAGAGTGTATGTGCATATTTGTATCTAAATGCCCTTATGCACATATGTATTTTAAATATTAGAATTTATTAGAAATTATGCAAGTATACATGGTGGTTCCACTTACCTGTGTGAGAAGGTTTCCTTCTCAAGTCTTTTTCCCACCGAAATGTGATTTTCTGGATGGAAGGAGCTATGTCTTACAATTCTTTTAAGCATAACACTACATTTATTCAGTAAATACTTGTTGAATTAAAATCTCTTACAGTGGTGTCTTGTTTTTAAGAACTCTGACTGTATTATAGTTATAAAAGGCTGAATAATTAAGGCTGTTCAAACTTTTCTCAGATCCACATAATGATTGCTTATGTTGTTGCCAAAACTGTTTCAAGCCCTTTAAGATCATGGACTGCATTCATTTCTAAAGCCAAGAAATTCACTTAGAAAAATGCCTGGTAACATGACAGCAGCATAAAGGTTGTTGTTGCTATTATTAATATAATTAATAGAATTAGCATAGTTAATAGTATTAATACAGTTAATATTAATAATATTAATAATAATATATCTGTAACCACAATATGAGATTGCTCTTTTCTAGGCACAAGCATGAAAATAAAACTACTTATTGCATTGAACTGAACTCTAATTGTGATACAAAAAGGAAATTTTATTGGAAATAGAGACATTTATTTCAAACTCCAGGTTTGAACAGCTTAATTAAATTGAGAAAGTGAAGCAAATGCTTCCATAGAATAGATATAGTGTTGGAGACTATTTCACCCAAAAACATTTAAATCATCAAAAATAAGCAGCAGAATATGGAAACTTGTCATTTGGTGTCTGCAGACTGTGTGAATTGACACAGTCAAAATCACTACTGAAAATTATATGGCAATTACATAAAAATTATGTGGTTTTATAAGAATAGTTTAAAAACAGACTTTTGAGGGAAAGATAAGGAAATAATCACTGAAGTAGATTTTGGGAACAAAGTAGGTAATGTCTTAAGTCCATGGAAGTTGGGATGGAGCAGAGTGTTATATTCTGTAGATAAAATGGTAAAAAATTAGATTCAGGTAATTTTAATAAGTAGAGAAAATACGAATATCACAAGTCTCAAAAAATGAGAATATTTCAACAAGCATTTGCATAGAAAATATCTCAGAAGCCTTTGCCAACATTCTCCAATTTGACATGAAAATTAAACACGCTATTAAATCCAAAAGCCTAGAGTGTCTTATAAGAATTCCAGTCTCCAGTCTCCCGTGATTACCCATAAGAGGCTGAAGTGTAAGACAATTGGTGTCAAATGTGTTTTGATAAGCAAACGCAGCATTGGGCTATAATTGTTAGGGGAGGGGAAATTAAAATTTCTTTCTTAAGCAACATTTGTTACATCAAAGTTACCATTTTAAATCAGTCAGTCTTATACCTAAAAACTTAGAAATCATTTTTCTAAGAGTCATTGTACTAGTATTTGAAGATATTAATGGATGCTGTCTTTGATCACTCCATTGCTTCAATTTGTGTAATTTTAGTTCAAGAAATCAGGATTGCACTATTATGTGTGCCAGAGAATGCTCAAAACTCTTCAAGGTACTCTGATACTCACTGTGTAACCATAGCTCTACATTCCCATAGCCCTAGAGTGACAACCCATGGAAGTTTTGCAGCAATGACCTTTCAATAACTTCTACAATAATTGAACATAATTCTCTCCACCACCATTGCCATCCCATTCTTAAAATGGGATGTGTTTTCTTCCAAATAAAACCACCTAAAATAACTATGAGTTTGGTTTTACAACCCCAAATGTGGATCTAAAACAGCCTGTGTAATGTGCTTAAATCTATAAAGGGAGTAAGAGATAAGGCTATGATTCAATTCTAGGTCTACTCAACTCCAAAATTCTTGTTCGATCTTTCTCTGGGGTCAATATATCCTGTTTGTCTGGGACAGTTGTAATTTATGCCCATCCAATTTAGCATTTTTCCTCCATGAAAGTGTCCTATTTTGGATGATAAATTATATGGCCACTCTAGATCACATCAAGAAACCAGTATTACTTAATCATGATTCAAACATTGCATGAATTCACTGGAGAGCTAGAAATATGGTTTATACTTCTAAAGCTTAAAGAAATATAGAAAGAATATCTGAATTCTATTCAAGTTAATGTCTGAGGATATTTGCCTAAATTTCATTGTGTATACCAATTTATTCAATGTCAAAAACAAGTAGGATATGAAACTTAGGCATGGGTACTAGAGTTTAATTTTAGATATTTTTTCATTCTACAGACATGCATCCTTTAGAAAGAATTTGTCCTTGGCTAAAATTTATTAATAAAAAAATCTTCTTTAAGTGCCTTTAATTCCCTAACATTTTTTAAAATCAATATAAAAAAGAAAATAGGTTAAATTTTACCCAACATTTCTGAAAGTACAATTAAGAGAATCATTTGTAAATGAATGTAGACAAACTGAGGGTGAGAACAAAGTCCTTCAATGTCCTTTACACACACACACACACACACACACACACACATGCACATACATCCTGGATTTCACTTCCTTCTTCCTTCTCTTTTACTTAACCTACTCCAGTCACAGTAACTTTCTTTATTTTATTGTTAACAAAAGTTTAATATCAAGATCATGAGGAATTATAAAACATTATAATCCCTAAAATCTAAGTATTATTTTATTTTATTTTTGGGGGGTACGATCCAGGTATGAATCCAGGTTTCATTTCTGTGGTTGTACACAAAGTAGAATCACACTGCTTATGTAATCATACAACTACATAGAGTCATGATGTTTGTCTCATTCCATTATCTTTGTTTTCCTCCACCCCCCTCCCCTCCCCTCATTTCCCTCTACACAATTCATAGTTCCTCCATTCTTCCCTTACCCCTCCCTGCCCCCGCTCCCCGTTATGTATCATCATCCACTTATCAGAGAGAACATTCGGCCTTTAGTTTTTTGGGATTGGCTTCTCTCATTTATCATGATATTCTCCAACTCCATCCATTTACCAGCAAATGCCATAATTATATTCTTCTTTATGGCTGAATAATATTCTATTGTGTATATATACCAGTTTCTTAATCCATTCATCAATTGAAGGGCATCTAGATTGGTTCCACAATCTACCTATTGTGAATTGAGCTGCTGTAAACATTGATGTGACTGCGTCACTATAGTGTGCTAGTATCAAGAATACAGGCAACAGTAGGTGTTGGTGAGGATGTGGGGAAAAGGTATACTCATACATTGCTTGCTATGGAGATTCCTTAGAAAATTTGGAATGGAACCACCATTTGACCCAGCAATCCCACACCTTGGCCTAATACCAATACTTGAAACCAGTCACAGTAACTTTCTTGCTTTCCTGGATCATACTAAGTTCCTTATCCCCTCAGAGCCTTTGCGATTATTGATTCCTCTACTTAACAGCCTTTCTTTCTGATTTCCCCATGGTTTGCTTCCTTCCCTCCAGGTCTTTGCTCAAATGTGTCCTTCCATGGAGACCTCTTTGATTAATCAACTTAAAATAGCATCATCTCCATTGATCACAAATCTCATCTTTCCTTGTTTAATCATCTACATAGAACTTCTACTTTCTAAATACTTTACATTTAATATTTACTTAAATTATCTGCCCTCTAAATCGTAAGCTCATTGACAGTATGGTTTCTATTTTGTTTTAATTGGGGGGAAGATGTTTTGGGTCTATTTTTTTCACTAATATTCTTGCAGTGTACAATATAGGCATATTGTAGGTCCTTGATAAATACTTGTTAACTGCTAGAATGAAATAGAGTATGAATATGCTGACTTTCATTTAAAAATATGATGCTTTGATTTACAGAAATTAACAGTATGATCCACTGGATCACCAACCTTGTTTGTTGCTCTTATGATATTGATCATTACCAAGAATGAGAAATGGTTAACACATTATGCATATGTCTTATTGATGCTCACAGTAGTGCTTGTAAGTTGGATATGAAGTTAAGTGATTTGTCTCTTGAAGTTACAGAAGGGTGGGGGGGTCAGTTCATAAGCAAATCAGCATGCGTTTGTTTTGTTTTATTGCCATATCCAAGAGAACATAATTGCAGTATGATTAAATAGCTGAAAATCAGTAGTGTAAGACTGGTTTCCTCCCCTGATTATAGACAGATTGATTTAATTTTAGTTATACTGTGTGTGCTTCTAGAACTAATTCTGAGCACCCAAAATAGCTCTTTTCAATAGTATTGAGACATGCATTTGATAGGTGAGTATTAATCATCAACTCAATTGGCAGCTTTGAAAATTAGTCATTCCCTTGAAATAGCCTCTCCCACTCACTGAAATATGACCAGAATAATTTAAATTAATCCATAAAGATGGGAATATGAAGAAAAATACTATCACTGATTTTTATTGACTATGTGATAGGCACACTTAGTCTTCCTTCAAACTTTATGAGATGAAATATTAGTATTCTGATTTTATATTAAGAACACTAGAGTTCACGCAGTGACCACAGAGCAATAAATAAATAAATGCCTGGCTTCTGTGCTGAAGAGACCTTATTGAACTAGAGGTACAGGTATGCACCTAGTTGCTGTGGCCATGAGGAATGAGCCCTCTAAAGGGGAAAGTCAGAAAGACTTTCTAGTGGAAATGATCCTTAAACCCAGTAAGAAAGGGTAATATCTAATAATATCTCAAATGTTGTAATAAACTGAGGGAAGAGGGAAGATCGTCCCAGGCAGAGAATGCTGGGCCTGGCAAGTACTCAGAGGCAAGTCAGCCTGCAAGCTTCCATGGCCCCGAGAGCACCATGACTGTGAGGACCCATAATGAGAAGCTAGGAGACCACTAAGGATACCACAGGAAAGACTTCTCAAGGTGTCTTGGTCATGCGTGAAGGATCCATGGGGCTTAGCCATGCTCCTATTTCCAGGACATACCCCTTAAGTATGCCCTGTGCTAGACACTAAGCATTCATTGGTACCTGATGCCACCCTGCCTCTGTCAGGAAGTAGAAAGATCATGCAGAGAAATTCTGAACATTCTTCAAGCTATCGAGGAAGAATCTAGACCTCTGCAGGCTTGAGCTTATTTGGGGGCTCTAGGAAAGTCTCACAGTTGCTAGTGGCCGACCTGGGGTGAGCATTCAGGTACCCTTTACCCAAACTCTGAGAAAAGGCAGTAGACATGATTTTAAAATAATTTAGGCAGAAGGGACTCATTTGTGACCCAACCACTGGCCCCAGGAACTGAGATCGTAATATTGTAAATCTCTTTCATTCCCTTCTGGGCATCAAGGAGCAGGCACTCCTTGTGCTCAATGGGCTGGGGCAATCTCTGCCCTCTGCACCACCTGCCTCACACACAGTCCTGCAGGTAAAGCCATCAGGCCTCATTGCTTATTGTTGGGATGCAAGATGAGTGGTCTGGTTGGTTACTCATCACTTGCAGAAGAATGGATGTGGGGAGGAACCAGAGTGAGCAAGGGTATGTAGCATGGACTTCAGTGGTGGCCAAAACAGGTTCCTGCCCTTGTGGAGTTCACAATCTAGGGGAGAAAGGTGTTATTAAAAATGACTTATATCATTGAGGAATTGGTTCCTGTGCTGACATGATGGAGAGTTGGGCCTACATTTTCTTCTAGTAGGTGCAGGGTTTCTGGTCGAATGCCTCGGTGTTTGATCCACATAGAGTTGAGTTTTGTGCAGGGTGAGTGAGAGGGGTTCAATTTCATTCTGCTACATATGAATTTCCAGTTTTCCCAGCACCATTTCTTGAAAAGGCGCTCTCTTCTCCAGTGTATGTTTATGGCACCTTTGTCTAGTGTGAGATACCTGTATCTATGTGGGTTTGTCTCTGTGTCCTCTATTCTGTTCCATTGGCCTTCATGTCTGTTTTATACCAATGCCATACTGTTTTTCTTACTGTTGCTTTGTAATATAATTTAAGGTCTGGTATTGTGATGATTCCTGCTTTCCCTTCCTTACTAAGGATGGTTTTAGCTATTCTGGGTCTCTTATTACTCCAAATGAACTTCATGACTGCTTTTTCTATTTTTATCAAGAACATTATTAGAATTTTAATAGGAATTGCATTGTCTGTCTAGTGCCATTAAATCTGTATTATGGCCATTTTGACAATATTAATTCTGCCTCTCCCAAGAACCAAGGAGTTAAAATCACCATTCTACAGTGCTTTAGTCAAATCAATATTTATAGCAGCTCAATTCACAATAGCTAATCTATGGAACCAACCTAGGTGCCCTTCAACAGTTGAATGGATAAAGAAAATGTGGTATATATACACAATGGAATATTACTTGGCCATAAAGAAGAATGACTTTATGACATTTGCCAGTAAATGGATGGATCTGGAGACTATCAGGCTAAGTGAAATAATCCAATCCCCAAAAAAGAAAGGCCAAATGTTCTCCCTGATATGTAGATGCTAACACACAACAAGGTGGGTGGGGAGAATAGAAGTTTAGTGGAGGAGACAAAGGAGAATAAAGGGAAGGAGGGAGGATAGGAATAAGAAAGGCAGTGGAATGAATCCGACACAACTTTCCTATGCTCATAAATGAATACACCACAATGAATCTCACATCATGTACAACCACAAGACTGGGATCCTAATTAGAATAAGATATACTCTGTAATGTATAAATATGTAAAAATATACTCTACTGTAATGTATATCTAAAAAGAACAAATAAAATTTTAAATAAATAATTGGCAATTGCAATTAATAACATTGCAAGTAACAGAAGAATGGATTAAATTCAGTAATTTATTTTCTATTTATTGTAATGTCAATAAATGTATTAAAATATATCCAACCTAAAGAATAATAATAAAAATAAATATTTATTTACCCTTCAGTTCACTTGAGAAAAAGAATTTACTAATATATCTGAAGGTTTTGAGTCTCCCATTCTCCCCAGAGGTAATCACCATCCTGAATTTTGATTCATCTGCCACTTTCCTTTGCTATTTATTTGACTATACATGTGCCCATTCCTAAGCAATACAGTGATTGATTTTATATAGTTATAAACTTGTTGCTTATGTTTAGGGTTCCTCACACGTCTTCATTCTGAAGGCTATAGTTTCATATTCATAAGATTTGGAAACACATTAAAAAGAAAAAGGAAAAGAAAGCTGGTGTTCTAGAAACCAGCTTCACATTACATTAGTATTATTTCCTTCACCTCCCCTTCAAGCTCCCACTCCCATGCATTATTATACTTTAAAAAATGAATATAAGCACACAAATTAATCCAAAATTGAATGTGAACTTTTTATAATTAGTGCAACTATGGAAATTAAAGAAAGTGCTATGTACATATTTTAAATATGTTTTAAATGTATATCAAATGAGCAAAACTCATTATATCTGAAAATGCATTAGGTTTGAAAAGGCTATATGAAATAAACCAATTGGCTGTTTTCCCATGACATTTCTAAAGAAGCCTGGGAGGTTTTCTCTTCCATTTTGCTTGACTCAGATTATAATTTTATAGCTGAAATAATTCTAAAATACATAGGACAATGGAAAAATGTTTTATGTGGCAAAAATGAGCTCGCTCTAAGCTGCTGAGTCAGGTTTTACATAATGCTAAAAAATATTTCAGAGCCCACATTATGAGAATAAAAAAATTTTTGCTGCTGACACTGTAAAGATTGTTTTTGGTGTACTTTTAAAAGCAGACTGAGATCTACGAGCTTTGACAGACCTATAGCGACAAATCCAGAAATTGCTGCTCTGTCTTGATGGCAATTTCCTTTTTGCATTGGTTTTGGATTTTCTCAGTCTCTTAAACCCTCAAAAACAGTCTAGAACAATGTCCGTTATGTTGTTAATTTTCATAGTTGCACCAATTTTAAGGAATTCAAACTTTGGGGTTAGTTGTATGTTTATATCTGTTTTTCTCTTATTATTTATCCACTTATCAAATTGGTTTTCTTTTATTGAAAAGAAAGGAACATGCTCCCTTGGTAAAAATTTCCAAGAACTCATAAGAAATGGAATTAAGTGGAAATTTCTCTACCTTCCTAGAATCCTAGTGCTGCTGCCAGGAGAAACTGGTCATGAGGTCCTACAAGATATTTTGTTCATGCAGACAGGCAGCCCTCCTGTGCATATCTTCTGTAATATTAAGAAAGGACTTAAAAGGGCTCACAGGACCCAGTACAAAGAGATAGGAAGGAATCTCCCTGCACATGAACCCTCAACTAGTTTCTGGAAGATGACATTTGGATTTAAGAAAACTGAGTGAGGAAACAGATCAGAGAAAGTTCCAGGCTGAAAGAAAACTCTAACAGAAGGGCAGGGGGTCACCAGAGGATGCTTTCTTAAAAAAAAAAAAAAAAAAGGTGATCCAGGAAATCGTGTTTCCACCTCCAACTGGGACTGTGTGACAGTAGAGAGCCATCAGTCCTGGGTGGAGTAGTTCTCATCAAGTGGGTGAATAGACTGGAGAAAGGAGGATTCCACAAAGAGAGTTCTTCCAAACAGGGAGAGGTCGTCATTTAACACAGATTGCTCTTCTTTTTTTATTAGTACACATCTATTTTGAATTTATAGACTACATTTATCTGTAAATGCATATCTTTGTCTTTCACTCTTTCACCCTCTTTTGATAATTAAGGAAGTGCATACACAGCAAATTGTGGATAAGCCACCTAGTTTTAGAAGCAGTAAGTATGCTAAGGACTGATAATCATCAGCACTACTGATCACAGAGAAGGTGGTTTGTTTGTACAATCTGTTGGAAGATGATGGATAAGCACATAGCCTGAGAGGAAAACTTATGATCCAGAGTTGATGTCCTGTCTGTTAGGTGATGAAGTGTCTCCAAGTGACACATAATTATAAAAAGATGCAAATAAGGAAAAGTGAAATTAAAAGAAAATTGAGGTCAGTAGGCATTCTGTGGCTAGGATTCTTCAGACATCATAATGAAGAGAGCAGGTGTGAGGAAAGGAGCTGAGGGATATCATTTCTGTCTGTTAGTAGGCCAGATTCTTCTTTTGGCCTTTTGTCTCAGTTTGTGGTTGGCTGTGGGCTTCTACAGAGACGAGGGCTGTCTAGGAGAAAGAGGGAAAGCAGGTGTTGCAAGATTAACTCTGACTTGTCCAGAGAAGACAGCTTCCTTACTGCAAGTGGGATGCCTGGAAAGGTTTCAGGCTGTCTGGGCATTCTGTTTATTGTTATATTTCCAGGTGACTGGCCAAGGTGATAGACTAAAAACAGCACTGTTGCAAACTTGTTCTCCAGGAAGTAAATTCTGAGATGGACATTAGTATACAGGATGTTTAATAGGAACCACTGTTTCTAATATGTCATCAGAGAACAAGGTGCATATTATTTGTAAGTTGTGGAATTCACTGAAGTTGTAACTGAGACAATTTTGAATATATTCCCAAGAGAACTTGAAAAGAAAGTGTATGTTCTGTTTCCACAGTGTGTAATTTAGACATCAGCACATTTTAAGAAAGGGTGTGGGGGATCCGGACTGACTGGTAGGGAGAGACTGGAACTGAGGCAGCATCCACAGGCTCAGCTGTCCCCAGGGGAAACTCTGGCGGTGATGTTTCTGTTTGAGGCTTCCTCCTTTTGGGCCATACTGGGAGGTCCTCACCCCTGTCCTGAAGGGTGTGCCCTTGGCCAGGTGAGCGATCATGAAGGGAATATCAATGGATGAAAGCTAGCTTGCTGGCAGCACTTTGTCTAAGACAGATTCTTCCTGAAAGGGGATCCAACTGGTGTGATAATAAGCTTGAGAAATCAGAGCTTGTTGAGAGAGACGGCAGATGCATAGAAAAAGAAAACCGTAAAATTTGTCACGGAGGCTAGGAGAGGTGGAGACTCAAGGCCGACTTTGTCAGGAAGGACATACAATATCATTTAGCTTCACACAGTCCCAGGAATGTATTGCCTTTTCCTTTCATGTTCAACCACATAAATTCAGAAGATTATGATTGCAAGACTCAATTCATATGCTCCCCATGTTAACAATCAAAATTTAAAATGGTAGATAACTGATGGTTCGAAAGTTAAAAGAGAAGGTGGGTTGACTAATGTCACAAGACAAAGTCAGAAATCAGCAAGTGCCATTATGTTAATGGGACAAGAGGTGGAGTTTTAAGTATATTATTCAAATTTATAATGTTTATGAGCAGACAGTAGAATAGAGGACCAGATTAGTAATAGAAGTATCTGTTCCATGGATATTTGGTGGGTGATGTATTGAAATGAAAAATTTCAAATTTTTCATCTGTGATTGGCCTATTTGGGCCTAACGTCCCTTCCAAATAAGACATTTGTTCTAGATTTTCAAATTTATACACAGAGTTAAAATTGAGGATTATTTTAGTTTTCCCTTTAATTATTTCTCTCTTTACTATTTTCCTATTATTAATTTGTAATTTTTCCTTTTGTTTCTTAATTAATTAGGTGGCTTATCTATTTTCCAGTTCTTTCAAAGAGCCATATGCTTGATTAATGTATTTACTCTGTTGGTACCTCTAAACATCATTAATTTTCATCTTTATCTGTACTTAATTTTTTCCCTTGTCTCATTAGACTTATTTATTTAGATCTTAGGGCAATTGTTTTAGTTTATTAATTGATTCATTTAACTTATATTTTCTTATTTTAATATGTAACATTTAAGGCTAATTTTTCTTACAGTGACAGCTTTGATCAAATATAATAGATTCTGGATCAGAGTTTTTTATTATTGTATTTGGGACAATCTTCAATTTTCTTTTTTCTCTTTTTGTATTCCAAGTTGTTATTTGAAGATTTTTTAAGGGGGTTTCTATTTTTTATTGAACTTCTCTTTCTGTACGTCATCAGAGAAAACAGTGCATATTAATGTGGAATTCACTGAAATTTTAACTGAGTCTTAAAATGGGAAATTTTGAATGTATTCCCAAGAGAACTTGAAAAGAGGTGTTTGTTATGTTTTCACAATGTGCAATTTTGTATATTAGTATACATTTAAACATCTTATATAACATTATTTATATTTTACATAGGGAGAGAATAAATTCTGACTTTTGCCCTGTTTGCTATGCCACAGAATTAGGACAATTAAAGCCATATACTTTTTCTCACAAGTCTTTTTCAGTCTGATAGTGTTTCTCTTTCATTTCTGCTTTATAAGTTTTAGATGAAAAATCTTTTTATGGTTTAAAAATATATGTAGTCTGTTTTAATAGCTTTGTCTTCAAATCAAACACTTTTATTTATTTTTCTATTAACCTCTTCATTCTGTTTGAATTTGTCTATGTATGATTTCTAGATTCTCTGCATTATCTTGATATAGGTATGGCTTTCATTTATGGCAACAGTTTTTTTTGTTTTTTTTTTTTTTTTTACATTTTTCCCCCACTAGAAACATTTTTTGAAGAACAAAAGGGAATTCATGTCAGGCTATGGTCATTTATTCCTTTATTTTGGATTTTGCTCCTTTTCTTCCCAAATAAACTGATGTGGCAGCAAAAAAATGAATTCTGAAAAATATTTTCTTCTTTGAGCAGGGCTAGCTCTGCTTTGTCAGTCACATTCACATTTTCATTTGTTATTTTTCCTTGTGAATCCATATTTTTTCTTTAAGTAAAGTCATTTTAATTCCCTGTAACATCCAGCAAGTCTTGAAGAACTAAGTATACAACTTATAAAACAGTGTAATGATTCCCAATAAGAAACATAGAAAGGTTGATTTGTAACAAAGGTCATTTAGCTTCAGCTGGCTTGAGTGTTTTATTATATATTTCAAAGATATCTAGTACAGAAAACTTAATTTTCAGATTTTTTTCTCTTTAGTAAGCAACACATTTAATTTTCATATTTATAACAAAATAAATATATAAAGATTTTTGAACCATACTCAGTATTTACTATAAGTATAGCCAGTATTATATGAATTACACAATATTTACTGAGGTGTATCTGTATCTGAAGAGATTTTTTTCTCCAACAACTCTGTTTTTTTGTTTTTTGTTTATGTTATTTTTCATTTTATTTTATTTTTACAGACTGCATTTTGATCCATTGTACACAAATGGGGCACAACTTTTCATTTCTATGTTGTCCACAATGTAGATTCACACCATTCATGTAATCATACGTGTACATAGGGTAATGATATCTCTCATTCCACCGTGTTTCCTCCCCCCGCCATTTCCCTCTACACACACACTTCTTATAGTTGTCCAGACTTATGAAAGCTCTACTAATGATCTTATCAGACCTCCAGGGTCAGTTGTCACAGAAAAATTTAAAAGTTGATCCAGAAGAGAAGTTCACAAACTATAAAACCCACATTTCAAGGTGGGACTGCTTATCTAGCTGTCTTAATATTCATTCAACTTTTCTCTTTTTAAATATGCTCATGTCTTTCGATTTTTGAAACATTCCATGGATTCTCACTGTTCTCAGGACAATTCCCAACTCCTTCACATGGTTCATACTGGCCCTCATGATACGCACTTGCCTTCATTTCCTGCTGTGCTTCTGAAAAATTCCCTTCTTGTGCTTTGTGCCAAATTTATACTACAGTGCATTTCAAGTCTTGATCAGTTTATGGATTTTGTTTGGATCTGTATTTGTGTTGAAAAATTATTTTCAAGACAACAAAGGAAATTTGACTACTAAGTGGATTTTTAATGTTATTAAAATATTATTAATGTTTTAGACATGATGATAGTGATGTGATTTTTGTTTGAGCAAAGAAATTTTACCCTTAAGTGTGCATGAGGAGACACTGAGAAAAAATAATGTCTGGGGTTTGGTTCAAAATAATCTGGCTTTGGATAATAGATGAAACAAAATTGTGCTGAGCTAATGATTCTTTACACTGCATGATGGATAGATGGTAATCAATAGACTTGTCTCTTAACTTTTGCATATAAAACTTTCCTTAATAAAAATAAGGAAAACCACAGGTCTTGACTGAGCTATCTGATTTAAGCTGTTTTTCAGCTCTATCATCAAATGAGAGATCATGCTGAAAGGAACCATCTGGTAACAAGAATGAAAAGCAATACTGGACCAATTTTTGCTTATTCTAGTATTTTCTGAAATATAGATTTGCTTGGTCTTAGCACAGTGAGAACCAGCAGTCACCCTCAGCACATGCATGGGTAGACATTTGGACCTTTATGTGTTTTGTCAGTAAAACAGAGATAATAGAACTTGGATTCTGCCAAAGTTGGCTCTCTTCTTACATCAGGAATTGGCTCTGACACTCATATCCAGCTACCATAACATATTTTTGTGTTGCTATGAAATACTTGGCTATTTTTCTTTCTCTTGACTTTGATGCTGTTTTTCTCTCTCTTGACAACATTGCTTTTTTCTGAGAAGACAATAGTAAAGATGTACTATCAATGAAAGAACTTTTATGTTCATTTGTGTGAACACATTCATATATATATGCACACCATGCAAACAAGTGCACAACACACAAACAAAAATATTTAACACTATGAGCAAGGCTGTGGGCAGGATCTGAGGTTATAACAAGTATAGTGTACTATGGGAGGTAAGCATTTTGAGAGAATGGGATGGAAAGGTATTAAAAATGATGAAGAGCAACCCATCCTGGCCTAAGTTTGTATAATTTGAAGAGTTAAAAAAAAATCCTAGCCTTGGGTCCCACCCATAATCAGATGAATCAGAATTTGGGGGGATGGTGCCAACTCTTAAGTATTTTAAAAAGTCTTCACAGGTGACAATCATCTTTAGTAAATTGTGAGAATACTGAAGCACAGTTTTGCAAGCATTTATCTGAGATCAAATGAAAAACTTTTCTTTGTCACCTTGCCTCCCTCTGCTCTCCTCTAGTCCTCTATTCCCAGTTCTAGTAAGATGAAAAATAAAGGCATTGTAACACTAAAAGAAATGGCAAGTTAATGGTGCTTGGAGTTTATTCATTTATTTATTCTGCAAACATGAAACCCGCCCTTTCCTATGCTTTCTCATCACTATTTCTAAATTTAAGGTATTTGTAGATATTTGTCATCTCTATGTCCCCTTTCCCCATCTTCCTCTTTGGAAGAAAAAAATGCAGGTGATACCATCAGGAGGTTATTACATCGATTACTACCACTGCATTTCACAGAGCTCTATGTCTGACGAGATACAAATGTGCCTCGATGTGTGATAATAAACTCATGTTTATTGTGAATAATAAACTCATCTAGTTGAAAATATCATAAGTCAAAATGCATTCAATATACCTCACCAACCAAATATCACAGCCCAACCTAGTTTACTGTAAATTTGCTCAGAACACTTGCATTAACCTACAGTGGGGAAAAAGTCATCTAACACAAAACCTTTTTTATGATAAAATTTGGAATATCTCATAAATACACAGATGGGCATTTTGTTGACATGGTGGAATGCAAAAGCACAGAACATGATATTAAACAACGCTGGCAACACAGTACAATGTAGAATATCAGTTGCTTACCCTCATGATCATGTGGCTGAATGGGAACTGTGGCTTGCTTCTGCTGCCCAGCATCATCAGAGAGTACTATATTACATTTCCCTAGCCTGGGAGAAGATCAGATTTATAATCCATCATGCAATAACTTAATGCATATCACTTTGCACCACTGTAAAATAAAAAATATATATATTTGTCAAACCATCATCAAGGGGAGTGGTCTGTATATGGTAACCACAAATGTTCACTGAATAGTCACTATGGTAGGTATAAGGAATTCAAACATGATTCCCCCACCCCACCCCAGGAAAGAAGCAGGTTTTATTTATTTATTTATCTTAATTTGAGCTTCTTTTTTTATATTTTTTAATTTTAGTTCATTGTACACAAATGGAGTACAACTATCATTTTTCTGGTTGTACGTAAAGTGGAATCATACAATTTGCCTATTTAGGCATATACATAGGGTAAAGGTGTTTGTCTCATTCTATTATCTTTCTTCCCTGCCCCCTCCCCACTCCTCATTTTCCTCTATACAATCCATCCCTTCTCCATTCTTCTCATACCTCCCCCCGCCCCCACTATGTATCATCAACCACTTATAAATCATTCAACCTTTGGATTTTTGGGATTGGCTTATTTCACTTAACATGATCTTCTCCAATTCCATCCATTTACCTGCAAATGTCATAATTTTATTATTTTTTATGGCTGAATAATATTCCATTGTGTATATATACCACAGTTTCTTTATCCATTCCTCTATTGAAGGGCATCTAAGTTGGTTCCACAATCTAGCTATAGTGAATTGGGCTGCTGTAAACATTGATGTGACTGCATCACTGTAGTATGCTGATTTTAAGTCCTTTGGATATAGGCCAAGGAGAGCACTAATCTCCAGAGTATATAAAAAATTAAAAAAACTCTACACCAAGAATACAAATAACCCAATCAATAAATGGGCTAAGGAAATGAGCAGACACTTCACAGAAGAGGATCTCCAAACAATCAACAGATATATGAAAATATGTCCAACATCTCTAGAAATAAGAGAAATGCAAATCAAAACTACCTTAAGATATCATCTCACTCCAATTAGAATGTCTATTATCAAAAATACAAGCAACAGTAGGTGTTGGTAAGGATGTGGGGAAAAAGGTACACTCATACATTGCTGATGGGGTTGCAAATTAGTGCAGCCACTCTGGAAAGCAGTATGGAGATTCTTCAAATATGATTAAGATCATATCATGTATTATCCTTTAGTTCACATTGGTACAATAATAAACATTATGGTAAGCACCCAGAGGGAAAAAGTAATAAATTGATCCTATAAATATATTGAGTCGTAAACTGAGTTAAAGAAAGAAGCATTTATGGGGTTTTTTGAGTAAAGGTCTTCAGGGAGTAAAACTTGGGTATATCTGTATATGTGTATGGGAAGACAGAATTTAAAAGACAGAAGAGCTGGGGTAAAAACTCTGTGATTTGAAAGTTAAACCATAGTTTAGAGAATAATGTACTTAAGTGTAATTTCAATATTATGCAGAGAAGACACTAAGGGTCAGTTCATTAAGATAGCAAGTTCACTTATAAAGTTGCTATCTGTACTTGAGTAATTACGGTGAGGAGTAAATAGACAAGCAGATTACTGAGTTGCAGTTATAGATTTATCTTGGTAAGTAGATGTGACAGAGAACTTAAAGATACAAAGTAATTTTACTTATGATGACTGATAATAGAACTTGACTGGTAGTGGAATGAGAAAATACTGGAGTTGTTCAAGATCAGAAATGATCCGACATAACAGGGAAATATACTTAAAAAACTGACAAAATCAAACAATGTAAAGAAATAAAAAGGTAGATAATCAAGAGTCAGAGAGCGCTGGGATGGTAGCTCAGTGGTAAAACACTTGCCAAGCACGTGTGAGACCCTGGGTTTGATCCTCAGCACCACATGAAAAAACAAAGTTACAAAAAAAAAAAAAAATGTTGCAAAATCTATTTTAAAAAAAGAGTCAGAGAAATTCACTGAAAAGTGAAATTTATTTGGCAAAGAACTGATAAAGGTTAAGCGATTTGTTCAACATCACATTCATCCATTCATTTTTATTTATTCATTCAATAATTATTGAGGCCTATTATGATCATGATACCAAGCTATTTGTAAGAAACACAAATGAAATTGTTTTTTTTTTCACAAATGAAAATTAAACTTGGTCCTATACTTGGAGATGTTCCAGTGTGGTGATAGAAAACTGGGATTTGACGGCAGAATTTTCAGTCTGGTGTGGGTTTTGTCACACAACCCCTATTCTGTCCCATCTCACCCGGTCCACTTTGACTATACATTTAAAACCAAAGGTAGGTAAACCAGCATTTTTCCTGTTTCTCTGAATGTTTACATTATCGTTAATCATGTATAGTTTTTGTGCTTGGGCAAGGCCACTTGAGCATACCATGTTGGAACACCCATGTGCTTCTGAGTCTACTTCAAGTGTGTCCACAGAAATTGTCAAGGATTCATTATAGCTTAATGTATAACATGTCAATTCACCTTTTACAGTCCAGCCCCTATGTGAAGGGTCTGCTTCTATCATCAGTGGAGGAGATGTGCCTAACTTTTATGTGATTTCATTTTGTAGATGAATAAATGATAAATTGTCAAAAAATTATGTGCTTATTAAAGAAGCATAACTTCACTTATTTTTCATTAAACACTAAATATTTCACTCTTTAATGTATATCTCCATAAATAGAGCAGTTTGCAAACTAAAAGTATGCATTAAAAACCTATTCGGTCTTTCACTCTCTTTATGTTCATCTTCCTTAATTTGGTCTCAAAACACCCCCAGGTGTTGACTCTGATTCTTGCTTATTTGACCTCAAAATTCTTGAGGGCCTGTTTTTTCACAGTAGAGTTTCTTTTTTTTTTTCTTTTTTTTTTTTACATTAGGTCATCTTCTCTGACTTTTTTCCTATTTTTAAAAAGATTTAAAAGAACTTTTTTTAAATCCCATTTTCTTCCAACTCTTGCACTGATTTCTTCCTGATTGTGGGATCCTGATCATGAACTTTCTTCCCAAGATCGGTCATAATATCTTTCCTCTAAAATGTTCCTGGAGGACTCCAAAGCTCTTCTGTTTGTTCTTAATACTTTTCCCATTTAAGGATTTCTTTATAATTCTTTCTGCCTGACATTCAACTTATTTTGAACACAGTGCTTATACACCAATTAACAAGTCCCAATGACTATCATTTCAGAAGGTACTTCAGGAGAGAAATGTCAGAGATCTCATATTTCTCAAAGTGATGACTATAAAAAACATGACAATTTTCATAGTCTATTCACACCACAAAGTTCTGTTTTCTGGAAATGTGTTCATGTAATTCTGCTGTACAGTTTTGCATAGACCTTATTTTACCAAGTTCACTAAGGTATCAAAAAAAAGTTGTAGAATTTTTAGAATTGGAAAAGGACTTAAAGGTTTAACAGTTTGAATTTCTAATTTTTCATCTGGTCAAACAAGGCCAACAGAAAAGTGGGGATTTTCTGGGTTTATAGGTTCCAGTGGAGTATTGGGTTTAGAGCCTGAATTTTCCATTTCCCTGCTTATGGCATATGCTTCGATTCCTATCCCATTCTTCAACTGCACTCCAAATATCACATCTGCTCTCTCTGGGTCTTCCTACTTCTTCCACAGACTGAATCATACAATCTGGATGATTACCAAGTGCTCTTGTAAGTATTCAAAGGTAATTCTTATGATCATTATTTCATCAAGGCTGTTTAATTATTGTGGACAAGACAACTCATCTTTTATTTCTAATATTTTTAGCAGATACAGCATACTCAATATATTTGTGTTTAAAAAAATACATTTGTGTTTGCCTGTTAGTGTGCTCAGTGATTGTTTACTAGGTTATTCATGAAATCCAAGACTATACAACATTGTAGATGTTCTACGAAGTAAACACAGTTTGATTTAAATTGATTTCTTCAATTTAGTCTTAATTAATTTTACTTAACATTTGATTATAAGACTATATATATATATAATGTTTCAGATGTAGAAGAAAATAAGGAAAACATAAAATTTAGTGCTATTTACTTTTAAGTAGTTTTGAGTTCTTAAAAATATAAATATGTATGAGTGTACCCTTTTCCCCACATCCTCGCCAACACCTGTTGTTCCCTGTATTCTTAATAAAAGACATTCTAATTGGGGTAAGATGAAATCTTAAGGTGGTTTTGATTTGCATTTTTCTTTTAAGAAGGGATATTGAACATTTTTTCATAAATCTGTTGATTACATGTAAATCTTCCTCTGTAAAGTGTCTGTTCATTTCTTTGGCCCATTTATTGATTGGGTTATTAGTGTTCTTGGTGTAAAGATTTTTGAGTACTTTGTAGATTCTGGAGATTAGTGCTCTATCTGAAGTGTGTGTGGCAAAGATTTTCCCCCACTCTGAAGGCTCTCTCTTCAGCTATCCCACTCCTTGGCCTATACCCAAAGGACTTAAAATCAGATTACTACAGTGATGCAGCCACATCAATGTTCATAGCTGCTCAATTCATAATAGCTAGAGTGTGGAACCAACCTAGATGCCCTTCAATAGATGAATGGATACAGAAACTGTGGTATATATACACAATGGAATATTACTCAGTCATAAAGAAGAATAAAATTATGGCATTTATAGGTAAATGGATGATGTTGGAGACTTATGCTAAGTGAGATCAGCCAATCCCCAAAATCCAAAGGCTGAATGGTCTCTCTGATAAGTGAATGATGATGCATAATGCGGGGTGGAAGGGTGGCAAGTTTGGAGGAAGGATTGATAGCATAGAGGGAAGGGAGGGGTGGGGTCGGGGTGAGGGGGTAAGAATAATAACAGAATGTGTGAGACATCATTGCCCTGTGTACATGTATGAATGCACAGATGGTGTGACTCTACTTAGTGTACAACCAGAGAAACAATAGCTGTACTCCATTTGTGTTCAAGGAATCAAAAATTAAATTAATTAATTAAAAAATAATAAATATGTTCTGTTGAATTGTAACAGTGAAGGATTTTTAAAATATAAAGCTGTAACAAGTAAGATTTATTTTATTGCCAATTTCAAATAATTTGAGAAATTTATTTTATTCTGAAAATTTATTTCAATTTAACACAATTTGTTCCATGAACCTTCTTAGATATGCTTATTAACATTTTTAATTAAATGTGACTTTGGATAATTTAGATGCTTTCAGACATTAGTTTGAAAAGTTTCTTTTTTCAAAAATTCATATTAAATGCAACCAATTTCAATCTTGGTTTTTACCTAAAGTTTTTAAATAATTTGTTTTCTAATTAAGCAGAAGTATTTCTAGGTTAACAAGGCCAGATTTGACTTTGGATTTTATTCTTAAAAGTATATAAAATGGAGGGACTACTTTGTGTACAACCAGAAAAATGATAGTTGTACTCCAGTTGTGTAGAAAAAGGAAAAAAAGAAAATGGAGGGAAAAAATAGGTTATTTACAGAAAGCATTATCTACATATGTACTTGAGTTACAAATCTGATGACAGAAAAGACTTTCAGTTCATGATGGCATCTCAGAAGCAGTTTTCAAAAAGCTTAGTTTTATTTCCTCAGAATTTCTTTCTTCATTCTTGATCTTGGGAGCGAGGGAGTACTTAAAATGTCCCATGTCAGCAATTTTATACTATAACAGGGATACATCTGCAGTCGTGCTGAGTATTACTGAAGGAGAGAGTGGAGTGGCTTTGGTAAAGAAATTGAGGTACCTCAGGGCAAAAGTTAGCCGAACTGGCTCATTCATCTCTATGGTGACAGCTTCCTCCTCTTTCGTTTTTGTGACAGCTTAATGTTTCCATTTTCAAGTTCTCAACTTGCAGAAAATTTCACTCCAACTTCTGCACAGGGTATTACAACAGCATCTCCATTATAACTGAGGTCTTGGTGTATATGTACATATTCATCAGAAGGCATCTTTAACACACAGCTGTACCCTTATTCTGGAATTCCAAATTGTTCAACATCTAAATCCATTAACTTCATTTCATAGCCTGAAGCTTTCTCTTGATCTGGTGCTTCAAATACTAGCACCAATGTGTCCACATTATCTTTAGCTCTTAATGGAATGATGTCTTCATTGCCAGCACATGGTAGTATTGTGAACATGCTAGTGAGGTTCACATCTATGTCCAGGTGGCAGTCACAGTGGTACCTGTGGAAGCCCTCAGGGTGCAGGGGAAGCTGCACTGAGGAGATGTGGAATGAGTCCATACTCTGCAGGTTTACATTGCTAGAGTTGATGCCCGAGCAAAATTCATGCAAGGATGATATGAATTTGTGTATCATCCTTGCATGGGGGCCAGGCTGATCATGTCTTGTTCCAATTATAGTGTATGTGCTGCTGAAGTAAGCATAACAATTTATTTTAATAGAGGCTTACCAAAGGCCCTTAAGTAGGGGAGCAGAATGGATTATGTCTGACTTGCCTAATATTCCATTATAATTTGCTTTAAATATTACCACCCAAACCTTGGGATTATTTTAAAAACCAAATTTCAGACTAGAATTTATAAATGATATCTGACTTAGGAAACCAACATTTGATACTATTCATGCCTCAAATACCTCAAATATTAATACTATCAAATTCAAACATCAGTTTTCCTCAAAAAAAGTCAATTTTGTCTACTCTGTGGAATTCCTCATTATTCTGTGTTTTAATCACTTTTTAAAAGTCTGTCTTCTGGGGGCATGATGATATTAAGAGATACTATTTTTAAATTCTTTATTTGAAAGAATATTTTCTCCTTTAGAATTTTTCTGATCCAAGAAATTCCAAAGTCTAGGAATCACTGATGTAGAGATACAGATAGTAAATTTGGGTTGCTTGTATTATGACTGTATTAGAAGTGCTCATTCCTTCCTCCCTCCAAATAGTCCCTGTGATTTTATAGATGTCCATATGGTAGAAATAGGTTTTAGTTTGTGGCTTGCATGCAAATGTACAGAGCTTTATTGTAGGCATAACTTTTTAATGGATTTTTTTATGTGGACATTGCAACCCAAACCATGTTCTAACACTCCCAGTATACGCTCAAACCCCATATCCCAAACAGCATTTAGACAAGTGAGTCCACTAATCTATTTCCATGATTCCAAGATTTCAATGTAATTATGCTTCATAGATGACATTTAGTGTTCCTCCCAATCCTAAAACAGCATTATAGATTCAAGAAGCTAAAATAATAATCATGCAATCATTATGCCACAATAAAATAACTATTGAGGACCTTCTGTGCTCAGAGTTATGAGGGAACACAGGAGGGAATGCAGAAGTCATAGCCTCTCAAAATGTTTTCAGCTCCTTAGTTGTGATTACATATACGTGTATGAGTGTTTCACATTCTCACCATTTAGAGGAAGAAACAAGGGATTAAAGGAATAAAGAAGCAGACTCCATCAAGGCAGAGCCATTTGTGTTAAGCCTTCAAGGCTGACCTTGTTTTTCTCCAGCTGTCAATATCCTGTATAAAATAAACTATGATCTTGGCTTGTCCTTGATTAAATAGACTAATAAAGAGTTAAAACTGTTACATTTGTAAAATGCATTATGAATAACATGGTTGTTTTCAGACAGTATTAATTATAGATTGGAGATTATGCAAACATTTAAATCTAGTAAACACAGTACTTACAATCTTTAAAAAGAAATAAAAGAAAGCATGATAAAGGGGGGATAAGACATTGTATGTTATAATATCAAGAATAAAATAATCTGCCTATTTCTTAATGACCACAGCAAAATGTGTTTTTCAAAGACTTTTTGAATCAGAAAAGTGTGCCTATAACATAATCTATAACATAATCTAACAATTTAAAGCAGTGATAAGCCTAGAAATAGAAAAGAATAAAAATTGCTTTTGAATAGAAAATGCCTAAGACCAGCAGCATTTATTGATATTTTGTGCAATAAAAGAAAATAAAAAATGCAATTACCTCAGCTATTTTCTCAGTTAAAGTTGTTTTTAAGGAAAACTTCTTAGAGTAATGGCTAACGTGGCTCCCACACAAGATGACTTTTTATGACATTTTCAGTGTACCTTCAGTGCATGTACTTTTAGTCTAAATTATTAGCCTGGACTACTCTCCCTTTACCCACTTCAGACAGCGTTTTTCAGGAAATAAACACATACAGCAAAAGCAGAAAATAAAACCACTTTCTATTTCTTCATTTATAGGAGGTTAGACTTCTTTCGATTGCTGGAGCTATAGATTTTTCAGGATGCATGCTCCAGAGGAAAGTCAAGTGATATTACTTTTCTTTTAAATTACCAGCAGACTGAAAAAAAAGTCATTAGTTCTAAATTTCAAATTCCTCCTATATCTTAAGTTATGCAAAAGTACCTTGCTGTTCCCACTTTTTAAAACTGTCTACATGAGAATGAACAACTCTTGATTACCATGGCTAAATTGTCAGCTTTTGAAGTATTTCCTATGCAAAGGACCTCCTGTGCCCTGCATAGTATAAAATTTTTAAACCCAAATAACAGGTGTAGGATTTAAATAGAATTTAAAAGGCAGTGAGAAAAATTATTTCAATCTATTTCATCAGAATCCTTTCTTGAGTCTTTTACTTTCACATTTCCTGCAGAAAGCTAATGTTGAACTAGCCATAGTGCATACAAGATGTAACAGTAATAATTGTCATCTACAGAATACATGACACTTGGGTCATGTCACTGTGCTGGGAAGATTTGATTGTTCATTTGTGTAATATTTGTGGAGCACTCACTACACATCTAGTAGTATGGAAGGAATTAGGAAAAAGGAGATCTCTGCTCTCAATGAAGTTACTTTTCATGCCTCACACTTCCCAGTGTCCTCTCCTCTGCTGACTGTCAGGGATATGTACTCAGGACACTCATAATGGAAAGCACCAGAAATGGAAAAAGTACTTGAGTGAAAACGACAATAATTAATTTACTAAAACGATTGTGTTAACTTATTTATTGATGGAAATAGGCTTTATTCCAAATGGATGATTAAAAATATTTTAAAGTCTCATGCTTTGAAGACCCTGGAATATAAGGCTTTTTAGTAACTCACTGCTTCATATTGGCAAGGATCTTCATTACATGCAATAAAGACTTGAGATACAGAGTATTGTAATACTGCAAAACTGTGTTGCATAATCAGCAAAACTATTGAACCTAAATGTCCCACTAGTAGGACATTTTCTCTCTTAGGTTTATTTGAAATGTTCTACACAAGCATTTTTAAACTTTTTTATTTTCTACAAAATTCTGTGACATTTTATTATTTTTGAAATTCTTTAACTTTCCAACTGCAACTTGAGGACACTTGTGTCACTGAACATATTGTAATACTCATGTTATCCAGCAATAGAGATTCTCTGATTTTCATTTTCATTTCTCATTCTTTCAATACCTTTTTGCTCAGTTCATTTTTTTTGGCACTTGACAAATGGGAAAAATATGAAAAACATAATAAATTTGTATAACTTAATTATACTTTTTATTGAGATGAAGAAAAGTAAAAGCATGAAGATGGATTTATGAGCACTCAGGGTATTTCATTTTTAACTCCTCCCTCAAGTTGCCATTAATTCACTGGGTGCATTTCTGTTCCTCATACTTTTTTTTTTCTATTTCTTTAATTTTGAATTCATATTTGGAATGTAGAACAATTATAGATAAACCTTGCATTGGTTTTTTATAGTTTTTTTTTTTTGAAGAGACCTTGGAATGCATCATCTAAGAATGTTAGGTAACAAAATAAAAATAAAGAAAAATAAATATATAGTAATAAATTTATTTTAAAATATGACAAAAAACTAAAGTAACCAAAATAATAGGATACTCTCATAAAAACTAACCTATAGAGGAAAGGAACATTCAGAATAGATATCCCCGAAGTAAAAACTACACATTTATGTGTGCCAAGAACACAAAAGGAAAGGAGTCTTGAACAAGTGGTGCTGGGAAAACTCAATATCTACATGCAGGAGAAAGAAATTGGACTCTATCTCACTCCATATGCAAAAATCAACTCAAAATGGATTAGGGACTTGACTGTGAGACCTAAAACAGGAAAATATAAGGGAGAGTTTTGTGATATTGATCCGGGCAATGATTTTCTGGATATGACCCTAAAAACATAGGTATTAAAAACAAAAATAGAAAATGGGATTGCATCAAACTAAAAAGCTTCTGTAGAGCAAAGGAAACAACAGAATGGAAAAACACTTATAGAATGGGAAAAATGTTTGCAAACCATATATCTGATAATGGGTTAATATCTGAAATATATAAGGACCTCAAACAACCCAAAAGCAAAAAAAAAAAAAAAAAAAAAAAAGAAAAAAAAAGAAAAAATGAGTACAGGATGTGAAAAGCCATTTCTTAAAAGACGTGCAATGGCCAAAAAGTATGTGAAAAAAAGTGCTCAAAATAGCTAATCTTTATGAAAATGCAAATTAAACACAATGAAGAATCCCTTACACATGTTATAATGGATATTATCAAAAAGACCAAGGAGAACAAGCCTTGGTGTGTATGGGGAGAAAAGGAAACCCTTTTACACAATTGGAAGGAATGTAAATTCTTGTGCCCAATATAGTAAACGGTATGGAGGTTCCCTAAAACCCTAAAAATAGGACTATATAGAGATATCAATCCCACAACTGAGTAAATGCTACAAAGGAAATGAAATCAGCATTCAGAGACTATTCACACAATGTTCAACGCAGTATTAGTCACAATGGCAAAAAATGAGAAGATCTGTGTCTATTACCAGATGAATGATTAGAGAAAATGATAAATATATATTATAATACTATGTATAAATATTTACATAGAAAACATTTATTTATACACACACACAGGAAATTGATGTAGCCTTTTAAAAAATTGAAATTCATTTACAATAACATGGATGAACCTAGACTGTGTGATGCTAAGTGAAATAAGCAAGGCACAAAAGGACAAAGGCTGCATTATTTCACTCATATAGGGAATCTTAAAAAGTCAAACTCACAGAAACAGAGCAGAATGGTAGTTGCCAGGGGCTGAGAGGTGGGGAAAATGAAATGTTGGTCAAAGGATAGGAAGTTTCACATATGTGGATTAAGTTCTGGGGACCTAAGGTACTTCATAATGCTGTATTGTGTACTTGGAATGTGCTAGGAGGGTAGATCTTAAATATTATTGCCACAAAAGGTAATATATGAGGTGATGGACATGTTAGTCTGTGATGATCATTTCACAATATTTATGTTCATAAAAGCATTCTGTTGAACATCTTAGATATATGCAATTTTATTTGTAAATTACCTCAATAAAGCTAGAAAAAATTAAAAAACAGAACAAAATCATGATGAAGGAAAAAGTTGATTTCTAATATAAAAGAACAAGGTTTTTAAAAGTTGTTGGCCTCTCTCACATATAAAAGTAGAAATCAGTCTTTAAGTCCTATGGCCAAAAATTAAATTATTAGAAGAAATACAGTCAAAGGAGAAAGTGGATGTAAATTCTGGTTGGCTTGTGAGGATCCAGATTTTTGGAGAAAACATCTGTTATTTCATATTTTTTAAGAAATTTATCACTGAAGTGAATCACAGAAATGTGAACGCAGAGTGAGAAAAATGACATAACTGGTTTAGAATGGCGTGATTGATAAAACTCTTATCTTTGTAAAAGTGATTTTTTTGAGGTTTGGAGAAAAAGAAATCTAGCCTCTGTAAGCATTTTGCAGTTATAACATTTTACAGGCAAGTCAAAGCACTGTTTGGAGAATTTCCACATGGTTGGTATTTATTAAACCTAAAAGTTAAAATTGCTTTCTTCAGTTTTATTGGAGTACAAACATTTTGTGCTATTTGTCAAGATAACTTTATAAGATATCTAGAGATGATAAATGGGCTTGTGATGAACTACTACTGAAGAAAAGCCAAAGGGACTCGGGTTTCTGTCAAGTATAAAGCATAGAATTCTGGATGACACAGAGTGGTTTCTTTCTTCATGTATCTCTCTGGAGATTGAATCTGGGGCATTCCATGTTTGGCTAGCTGAAAGTATAGATTATGTTTAGCTCTTAAAAATCTCTTTGCAAGAAGATAATTAAACTATGCATTTTAATAAGAATAGTTTATTTTCATCATTACGCAGATGAATTGAGAATAAATTGAGAAAGGATATAATAAGATTCAAAAATGAAGAGTAAGACTTCCAAATCATTATCTGATTATATTCCTAAGGAACTAAGTACAGCCCCATTTAATTTAAGGAAGATGAATTGAGCACCTCCCATATTGCTGGGCATTCTTCCTCCCTTCCCAGTGCTGTGTGGAGGTGGTGAAGCCTGTAAAGAAGGATTCTGCTGGTGCCATGAAAACCACAGAAGAGCGTCGGTTTAGCTACCTGGAGGAAAGAGAAGAAAGGGACATTGCAGGCAGAGAGAAAGCGCACGCAAAACAAGTTAAAATCACTGGAGGAGGAACATTCCAAGCTTTCTCCTGTGTGTGGATGTGTAATTACTAAACAAGAGCAAAATATTAGCAAAATCAAATGTAGTTATCCACAAAAAGGTTAAAACATCATATTCACATTGGGAGTTTTCTAGAAATGCAGATCTGAAAAAAAAATCCTGCATCAGTAGATGCAGCAAATACATCCAACCAAATTCAATACCCAATCATGATAAAACCTGTTGGAGAACTAGAAGAGAACATCCTTTAGGTAACATGAAATTTCTGAAAATAAAAACACATACGCATAAGCAAATGATATTTAATGATGAATTATTGAAACTCTTTGTTCTGAAATCAAGAGTGAGAAGAATATATTCACTCTTACTCCTAATAATATTACAGTGGAGGTCATAATCATTGCAGAGAGGAATAAAAACTACCTTTATTTACATATAGCTTGATTGAATACATAGAAAATATAAAGCAATATAGTCCACATTAATCAATTATAATTAGTTTAGCAATTCCAAAAGATCAATGTATGAAGTCAGTTTTCTTTCTATATGCCAACAATAGCAAATTAAAATACAGAAAATGAAATTTTAAATGGATGCCTTATAAAATGGCATTATAGAATTGCAATATTTCAGACAGAATAAATCTAATGGAAAATTGGGAAGAGCTATCTCCTGAAACCTCCAAAATCTGCTCATGGATTTGAAGACCTACGTTATCATTCCTTATCAAATTAATCTATAGATCCAATATAATTCTAATAAAATTTCAATAATCTTTTAAATCAAAAATGATGATTTTTTTCTAAAATTTAATGTGGAAATACAAAGGACTAAGAATAATAAAACAACCATGAAGGAATAAAACATAGACTTAGCATGACAAGACATCAAGACTTACTATAAAGCCACAAAAATTAAGCAATGCAATAATAGAATAAGGATAAACCAATAGACTAATTGTAATGAATATAAAATCCAGAAATAAATTGATGCATATATTGTCAGTTGATTTATAACTACAAGTAGAGAAAGGATGATCTTTGTGGGTCCATTGGTTCTCCCTACAGAAAGCAGTGATCTTGACCCATCACCACACACCACACATGAATAATCATCACAATTAGGTTGGAGATCAAAGTACACAAATATTAAGCTTCTACAAGTAATCGTAAGAACATATTTTCATTATGTTGGTGAAGGCAAAGTTTTCTCAAAGATACAAAAATAATAACCATGAGAGAAAAAAAATGAAAACGTGTACCTCATTAAAAATAGGAAGTTTGGTTTATTAAATGCATCATTTAGAGAGTGAAGGGAAAACCACAATGTGAAAGAAGATATGTAAATATCCAAAGGATCCTTATACAAAATTTGTAAAAAATTCCTACAAACTAATTAAATGGAACATGCACACATACATTCACACACTCACTCTCACACATACCCACCACAGAAAATTCAACAAGGAAATGAGGAAAACCTTGAAAGCGCATTTAAGAAAAGAGAAATACAAATGGCCAAATACTCAATGGTATTCAATCTCAGTAGTCAATAAGGAAATGCAAAATAAAACTGTATTTATATCCTTGTAAATGCACACCAAAAAGATGAAATATACTGACAAGCATTGGTAAAATATGTAGAAAAACTAGAACCCTTACACATTGCTAATGCAAATGAGTATTTTTTATCAGTCTTTGGAAAACATAAAGCTTTAACAAGGCAAGGCCTTTCCAGTTTCTACTAAGGCTTATTATACAATATCTTATAAATTGATAATTCTACACCTCAATAAAAATACTCTAAAAAGTGAATACACATATTTACCAAGGATGATAAATGCACAAGTGTATCATTCTATTTCTAATAACCCCATTCTAGAAACCACCCATAAGGCCATCAGTGGTAGAGTGGACCAATGAGTTTTGGTGCATGATATAACAAACACTATATAAATGTGAAAATAGCGAGTCCATTGTGGCAACCATCACTATTCTTGAATATCAGAAAAATAATTTTGAATCAAAAGAAAGCCAAATAACAGAATAAATGGTATTATTGTATTTATATAAAGTTCAAACAGGGACAGAACTAATTTGTAGTGCTATTAGTTTGAATATTCTATTTTAGGAAGAGAAAGGAAGGGGGCAATTTCTCCTAACTTGGTAGTAGTTATGTAGTGTATTCATTTTTAAATGTTTTAAATTCTATATTTATTATCTACTGTATGTTTGTTGTGTTTCAATATAAATTTTACTTGCATGAGCACCAATAGAAAAGTCCTAGGCTTCAATCATTGTCTTCCCAGTTGAAGTTATAAGCTTCTCCCCTACACTACCCCCAGGGATTAGGTATTAAACATGGGTCCAGTGCATGATAAACACAGGTTCTACCTCTAAGCTATATCCCCAACCCCAAAGTTGTGAACAAAGACTGATTCATACCTCTTATTATCTCAGGTGACCCATTAGTTTTATTCTCATAGATTTAATTAATTCAATGGGAGCCATTAAATACAGTCATACATTGCTCAAAAATGGAGATACATTCTGAGGAACCAACACAGAATTGTTCCAAGACATTCAAACCTAATGAAATTTTCCTACTTGGATTTTTTTTTGCGGGGATGGGTATGTTGACTCCTTATTTATTCTGTTTTCTCCTGTTTTCTGCTAAACAGTTTTAAATTTTATGTCTATAGTTGGTATTCTATCCCTGTGCCATCACTGGAATTTAAGAATAGACAATTTTCTAGTTTCATAGATCCAAAGACAGAAAGGATTTTACCCTAGGAAGGACACAGGCTCAGAGTTCCACCTATACCTGATTTAATTTATTTAGATGATGATATTTCAGACTTTTGAAGGAATAAGAGAAAATAAGATTTTGAACTTTGATGCTTTAATGGATTAAGAATTCTGGGAATGTATTTTTTATATAATGAACATGAATGAGTATTTGGAAGCTAGAGCACACACTGTGGTAGACAGAATAATTACCTCTCTAAGATGTCCACATCCTAATTCTTTACCATATATAGCAAAAAAGATTTTGCAGATGTGATTAAATTAAGCACCTTAAAATTTGGAAATTATCCTGGATTGTTCAGGTGGATTAATGCAATCACTGATTCCAGAGAGACAGAAGGGTCCTTGTAACAGAAAGACAAAAAACAAGAAAAAGAAGAAATGGAGAAGATTCCAGTAGTGGGAAAGACACACTTTGAATATGGAGGAAGGGGCCATGAGACAAGAAAGACAGGCTAACTCAAGATTTTGGAAAGGGCAAGGAAATATTCTCCATTGAATTTTCCATAAAGAATGTTGACTAACCAATACTTTATTTTAAAACTTATAACTTCCTGGATTAAAAGAGTGAATTTGTATTGTTTTGGGCCACTAATTTCATGGTAATTTGTTACTACAGGAAAGAAAAGACCGATACATTCATTCGTTTCATAAATATTTGAAAAGTAACTAGTATATCTCAAATATTGGTGGTTGCTGGACATACAGTAGTAAATAAAAATGTGAAAAGGAGGGAACACTTCCAAACTCATCTTATGAGGCCAACATTGGTCTGATACCAAAGCCAGGCAAGGACATGACAAGAAAAGAAAATACAGGCCTATATTCTTGATGGACATAGATGTAAAAATTCTCAAAAAAAAAAAACAAACTAGCAAATTGAATTCAAAAGCACTTAAAAGGATTCATCATGATCAAACAAGATTTATCTCTGGGATACAACAAGAAGGTTTCAACATACATAAATCAATAAATGTGATTCTCCATATTACCAAAATGAAAGACAAACATATAATCATTTCAATAGATACAGAAAAAAAACTCAAGAGCATGATGATTTAAAAAAAAACTTTCAACAAATTAGGTAGTAAAGTAATATATCTCAACCCAATAAAGGGTGTATATGAAAAGCCCACAAATAACATTTTGCTCAATGGCAAAAAGTTGAAAGCTTTTCCTTTAAGATCAAGAACAAGAACTGTCACCACTTCAATGCAACGTAGTACTGTAAGTCTTAGCCAGAGCAATTAAGCATGAAAAAAAAAGGTACTCAATGAGGTAAGGAAGAAATTAAATTTTCTCTGTGTGCTTATGACATGATATATATTTACAAAAATCCTAAATATTCCACCCAAAATATGTTAGAACTAATAAATGAATTCGGTGAAATGACAGGATAAAAAAAGTCAACATAGAAAAATCAGTAGTGTACTATTCACTAATAACAAATGATCCAAAAAATAAAGAATATATTCCCATTTATAATTATGTGAAAAAATATATACTCAGGAGCAAATTTAACCAAGGTGGTGAAAGATTTGTACACTGAAAGCTATAAAACATGAAAGAAGTTGAAGATGACACAGATAAATGGAAAGATAATCCATGTCCATAGATTGGAAGAATTAATATTGTTAAAATGTCCATATACCCAAAGTAATGTAGAAATTCAATGGAATTTCTATCAAAATCCCTATGGAATTTTTCTCAGAAATAAACAATTCTTTAATTTGTAAGGAATCACGAAAGACCTCAAATAACTAAGTCACTTTTAAGCATAAAGAAAAATGGTGGAGACATCTTGCTACTTAATTTCAAAATATATTGTAAATCTATGCTAATCAAAATGGCATGGAACAGGCATAAAGACAGACACCTTGACTGTTATTCAGCTTTTTAGTCACTATGACCAAAATACCTAACAAGAACAATTTAGAAGAGCAGAGATTTATTTTGGCACATGGTTTCAGAGGATTCAGTTCATGGTCAGCTGGCTCCAAGGCAGAAACATGGCAGAAGGGCATAGCAGAGAAAGCTGCTCAGCTCATGGCAGCCAGGAAGCAGAGACGGGGTGGGAAGAGATCAGAAAGAAGATAAACCCTTCCAGGGCATTCTCCCAATGACCTATTTCCTCCAGCTAGATTCCACCTCCCTCTAGGCCCCACCTCCCAAAAGCCCTCCTCCCCATAGATCATCAAATGGATTAATCCACTGATGATGTCAGAGCCCTCAAGATCCAATCATTGTCTAAAAGCCCCACCTCTGAATCTTCCTTTGTAGGGAACCAAACTTTCAAAACATGAAATTTAGGGGAACATTCTAGATCCAAACCATGACATTGATTAATGTATTATTTTCTTCTTGTATGATCTCATCTAGCCAGAAACACTGGAATAGATACATATTAAGCACTTTTTGTATATGAAATCATTCAATTCTTACAAAAGTCCAGTGACTATGTAATAAATGAAGAAACATTTCCAGGTGAGGTAAGTTATGGAGCTATAAAGCAATCTAACCAAGATCACACAGCTAGTAAGTGGCAGAACTGAAATTCAAATAAACTGAGAGAGTCTGACTCCAGACCTGAATTTTTAAACCACCACTCTTAATAGCAGTTATAGAATTTGAATCTTCAGTTTTACACAGATATTTGATGTATAAAAATGAATTTGGAAAGGAAGAGTGGGAAACAGTGGTATAGAACCCAGGAAAAACATCATATTGTCAGGTATTGCTTAATATGGAATAGAAAGGGGATCAACCAAAACGTCTTGATTTGATCTTCTCATGAATTTTGTGTTCCCATTTTCTGCAGCCACATTTATGAACCATTGTGTAATGTGTCAGGCCTTTGCACACAGTCTTTCAAGAGTTTTCAATGTATTCAGGCAGCTATCACTAACCCCTTCATGTCATAGTCACCAACTCTCATATATATATTTTGGCTTTTGTTTTTATAACATCTTCTAAGACAGAGATTTTTTATTCTGCTTCCTCCAAAATTTCCCAAAATATTGTATTCAATGATACATATGGAATTAATGCTTGTCATATATTTATTGACATATTACAAAGCCACCATCTATCATCACAGATGCCACTTCTGCAAAACTAGAACCATCATTTAAAGTGTCAGGGTACCAGAAACATCCAACCCTTTCTACATAAATGCATATTTCAACTAGCAGTTTTAGTAAAACATTCTTTTGAAAACCTTAGAATTCACATCATATCCATTGTAAAAAAAATTTCAAGGTAAAGATCATCACTATTTTTATCTGTCTCTTGAATCTTGTACAAGTATGTCCTTAAGAACTATTTGTTGCATGAAGCAATGAGGCATAGAATTCTATTAACTAATTATTATTGTCTTAATTTGAGGAATGAACACTTGTTAGGACTGTGATTATGAGTTGGTAACAACCTCAGCATAAGAATGACTTTGTCAGTCTTTTTTGCTGAATATGAATGAACTCTTATCATTTTGTTATTACATCAACATTATTCCTCTGAAATTTTCACCAATTTCAGTAATTCTCTAATAATTATTGTCACCTGTGACTACATTTTCTAAACAATTCTCCCAGAGTCTCAGAGAAGAGTGGACCCTTCACTCTCAAGGACAATTTTTTTATACTATCACAGGACCACAAAATGAATTTCAGAGAACCTATCTATGAACTTACAGAATATATTCACTTGTGGGACCACTTGACTAATATCTATATTCCCCAGTAAAACGAAAACTTGCACGAGCACCCGTGTATATTTTTGGTCACCATTGCACTGACCAGCTAGCACAATTTCACAGCGCTAAGTGTGTGTATTCAGTATATGAAAAATTAAAGTTAATTTAGTTTCAATGAGGGTTCATGTTGCAATCCTAAATTTTATAACAAAGAAATCAGGTTAATCTGATCCAGGTGGGGACATAAGTTGCTGAAAACATGCATTATAATCCCTAGAAAAAACATCAACAGCAAAACAATTTTTTTCTCATTGAATCAGGATCAGGAATCTACAAGCTGAAATTCTGGTTCTTTATTTGTTACACTACTTTCTTACAAACATTTCTTTAAATAGGCTGACAAGTTGGGAACCAGAAGTTTTGAAAATTGGATAATCACCTTGTGACATGCTTACTTGTGTTCATATGTTGTGAGACCCTTAATGACTCATTTACTGTGTTTGCCAGGTGCACTTTCTAAAGCTATCCAAGGAGTGATTTAAAGCTAACATGAGATTTAGTGTTCACTAAACTAAAGGAGACAGTTTTGAAAATAAAATTTGAGGTTCTTTTTTCCTTCCGTAGTTCCTGTTCCTGTATCCAAGGACGTTTAAGTAAACATCTAAAACTGGGTTTTATGATGGTAAGAGAATCCTGAATTTCATTTACATATTTACTGTTCACATACCGCTGTGCTGGTAATAGCAAATGCAGAGTTTATTCAAATAGTTGTCTTTGAAACACATATGTGGGGTCAAAGAATATCCAGGTGCTTCTGAGCCCTTTAGCAGACACAAATACACACAAAATGAAAATTAGAGATGGATGCCTGAAATACCCTTGGGCTATGTAATGCTAAATTATACCTGAAAATTCATTCTATTCAACTCAGCAGGCTGAAGTAGCTCATCAATGTGATAATTATAACTAAATATGAGTAGAAAAGGAATTAGGGGGACAGGACTGCTGTGCATACTAGTTTTGTAGACAGACTGAAATGAATTCTATTAATATATACTTAAGATATTTTATGCACATTTTACATTGAAATTGATGAGGAATTTTGTAGCAAAAATGTTGACATTATCATTAGAAACAAAGTATACTGAATGTGATCCAAAAATAAAAATTACGCTAGTATTTTTTTTAAATCCTTAATGAATCACAAATCATAGTGTTGGCCTTTGTCCATTTTCAGCACTATATTTTTAAACCAAGATCAAATCATCTTAATGTCTAACCCAATATTTTCAAGATCATATGTGTTTGTATATGTGTACAAGTGTATGTTTATGACATAGTTTTTTCTATTTTTAATTGGCAAATTCCTCTAGGTCATTCTTACCCTTTTGATATTTTTTTCTGAAGAACATTTTCCAAGTACATTCCGGAAATTAAGTCAGTATAAATACATAATTTCAATAGGCTTTATGCATTGATTGGGCTCCAATTCTTCCATACTTTGCCTGTCTTTATAGTAGCAATGTTCTTCATCTAGAACTCTAGGACAGGTGACTATCAAAATACATTCCATACTGACATTCCATATATCAATTTATTCTCCCATTGTCTTCACTGGAAAAATCAGGTTTGCCAAAATAAGGATAGTAACCTCCAAAATTCAAATGGAAGTAAAATCCTAAACAATACTTTCTCTTCTCTCTTTCCTAAATTTGGTTTCTTTGACATTTACTTGTTCAGTTTATTAGATAGTGATTTTATGGGTTAGAGATGACCTTTGTAGTTCACAAACTTACACACACAAGCTCTGCTTCTCACCAGCTTTACAAACTTGACACCTGAGCCTCAGTTCTGTTATCTGTACAATGAGATAATCACTCCTACCCCACTTAGCTGTTTTAAATTAAAGTAACATAAATAAGATTCCCAGCACAAAGTAAACACTCCAGGCTTATGATTCCATTCAGCTTCTGTAATTAATCAGTGAACTATTTTAATTAAATACCTCATATGTATTTAATCTTGTTTACATTATGAAGCTAACATTGGTGGACTCTGAAGACAATTATGATAATTTTTAATTTATGATCCCAACCATAATAATACACTCTTAAGTACAGAAAATGCAAGGCATCTTACTGTGGAGCACTAAATCCTATTGTTCATTCTTTTCACTGTCACATATTTAATAGCTACCTTGTGACAATAAGAACCTCGGGTGACCTGCCCCTATTCATGCTCCACTACCACATATATATGAAAAGGTAGTGTTCAGGTGTCCCTTCTTATTCACAAGAGATTGAATCCAGATCCCCCTACAGATAAGAAAATCTGTGATGATAGAGTCCCTTCTTATAAAATGCCATGGTATTGACATACAGCCTACACCCATCTGCATATTTTAAATTATCTCTTGATTATTTATAATACTCAATACAATGTAAATGTTATATAAGTAGCTGCATTCTCTATGTAGGTCTGTGTAAATTTTAAATATTTTTGATCCACATTTGGTTCAATGACAATTTAAAACTAGCAAACATGGAAGGATGACTATAGATAAAACATGGCACGGGGGAAAAAAATAAAAAATGGGAAGATGAAACCAGATGCTCCAGTTCAGAGTCTAGAAACAAAATGTCACAGTAGGTTTGGGGGAAGATTTTTATTAAGAATGAGAAAAAAAAAACCTCTGGGAAATCAGCAATATGTGCAAGAGGGTCTTCGGGTACTATGTCTCCACAAAGGTTTGCTACAATCTGTTTTCGTCCACCTTTGGTGCCACTTGCTGGTCACCACCCATGTCCTGAATCTTCTATGGTTTGTTAAGAGTTTTCTCCAGCCATCATCTGTCCACTGATTGTGACTCAAACTCCAAACACCCTAGGACACTATTTTACTAGGGTAGCTCTGCAGCACATCTCTGTGTAGCTTTTAAGACAGGAGATAGGTAGATGATGGGTGGATAGATATAGACAGGTGATAGATAGTAGAGTCTATGTGTTTTATTTCATAAACTCTGTTATAGCAAAATTCTACATATAGTTTTCATAATTCACAGAAACTCATATGCTATAAGGGTCTTTTAATTTCTCATCATTAATATCCATAATCTTATCCTCATCCCTTCATCTTAGGACATGAAGATTAGACTTGTGGGCTACTGAATAAGTATTCTTCATAAATAAAATGTCTCCAGAGAGCATAGCACTGCAAACCCTTGCATTATGCCCATCTAGTTCACTTGGACTACTATGGCAAAATACCATAGATGAGTGACTTATGAACAACACAGATTTATTTCTCAGAATTCTAGAGGATAGGAAGTCCAGGATCAAGGTCCTGGCATATTCAGTGCCTGGTGAAGGACTGCTTGGGGAATAACAGAAGGCAACTTCTTGCCATGTCCTCGCATGGTAGAAAGGGCAAGGGATCACTCCAGGTCTCTTTTCACAAAAGCACTAATCCCACTTGTGAAGCTTCTGGCCTCATGACTTAATAACTTCTCAAAAGATGCACCTACTAATGCCATCACTTTGGGATCCGTCTTGAACATATGAATTTGGGGATCATAATTATTCATACTGTGGAAACACACCTCCAATGAACTCCATCATGGTGTTCATGTCTGTGAGATAATTTGCTACAGACAATAGTACCTTTTATGTGGTTATCACCATAAAGGGATTTTGTGCTTCTTTGGGTCTTAGATTATTTCACATATGTAGAACTTAGCCAACATTTGTTAAAAACATGTTGAAGAGATATAAACTATTTGCAAAGATACAAACAATTTTCTTCTCCTTCTTCTCATTCCCCTCCTTCTTTTTCTGGGGGCGGGGGGGCAGGTGGTATGGGAATCAGACCTAAGGTGCTTTCCCACTGAGCCACATCCCCAGTCCTTTGTTTGTTTTGAGACAACCTCCCACAAAGTTGCTGAGATGAGCCTCAAATTTGCAATCCTGCTTCAACCTCCCTAGTCACTGGAATTATGTGTGTGCCCCATCACACCACCTGCATAATTTTAAGTATACTCTTTAGGAAATCCAAGATTAATTATATATGCTTAGTCTACTTTTCCAACTCTTTTATAACCATTAATCATTTTAGACCCCTACAGCAACTTGGGAGATTGAACTAGGAGGATGGCAAGTTCAAGGTCAACCTTAGCAAGTTAGTGAGACCCTGTCTAAAAATAAAAAACAAAAGGACTGGGCTGTGGCTCCACTGTCTTTTAAACACAGTAAATTAATCTAAATATAAATGGGGAAAATAAGACAACTAAGAAGATATAGAGCTAAGTCTAAATAATGAAATTTAGACTTAAAAAAGATAGAGAGATGAAACTTAAATAAGATTGAATGAAAACATACAGAGGAAAAGCAACAAAAAGAAAGAATGATCAAAACAATTACCTCTAAGGAGATTCAGTGAAAATAAGATCAATTGTAACATGAGCTATAAAGGAGAAACATTTTAGTTTTGTTTAATATTTGTAAGCACTAAATATTTCAAAAACTTAATGATTGCAAAGACTTCTTTGATATTAGAGCAGAAGGAACTGGAGAAAGTCCAAGAAATGAATAAAGACTTAATAATTAAATCCAATTATAGTTTTTTTTAAAAAAGTGAAAGAAGGTCTTTTCTAGATACATTTTAAAAATTTAATGAACCAAACCAACAAGTAGGAAATTGATTTGTTTTCTTATTTCACTTACAATAATAATGAAGGATAAAAAGGCATTATTCTGAAAATTATTATTTTCCTCCAACTGAAGCCAACATAAGAAAGCTGTATATTTCCTCCAATTCAAAAAACAATAATAAATATAGAGAATTAATTAAAAAAATGAAATGCTAGTTGGGATGACAAGAAGACTATTCTAATTACTATAATAGGCAATGAATATTTAGGTTATTTTTAGATTACTACTAATTAGAGACTCTTGACTTTGGGTGAATAGATGTGGGTTCAATTCCAGGTCATTTGGCAGGAAGGCAAGAACTTAATATAAATATGTGAAGAAACTGTGTGTGTGTCTGTGTATGTGTGTATGAATTGTTGAAAAGTTGGATTAATGGTTGTGCTGGGATTGAAAATTATTTGTTACCCCTGAAATGACTCGAGGTTGATGTCAAGAATTTATAGGAATTTTACTAGCAAGGAGCTACTTTAATAAACAAGACACTTTCCTGTCTGGGAGGAGAATAGGGAGGGTTACCACAAGTGTAGCTGCATGATGATGAGGAGAGTAAGAGAAGGTTCACACCTGTACATCCTAATGTTGAGTGATAAGATTGGCACGTGAGAAAGCTTCATCAGGGGTAACTGTCCACACCTGAGAAGAACCGACCAAAGAGTTGAGATACCACTCAAATCACTTAAGGAAATAGTTTTCGAGATAAGGAAAATCTTTGGGCTAATTTGAGGAAGTCCTCAGTTTGAGTCTGCTGGAAATCCCTGGTACAAGTTGCTTGAGGTCATCGTTTCAGTTCCTTCTGTTTCCCTCAGCAGCAAACCTGTAAGAGTCATCTGTTGTGTACCAGACCTCTATCTGTGAATGAGGAATTTGGGCAGTGTAACTGCTATGCCATTTTAACTTTAACATTTCATTATTTTAGCAGTTTCCTGAAATGCAGGCATCACACAGATCAAGACTGACATTTCTGTACTCTCTATATACAGTATCTTGACAAGACTCTTAAAGTTTTATGAAAAGCACATACTTTAATTTTAAAACTAGACAAGGATGTCAGAACTATGGATTGGCTAATAATTTGATAGTTTTGGTGTTCTGGAAATATTTTCTTACTGTTTTATTTGAAGATCAGGTTAAGGGCTGGTGCTGGGGGAAGAGTGGCAGATGAGGACGTAGGTAAGAGGAAAGTCACCATCCCTTTAGAGCTAAGCTGACCTGCTATCCAGTCAGTCAGGTCTGATTTGCAACATGAAAGTCCCTGATGGCAAGCTGAAACTCCTGCAGTGAATTATAGTTACCCTTCCCAGAAGACAAGTTAGCATCGCTAGTTATTATGGAGCATGATCTTTGTGGCATCTCATCTCCTATTCCCTACACAGCTTCGGGAGGTATCCCTTCAACCTCAGAGGGCATGCAGTATTGCCTGAATCTGGCAAAAGATCAGCTCAACTTAAGCAGGGCATCTTTCTCTCTGTGAGACTTCATCCTTCAGGCTCACTTTACTGAAGCATAAAATGAGGATGATAAGGACAACGATGCATGGATTCACATATGCATCATAGGGTTGTTTTAAGTTCTAAGGAGACAGAGCCTGCAAAACTTGGAAGAGTCTGGCATCTAATGAGCATTCTCCCAATGTTAGGTGTTATTAAACCACGTAGCGTTCACTCCCTGTGTTGAGTTTCACCAAACATGACTTCCTTTGATTTCAGTACATTACCAGTGACACTGTGGAGTCCCTTGTACACGTCTCTCTCAGAAGCTATCCAGACCAATGACTTACTTCAGTCCTGAAATCATATTGGCCTAGTTTCCAATAAAGTGTTCTCAACAACTCTCTAAGTCATGCAAGGTCTCTGACCAAAAGCTGTACTTGTCCTCATTTGACCAAAGTCTCCCCATATCTAAAATTAGGATAGGAATATCTGAGTAACAGAATTGTTTGGAAGATTATGAAGATTATGTGATATGATGGCTATTTAGCACAGATATGGACACATAGTCACCTCTCTGTCTCTCTCTCTCTCTCTCTCTCTCTCTCTCTCTCTCAGACACACACACATTCTTTTCTCCTTCATCCCTCCCTTCTTCTCTCCCTTCCTCTCTTCCTTCCTTCCTTCCTCCCTTCTTTTTCTACATATTATTCTGTAACTATTAAAAGGTCCAGTTCTATTATTGCTAACTTGTTCCTTCAAACAAAAAAGGAAAGATACTGATATGATCATTTGATTTTAGGTGAGAATTCATTCATCCCAGTTTATCAGCACTGAATTTTAAGTGTGGGGCAAGAACATGAATTTAATTGAAGGAAACCTAGATTGCAGGGAGCAGATAGGTACTTTGTTGAGTAAGTCTTCTTTAAGCCTTTGACATTAGAGGCATAAAGCTGATTTTGAAGGCAAAACACTGTAGGCCATTCAAGATTCTTGAAGCGAATAGGAAGAAAGAAGACCAGGGTGACTCGACATGTCCCCTCTCTTCAGCTGCTCTTTCTGAACCTTAGGTTCTTCTTCCTCTCTTCTGATAGACAGCTTCTCACATTCCATTTTTCCCAAGGCCGCCCTCTCTTCTCCCTCAGACAGTGCCCCTTCCTGCCTCTCACCTGCCTACTGTACTGCAGCTGATGTCCATGAACTTGCCCTTTATTCACCTGTTATAAATGAGGTCCTTGATTTTGCTGACCTAAAGCTTTCCCAGATTTAAGCCATTAGGGCCAGATACCAGGTTCAGGAGTAGATACCATATATGCCCTGAGGTGAGAAAAGAAATGTAAAAAAAGATTGATAAGATGGTAATCCCTTTATGGAGCCTGAGAAAGTCAACCCTAGTACAAGGCTCAAACACAGATGACCCAGGCTATTTGCTTAGCATGCATCTGGTATGTGTGGTGATGGGTAGGACCGGAAGTTGTTATATATGTGAAAGAAGTTAATTAAAGTGTC
>JAJEJO010004087.1:0-134641 GCA_020662805.1 Glaucomys volans | reverse complement strand
TAGGACCGGAAGTTGTTATATATGTGAAAGAAGTTAATTAAAGTGTCATATGGTGTTCGTAAAAAAATGTTTGGATTGATATTAATTGTAGATAATGGAGAATTAATAACACAAAAGAGAAAATTTACAAATTTGATTGTATATAGTCGTCTAACAATGCTAAAATTAATGGCAATCTGTGTCATTATGTCATCAAACTATTACTCCATAGTAATCATCAACACCATATTTATTCACATCATATGTCAGACGAATTCTGTTTTACTGTTGTTGGATTGCAATAGTTTTTATGTTTGATGGTTTTATTGTATCTTGTCCAAGAAAATAACAAATAACTTATGTAAAGGATACATTGATGATTGGCCATAACTTTGTTTCAGTGAATCTAAAATATGTCTTTTCCCCTATTTGTATATAATTTCATTTAAATCAGAGAATTCATTCACATTGACCTTGGGACCAGAAAACAGATGTGAAATGACAAGTACTTGCAGTAAATAAGAAAGTAATTCAGTCAATAAACACATATTTGGTTATTGGCTGAATTCATCAAAAAACAATTTATAATTGTGCATACTTTATATTTTAAATTTTTTATTAAAATTTATAGTCTTTAAGAATTTACTGAGGTACTACTTTGTCCTAGGCATTGATCTGACCTCTAGATATATATATATATCTCTAAAGAATGCAAAACTCTGTGCTGAGGAAGCATATGTTCTGATAGGTAAAGATGTCAAAAACAAATACATGTAGACAATTTCAGGTGGTCATTAAGTGTTACAAGAAAAATTAAGCAGGTAAGAGTTTACGGGATGTGAATTGCAATTTTTTTTTTTTTTTGTAAATCAGAAAGACCTACTAAAATACATTAAGCTCAATTAAAAGAAAACATAAGGAAAATCCTGCTAGGGTATGTGGAGAAATATAGATGTTAACTGTGTCCTTAAGAAAGAAATAACGATAGAAGTCTTTGGAGTCTTATTGAAGAGTATAGTCAGTCAAAAATCAAGGATCCTGGACGGAATACATACTGCTGAAAATTTACTGGGTGTCATTCTTGATATGTGTGATCACGAAATATAGTAGCTGTTTAAATATAAAAATATTCTTTAAACTAAAATAATCTTTCTATTAAGAAGGGTCATAGAACAGAGATGATGCATCCAGCTACCAGCAGGTATTGTGAGTTTGTTCACAAAAAAACCCAAATCCTGACAGTTGAAAATGCCTGCTAGTTGGCTGGAAAGTAAAACCTAATACATAATTGAGCAGTGATTTCAGACACCCTAATTAGCACACAAAAGGCATTTTTAAGCCACACATTTTGGAGTGTCCTGAGCTTTTTCTGGGTGCCAGGCATTTCTCTCTGAGCAGAAAGTACTGAGGCTGTAAGGGATGAGACTGAGCAGAAGTTTCTGGAAAAACAAGAGGGCTTAGTGCACACAGTGGGCACTTAACCTGAGACTCTATCATGTGCCCCTTCAATGTTAAGTCCTGGGAATACAAATGTGAAAACATGCAATTCTTAATTTGCCTAAAAGTAAAGTCAATTGGAGGAAATAGACAAATCTAAAAGTGATAATTGCTTTGGTAATTGAATACAGAAAGTGTAAAGGGGGCTCAGAGAAGGAGAATTTAGCAGTTTCAGAATAAAATCCACATCTCAATATTCTTTAGGGGCTAAAAATAAATAAACCCAAAGAATAGCTTTTAATGTTTGTAAATACCAAACAAGGGTCTTTATATTTAGATTTCGTTTTACTAGTCTTGCTAAGCACATAAATCTATTCTTAATTCAACACTGCTTACAGCACAGTACTTGAATAGCGCAGATTTTACTAGAGAACTTAACTGATATCGGTTGGGAAAAAGGTATGAGCAATACAATTTTCTCTAAAAGATTTGCATTAGATAGAGTAGTTACAGACTATAGCATCTCCCCTGTAATTTTATGAGAATGGTATTACCCTGGCTTTCACTGTGTGATTGCTGGTTACCTTCTGTCAGTGAGCAACAGTCTTACTGCAAAGCAGGAGCACAACCCGTCTCTTTGTCTCCGTGGTCAAACCAATTACTTCTTAGAAAGTCGGATTTTTTTTTTTTTTTTTTGCAAAATGACAATGTACAGGAGCAAACGCAGACATCAGAGATGTAAGTAGATTCTGACCCAACTTTTTCATATGACTGTGGTGGTTAAACATACTTGATTTCTTAAAAGACTAATCATGACTTTTTCAGATACATCCTGGTAGTAGAAAAGATTCTGTAGCTCTTTTTACCTTAACCTTTCTCTTTATCCCTGTAACATGCTTGAAAGATGTTGAGGGGAGAGGGGATAATTCGCTTGTTACTATGGAAACCCTTGGAAAGGTTTACAAAATCAACAGAGAAACAGATCAAATGCAATTTCAGTCCAGCTCAGCATCCTTCATTCAGGCATGATCACTGGACAGTTTCTTTAACGCTTTTCTAGGAGTGATAGATTTTCTTTCCTGGAAGTCTATTGAAAGGCTTGGGAAGCTAGCCTAAAACTTCTATTTATTCATCCAATTTCAATTACAACTCTCGGGGGGAAATAAAATAGTTCAGAATGAGGGGGAAGAATTAATTGTGAATGACAAGCTGAATATTCAGCAGGATATTCATTGCCAAACTTCTTGCTCCAGAGTGTATTGTAACATGATTCACTACGGGTACTATTTCAAAGGGTTAAGAGAGTCATCTGCAGTCCACCCCAAAGGAACTGCTTCTTACTGAAAAGGAGCAGCACAGTTTCTCTGACCTAAAGTCCACAACAGAGATGATTATAGAACTGAAAACCATCAGGATTTAGCTAAGCATCGGTCTTAGAATAAAACTGTGGTAAAGCAATATGCCTCCTGTGGAAAGCTTTCCAATCACACCTTTCTCTGGTAAAACCAACTCTTTAGCAGTTTATCTCTTGTGTTGTATAAAGTAAATATTACCATATTCCCCCAAGTTTGAGCTTTTTCATTATTCCTTATGATGTGTTTAGATGTTATCGATTGTTTTAAAAACAGAAAGATTATCAGCAGCTGTTAATCTATCAAAAAGCCAAGATATAATGGAAATGTAATTTTTAGTGTGATAATTTATTATTTAGTTTGTTTTCACTTTAGACCTGGAAACTAACATTTTTTTCTTGTTCAAAGAAGTTTTATGCACCACAGAAAGCTCTGAGGGGGTAGTACTGCCAGTTTGATTTCCTATGCCTGATTGCTTTTTGGTACCAGTTCTTTCTTATGACCAACAATCAACATACAACTATTACTTTTTTCTTATAAAAATGATTGGTGTGAAGGCTGCAAATACATCACTGATTAATTTCATTGTGATTTTCCTCCTCCAAGAATGAATCTAAATTATGCACATACTTGAAAACCATCTTGCACCTTTACTCCTGTATCTTTTATACACCCCCTCAGTTTTTTCCCCCTTGTGGGTAATCATTGCCTTAATGCACATGGCAAATAAAAGATTCACAGAAAAATTGTACTGAGTCTCTCCTCCTAAAATGTGCTTGCTGAAGTCTGCGATTAAGCAGCAGGAAGAAATTGTGAATTACATGAGACAAGTCCAGAAGATGTATAATTATACAGGCATGAACACAGTAGGGTGTACTGGAATGGTTTAGTTTTTAAAAAAAAATCTAATGTGTTACTTATGTTTAATTGTATCAGTTGGCTGTGTTATGTCGAATTAACTGTTTCTATATTCTAATAATGTAAAATATCTGACAGCAGGAATATAATAAAATTAAAGTATATAGGAAGCTTGGCAATAAAAGCAAATAGAATCCTTAAATGAATTTCCATCATACACTAATATTATTTGCAAAAGTGGAATGAACTACAATTGCTTGCCATTCGATGGTATATAAAAATGTTTAAATTATCAAATAATCAAAACCCAAGGCATTTCCAATTTTCAATCATATCTTTTATGTGGGTGTTTGATCATGTAAAAGGCATAAACTCACCTTCAGGCAGTTGTACTCCAATTAAGGCAATAATTGCACACTTAACAAAACCTCACTATGGTGTGGGAAGTATTCTTGTGATTTTCTTTAAAATTAAAATGGCACACAAATCAACTTTCTAATTTTCTTATTTCCTAAAGATGTAATATAATGTCTTTTAGTAAAAATAATACAACTACCTTTTAGAGCACCTAGCAAAGGAATAAGAAAGGTGCAGGTGACTGCGCCAGGGGTTTGAAGAAAGGCAGAATGAAGATGCTTGTAACAGAAAATTTAGAGTATAAACTGCACTTGAGCCTTTGGAGATTCATGTGGAGTTTTGAAATCCATCCCTCATTCATGTCTAGATTGGTTATTTATAATTATCCATATAAGAGAAGGAGAGGGAGTTTGGGGAAAATAACCCTTACTTGTTTCTCAGAGAATTGCTATAGAAAATGGACAGCCTCAGTGATCCTTCAGATAAGAGGTCCTACCTGTGCCTGACTGCATAATGGCTTTTAATTAGATACAGAATTTATTGAGTGGTGTTAAAAATTTTGCATGTGTCAAATGTTGATTTTGTTGAAGTCAAACAGGTAGAAATCACTTTAAGGAAGTCTAATACGTGTATATCTATTTTTACAAATCAGGTTGATTTGGGAATCATGATTGGTATAAATAGCTTTTTACCCTTGTATTAATATTAATTTTTTCATGTGTATCATAAAGATCTTTACTAAAATGTGTAGTTTGTTTAAATTTTCAAAATTTAATTTTATGTGTAAAGCAAGGGATGCCTAGAACCTCCTTTTACTGGAACTCCAGATGACCTTGAGAAAACATTTTTTGACTTTTAAAAGCACATGGAGATACTTTTAAAAAAAAATGAATATGTTCTTGAAACACAAACTTAGAGGAAAACTAGAGTACAATGTATGTGGTATTAAATACAGAATGTTTTGAATACTATAATCCTTGTACCACACCAAAGAAAACAGTATAAATCTAGGTTTAGATGTGTGACATTTCATCTTATTTACTGAATTGGATCAGGTATTCATATTTTATTGCTAATAAAATGTTTGGGTGAGCTTATTCACCTTATCTATTTTTTCATGGAAATACTTGATGAGATCACTTCAGGAACCTGAATTCAAGACATCCAAATCTCCACTTATAACCTTGGCCAGGACTATTATCTCTGTGGGTTGCGATCTTTTTTTCTGTAACTTTAGCAGATTGGCTGGTAGGATATTTTCTAAGGTTTCTTTCATCTCAAACCCTCAGTGCCCCCAAAACATAGGCCTCATCATGTTCTTCTCCTGCTCAAAGACATTTAGTGGTTTCTCACTGACTTGATGTTGGCTGTGGCTCTGTGAGTTTATGTGCTTCCAATTCATGGGTAACCATGGAGTTACTGAAAGAGACTCTAGAATTCATATGAATATTTATCATCACCAGTAAAATGAAGAAATATATAGGCACATGCATACACACACCACACATGCATAGACACACCCACCCACATAATGTTACATCTTAAGTTCTAAAATGTTTCATAAAAATGTGTATTTAAAACATGATACTACTACCTAATATGTACGTGAATCAAAACATCACACTATACCTCATAAATATGTACAATATTATGTGCCAATCAAAAAAGCTTTAAAAGCTGATACTGTTTATAATAACTTAGATAATACACATTTTATATCAAAAAACTATATCACACACAGATGTAATGTTTCAGTATTTTAAAAATCTCTCATTCAAAGAAGTTGAAAATCACTAATAGAAACATGACCTTAGAACAGACATTTCCTTAATTGTCATCCATTCACTCCCCTTACTTCCTGTTATCTAGCATTTATCAGACTAAGGATTATCTTCCACATTGACTCTCTTATCTCCATAACTTCACTGTTGGTCTTCCTGTTTATAGATGACCTTTACCTGCATCTTCATGTAGAAATTCTCTTCATTCCAGGTTTTACTCAAATACTGCATCCTCCCTAGCATCCAAGTCAAATTACTCTTTTCTCTGTTTTCAGATGGTGTATTTTAATTTTAATTTTAATTTTTTACCTACCTTCTTGTACATAGAAAATTATCTGTTTACCCCACTAATCTCTAAGTTTGTTTCATATGAGGTATTTTTAAAATCTTATTAGATCCATTCTCAGTGCATAATGCATTGCTGTGCCCAAAGCAATCCATACTGTTAATGAAACTTATGCATTGAACAACATTTTTTTAAATCAACTATTACTTTCGAGATACTGCTATAATGCTAGGGCTGTTGCAGTGAAATCAACATGTTGTTAAGGATGGGAAGATGACACACAAATAGATTCATGATATGCCAGTGAAGCTAAGTACTATGGAGAAAAATAAAGCAAGTAAAGGGGAAAGGAGTTTTGGAAGTTGGAATGGGTTATTTCTCTTTTCTATGGGGTAGTTAGGAAAAGCCTTTCTTATCACGGTGACATTTGATCAGACACCTGAAAGGAGTGAGGGAGCTGGTTCTGGTTTTTTTCTGCGTAGTTTCAAGTAGAAAGAGCATTAAGCAAAGTCTCTGGGGATGTGAGGATAAATGAGGGACCAAGGAGTTCAGGGGTAAGAATGAAAGAAAAGAGATGATGTCAAAAATCCTCAGGAGCATTGGGTAAATAGAAAAAAACTGATACCATAGACTTTAATTGAACAGTTAATTTCATTTGTATTCAGGCATATGTATTTCATATGTATTCAGGCATAATATGTATCGTGTTTTAAGAATCACTATCCATACATTAAGTGACTCCTGTAATATTTATTAAAATGACAATTATAAGAAGGATTTTTCCATAGTTCTCCACTTAAGATCTGATTTTATTCTTCTGCATGTGGGTATGTACTCCTAGGCCATACTAGACAAGGCATCTAATCATCGATTGGAAAAGAATCAAAATGAATAAAAAATAATCAAAGGTCAGAAATATATTGTTTGATCAGGAATGTTTTCCAAAATATCATCTTATGAAATGCTTGCATTATTGATATATTATCTCCTTCTGTCTTTAAAAATCTATCAGAAGAAATAAGTTAATAGTTTGGTAGAATTGTTACAAGGCTTCTTAAGGCATTGGCATGACAAAGCTATTGTCAGTCTCAATCGAAGTAGAACTTATTGCTTCTTTGGTCAACATGGATAGCAGGTTTGGGGGCCTGTAATTGTTAGAAAATGAGTTGTTTTAACTGTAACATATTTATTACAACAGTGTGTTTTAGACAAATTTGTATTCTACTTACTGGAATTGTTTATTACAAATTAAGTAGCAAGATAGAAAAGGGGTCTTATTCAAAACAAATCTTTCTATTGATACTGTGATCTCATTGTAACTGTTAAGGCAAAATGAGTCATTAACTATTAATTCCCAAATTATTTCATATCTCAGTTGTTGATATTCTCTCCATATACCCAGTTAAAGATAGCATCTAGACTTTAAAAGGCTTTTTTAAAAAAATTCAACACTAACAAGATGATTTCAGGTGTGGTTGGTAAAGGCTCCCCAGAGGACACTATTAAATGCAGTCCTTGATTTCTCTGTTATTGATGCTTGCTGGGAATTCTGATATGACACCTGAAATTCCTCCAGCCTTTTTTTCTCTAAAATTCTAATATGAATTTGATAGCTGGTATGAATTGAGAAATTTTAGCTTTATGCATTCCTCCATGGAATTATGTCAGCATGGATATCATCAAGGTGGTCTGATTGAGCATGCCCAGTGGGACCATAGATGCCAGTTTTGGAGAAAAGATGTACAAAGACTGACTGATAACACCCCTGATACAAATTGACCTTAAATGGAGATACATATTGGTCTGCCTCACATCCTTAATCACAGGCCTTTACTGGCTTTGCTGTAGCCAGTTCTGCCTGCAGGAGTATAGGAGCACCTATTCTCATTCATTTCCTCCCAGCTGTGTGTGTGTGTGTGTGTGTGTGTGTGTGTGTGTGTGTATGATGATCCATTCCTTGTATTCTTCTACTTAACAATGCTCTTCACAAATGTTCCTTCTATAAAAGGCAAGCATGTGTACTTTTTCTCTTAATTTCTCTATTTTCCAACTTGGCTATCATGTATCACCTGCTTCTTTAGATTCTCTCTTACAAGAATCTGTGCTACATTTATCTCTAGACTTGCATAAAAAACAACAATACCTTTGCCTCAGATGTTCAAGTAAATAAATGGTCTCTGAAAAATGTCAATTATTCCTTCAAACAATATTTCCACTAAAAAATGTGGATTTGTGTTTATGAAAAACAAATTAGACATGTGAAACAACCAGGCACTTAGCAAAATAAGACTTTTGTTAAAGGCAGATATCAGTCTGTCTTTTTCTAATACACTGTCATTTATTATCAGAAATGTTTTCTCTCATTCCATGCCTTTCTCTTCCCTCTATTGATTTTTTTTTCTTTTGCCATGTATAAGCTTTTTAATTCAGTGAAATCCCATCTGTCTACATTTGCTTTTGTTACCTGTATTTTTGGGGTCATATTCCAAAAATACTAGTCCAGACCACAATTAAGAAATTTTTCCTTGTTTTCTTCTAGTGGTTTTATAGTTACAGATCTACATTTAAGTCTTCAATCCATTTCAGGTGATTTTTTTATGTTGTGAGAGATCTAATTTGTGATAAGAGGTCTAATTTCATTCTTCTTCATGTGACCATCCAGTTTTCCCAACACTTGATGAGATTCTTTTCCCCACTGTGTGCTCTTGGTACCTGTGCCAAAAATCAGCTGATGTATGGATTTATTTCAGGGTTCTCTACTCTGTTCCATTCATCTATATGTCTTGTTTTTGAACCATCTACCTAATAACAGGTTAATATCCACAATGTATGAAGAACCCAAACAACTCAATAGCAAGAAAACAAATAACCTAATTGAAAAATGGACAAAGGACCTGATAAGTCATTTCTAAAACAAAGACATGCAAACGACAAATAGGTATATAAAAAACTGTTGAACATTGCTAACTGTCATAGAAATGCAAATTAATGAGATACCACCTTACATCTGTTAGAATGATAGGATATAGAGAAAGAGGTACCTTTTAACATTATTTGTAGGAATGTAAAGTGGTATTGGTATAGGCATTATGGAAACCACTATGGAGATTCTTCAAAAAATTAAAAAAGGATTGCCAAATGATCTAGCAATTACCCTTCTGGTGATATACTCAAAACGAATAAAATTAGCTTTCTCAAGAACTCCCCTGTTCTTTGCAGAATTCTTTACAATTATGGAATCAGCCTAAATGTGTATCAGCACATGAATAGATAAAGAAAATGTGGTGTATGTACATAATAGAATACTATAAAATCTTAATAAAGAGGGAAATTCCGTTATTGTGTCTACACAGATGAACCTGGAAGTTATTATTCTACGTAAAATAAATCATGCTCAGAAGGAAAAATACTGCATGATCTCAATGTGGGATCTCAAAAGCTAGAACTCATAGAAACAAAGAGTAGAATAGTGGCAGCCAGAGTCTGTCGGGATGGGAAAAGATCTCAAGGGATATAAAATTTCTGGTAGATAGGAAGAATAAATTCAGGATATCTGCTGTGAAACATGGTTACTGTAGTTATAACAACGTGCTGAAAGCTTGAAAATTGCTGAGAGTTGATTTTAAGTATTCTCACCACAAAAACATGATGAACATGTAAGAAAACAAGTATATCAATTAACTTGATTTAGCCATTATAAAATGTATACAAATACCAAGGCATCATAGTATGTGCTATCAAGATATACAATTTTGTCAATTAAAAGGTAAAAACAAATAAAAATAAAATGATATCCTGTCATAAACATAAGTATTTGATATGATTTAGATGTTCATCCATGAGCATCCATAGAAAGTGGGATACAAAGTACTCTTTTCATGGTCTATTGTGTCTCATCTTTGGAAGGTCAGAAAGCAACTTTCTTAAAAACCATGATCTGGTGTAATTGTGTTTGGGGGAAAGTCTATCTGGTTTGATTGGTCCATATGAAATTGACATTTCTGTAAGTCCAAAAATATGAGAATTTTAAATGATTGTATCTAAATACCATCAGACAAGAAAAGAAGGAACAGGTGTACAAAACTCATTACCCCAAAATAAATTAGCATTAAAAGTCAAAGGCATTTGTAATTAAACTGAGGATGACCACTTGATGTACTAAAAATATATAATTAAGGAAGGAATATATTTATTGTTCTTCTTTAGATTATATAAGGTTAGATCTCCTACAAAGAAATAGAAAGTCTTGTCATGTCAACATAGATTAATTAAATTTCTTCTGTGAGTGATGTGTCTAAGATTTGAAGATCATTGGAAATTTTCCAGAAGCTGTCTACACTAAACTTAAAATATTTATTATAAGAATTTGAATGCTAATACTATATAATTTTATCATTTGAACATCATTTTAATCCAAATGGACAATAGGATAATAATAATAAATGAATTAGTAATAATAAAAATAAAATGACACAAATAACATTTGACATATAGCAAAGTCTTACTATATGTTATGTACCAATTTAAGGATTTTGTTATATGTAATGGCTGATGTGATATGTATAACAATAAGCAAACACATAACAAAATAATGAGAGTTTTCATTGCAATTTGTCACTTAAATTTGTGATTTTGAGATCTAATCACTAGGAAATTAAACACCCAAAATTAAACTGAAATATGAATATTAACTAGGCTGAAAAACAATCTTAAATGTCCCCTAAAGAAAATAAGAAATTAACTTTAAAAGTCAAAGTATTGACCAATACATCAATGATTGTTCAAATCATATAAATACAGAAATAAATATCCTGGTCAAAATTTTATTGACTTGTATGCAAAGAAAATATGCACAAATGTATGTAATTGCTACTTTTCTACAAAAGAAGAAAAGGTTTCTGAGACAGGAAAATGAAAAGTTCTGCAGTGATTTCAGCAATTCTTGTGAGTTGTTACATTCATCTTGGTCTAGAAAGTTAAATTGTTTGGCATAACCTTTTGATTCATTTTCCTTTTTCTAGTTACTAGGTTTTTTTTACAATTATTTATGAAATCACACTTTCATTCTGACTATTGAATCTCTGACAACTTTAGCTCTGTAGGGCTACATTTTATGTGTTACTGTAGACTCAAGCTCTTGACAGTCTCTTACTGATATTCTGTTGTATCTAGAACTTCATTTATATTTAAAATAAAGGTAAAATCTTCATATTCTTCCTTCAATTCCTTTTAGGGTGTGCAGCATGCATTTTTGGTAATGTTTCATGCCTTAGGCTACTTATCATTGGAAAGTGTTATATTTTATATTATGATTCTTTTGACCCCCAATGAACTTGAAACTACCTTAGAGGAACAGCTGGACGTATTTCCTTAAGTAAACACACATTGTTCTTCAAATTGCTAGTATCTATCTTCTTAATAGGCTCCACAGGCAATGGAAATTTTGACTTTGAAGTCACCTCTGCAGCATTCATGTAGATAAGTCTGTTTCACACCTTTATTTCCTCATACTTGAGCAATGTCTTTCAACTCAAGTTTATACAGCACAGTCATAACTTATCCTTTTCCTGTAGAGAAAATATTTTTTACAAATATAATATAAATGTAATATTTTTTATTTTATTTTATGTAATCATCAAGTGTAACATAAGGTATCAAAAATAAGATACCTCTAAATGCATGCAGACTTTAAGATTTAATTCTGTCTAATTTATTATCTCAATAGTTAATGAGTGATTGCCTTATGATTAAAGTAAAAAATTTGGAAACTATTTATTTTTAGTTGGGATCTGAGGAAAAATTCATTTACTTTTCCACATCCCTGGCTTTGCTTTGGTGACAAGGGAGAAATGGTTATTTGAATTTTAAAAGTGGCCAGAAAATTTTTGGTGGCACTCAATTTATCCTCACAGAATTATTTATATGAAACTAGTCTTTTTCTAATAATCATTTATAAAATATGTAATACATTCAAATTTGATAAATGGATAGAGTCTCCTGAAGAAGCTGTAGCCATGATATCCCGTGGAGGTTCTTAGAATTGGTTTGTTTATTCACTGTCTAGACAGAAATATTGTGCAGATTATTCAACATCTCAGTTTTCTAGAACCCTAGCTAGTGTTGAAAAGATTGTACTTGAGTGGACATGAAAATATATTTGATATTGAAAGAAAAATTATTTAATATTCTAGCTTTAAAATATTCTTGTATATTTAGGAAAGAAGTTAATAAACCAGTAGAAGAACAAAGTATAAGAAATTAGAGCATGAAATCACTGTCATTGAGATTCTCTTTTAGACCTATGGAAATGGGTCTCTGGAAATCAGAAGTAGCTAATTCCTATGCCTCCTTCAGGAACCAGATTAGACAACACTAACTACTAGTAAGCTTTTCTAAGTTCCCTGAGACAGGTAAAGTTGATCTTTTGCATCTAATAACTCACTATCATATAGTTTGCTAATGAAAAACATCTTTTGCTTCCTTATATGTTTGAGTCAGCTTTGTGCCACTGTGACCAAAAGACCTGACAAGAACAGCACTGAGGCGGAAAAGTTTATTTTGGCTAGTGGTCTCAGAGGTTCAGTCCATGGTCGGCTGACTCCATACCTCTGGGACTGAGATAAAACAGAACATCATGATGAAAGAGTATGGCAGAGAGAAGTAGCTCAGGACACAGCAATCAGGAAGCAGAGAGAGAGCTCTGCTCACCAGGGACAAAATGTAAACTCCAAAGGCATGCCTCCAGTGACCCTGTTCTTCCAGGCACACCCTACCTCCTATGGTTATAACCTAGTTAATCCATATCAGTGGAGTAATTCACTGACTAGGTTAAAGCTCTCACAATTTAATTATTTCACCTCTGAAAGTCCTTGCATTTTCTTGGATTGTCCCACTTTGGGGAGATACCACACATCTAAACCATAAGATACTGACAAATGTTCATAGATGATATTCATCTGGAAAGGCCTTTTGTTCTCCGTTTGGGGAGTTATTTTGTCTACTGACAGCCCTAATTTCCTAATTTCAAGAGCATTGTTCAAAAGAATCTAAAAATACTTAAATTGTGTCCTGCATAATTTATCAATATTTATCCCAAATGTAAGACACCCATTGGAAGTGATATGAAATGCATATGGTGACTTTATCCCAGGATCAGTTATTGCCCTAATCATTAAGTAACTATAATATTTTCTGATCAATTTAAGTTTCCAGATCCTAGTATCCTTGTGTTTCAAGAAGTGGAGGCTGGGAACACTTTTAGAATTAAAACTTGCTTCCCTACATTCTGTTTTCTCCCCTCATCCAGGGTTGCCTCTGCTGCTGTTTCATTATTCCCTAAATCAATTTTGCATCAGTTAAAGGAACAAATTGTTTATTTCTCTATAGATTTGTAGCTATTAATCTCAGCGGTAACTCAGTGATTGATTTTTTTTTGCAGACCTCAACATCAGAAAGACTTAGATGAGAAGGAATATTTGAGTCAAGTCCAGGATGTACTAACTGAACTATGAAAGTTAAGACTTCATGCCATACACAGTAAATCTTTGTCATTAATTTCTTATCTCACTTTTGAATTGGGAGATATAATTAGAATGGTCATATTAAGTAATCATACTTTCCACTTTCAGATTCTGTTCTTTCATTGTCCTTTCCATATTCTTGCTTCTCAGTGTGGTATCAACTAGGAATTCTTAAATTATGACTCAAAGTGATCCCATTTCTAAAGCATTTAAAGTTACCACAGGTGAAAGTTTTCTCGAGAGCTTTCAGTGTTTCAAATACATGGATATACAATCTATGTCAGTAGTGAATACTGAACATTAAATTGACCTGAATGGTTGGAGCCCAAACTTTTTTCTCAATATTAGCAAATTTTTAACATAAAAGCTTAGAATGTAAGAGTTGAAAAAAAGCTATTAGAATAATGTACAAACTCTGAAAAGATTTCCAGGTAACTACATTTTTTTTCTTATCTAAGTATAATTGAGGTTTCCAAGAATTTTTACTGAAGAGTAATTTTACTTTCTGAATTTGGTAATTTAAAAAAACGTAAAATTGTTATAGGAGCTGTAAGTAATTCAATAAAGGATTGAAAGCAAAATATCATGTACTTGATAAATTTATGTAAAGGTTCTTATCTGAGTTGGTTCCAGCACCAAGCTAAAGTCATAAGATTGAGTTCTCTGTGATTCAGGTGCTTTACTTTTACTCTCTTCCTGAGAACCTTTGGAGTAATCCTGCCCAGACATCCTGTACATCTCAATACAACAGTGAATGAAAGATGAAAGGCCAGAGCCAGTACAGAGCCATCAAGATGCAATGTGTATAAGTGAATATATTACTAATGTGATAATTATATATATGACTACGTATGTATATACATACATACATATATGTAGTGACACACATCTATATTAAAACTTTCAATACCAAAAGGAGCAGACCTATAATCGAATGACAGTTGTTTTCATTTTAATTTTTAGAGGCAGTAAAATTAAACCAGATTAATTTTCTGCTTAATCAAGCATCAAATTCACACATTTGTAATTTCACAGGACACAAAATATCTACAAAAAGTTTGATTACAGGGGTTTTTCTTAGGGAGCAATAGTATTTTGGGACTTTCCTAAAATGGGCAAAGTTAAACCTAAACTCCTCTTAATGTTTGGCAACTTAATGACGATTCTAAATCCATAATTTAAAACCTTTATGCTGTCTATCTTTTAGTAACAATATAAATGAAAGATACCAGAAGTATAAATAATTTACCATCAATTCTCCTCTTATGACTGCTAAACATAATGCCCTGCCCAAAGCATTAATAGCATAATGTTTGTTAAAGATACTTAGCCAGTTGTCTATGTGAGAGGACAAATGTCCAAGACTCTCAACCTACAATTCCAATTTCTGGCAAACTTAAAAAGTACCATCTTTGACATTTATTTAGAATTCAACTCCTTGATCTCTTTTGGCTCAGATTCACAAGCTTTGATTGAGGACTTCTAAAGCAACTTGGTTTGACCTGTGCTCCGTTACTTGCCAAATTATTTTAAACTAAGCCAAAAAATTCCTATGTATTTTATCAATGTAATAACCAAAATTCTCAATTATCCCATTAGATTAGATTTAATCATTTCCCCCATACTGTGAACATTAAGTTGTTTAAGATTTTATCAGCAAATCCCTCATTTTCCTGGAGTTTGTGCTTGGAAGTTCACCAGGTAACCATCAAATCAATAACACTTAATTAAATTCCAAGTATAGGTGTTCTATATATTTCACAATGCTAAATTAATGCCCCAATAGAATAGTTCAATGCTATTTTCATAATGGGAATAGTATTATGAGCTCTAAAAATATTTTATGTTGCAGTCAGTTATTAATTATGAAGCAAAGCTTCATTCATTTTTCTCCCTTGGTATGCAATCACCCTACTTACTGTTTATCATGGCCTGAATTTTATGGCAGGTAAATTGGTTATGTATACTTTAATTGCATATAATTCATGAATATTCTATAATTTTTCTACTGTGAAAGATCTGCATGAACTAATACTATTTTTAAATTATCTCAGTACCCATTTTATTCAAGTGTGCTTTGTCAAAAAAGTGATCTTTATCATGAAGTGACTTAAGCACAAACTATTTCTTTCTAGATATAACATGATTGCTAAGGTCATTAAATAATATATAAAGATACATCATCAAGACAAAAACCAACCAAAAATGGATACAGTCCACACTTGTTTCTTTTACCATTTCTATAGAAAGTTGATTTGTGATAGTTAGTTAATTATTTTGAATACTGAATCCAATCAATCTAGTCAGTTTACCAAGGAAAAAGGATTGTATTAAACAAGACTCTGATAAGATTGGAATGGAGTACTAAAATAGATTAATCAGTTTGAGGCATGCTTTAATAAAAGCAGAGCTATGTACTTTCATAGATAATATATCTGTTCACACATAGAATGATGTTTTGTTGACAAACTTAATTTTCAGTTCTTCTACAAACAATAATTTTTGCATTCAATTCGTTCTAGTTCAGTGTGAATATTGTATAGTATATGTCTGAGTCCTTTGATTTAGAAATATGAGAGATTATAAAACTGCCAGAAACCAAATATAGGAAACTCATAATAAATGATACAGATTCCTATATATACTCGCCTCATAAACATTAGAAATAATGAAAAACTTAATCTAGCTGATAAATAACCTACATAAACATATTTTGTGGATTTTTTCATGGGTGCATATAGGGATAGCAAACACAGTTAACAACATTAAGCAATCAATGTAAAATTATCAGTTTCTTTTAAATTTAAAATGAGGATGATAAAAACAATTACCCTTTACAAACAACTAGGTTTACATTTTTATCACATATAAAGCAATTAAATATTACCACTTCACAAAAATTTAAAAGTGAAGCTTTTCTTTGTTATAAAAACAAATGCACATACATAAAATGGTCTTAAAGCAACTTGGAGTGCAGTTGGTCCTCCATATCTGTGGTTTCCACATCTGTGGGTTCAACTGACTGCAGGTCATTTACTATGCTTGTAGTTGAGCCTGTCATGGCAGCAGCTATACCGAACATGAGCAGGCTGATTTGTCCTTCCCTAAACTATGGGAATGAAAGTACCAGGAAGTGTGTGTGTACATTATATGCAAATATTATACCATGTTAGTTAAGGGATTTGAGCATCAGTGAGTGCCCTTTGGTACCTGAGAAAAGTCCAGGAACAATTCCCTACAGATCAAGGGACAACCATATATAAAATGAAGAAATTATTAAACAATTATTTTTAATAACTGTGTACATAGACAAATCTGCTCATTTTACTGTAACTGATCAAGATTAAACTTACATAACTCCCTTTTAGTAGCTATGTTCTGTGTAATGTCTTTCCTCCAGATATTGGATGAAAAATTTAGGAAAGGGTAATAGAGATGTTTTGGTTACTACCTGATGGTTCACTTGGTGTTGGCAGATTGTAACTAAATATAATGTGAAAGCTAATATGATTAAAATTCTATTTGTTCTTTCAAAAGAAAAATAAAAGAACACTATATCATTTTTAGCAATAAAATTTATAAAACAGATTTTGGCTTCAATTCATGTTGAAAAACAAACTATACAATATTATATAAAATATAATGCCTGTATATTTGTATGTGTATATACACTCATCTCTCTCTCTCTCTCTCTCTCTCTCTCTCTCTCTGTGAGTGTGTGTGTGTGTGTGTGTGTGTGTGTGTGTGTGTGTGTATGGTAAAGTCTCCATGTTATTACTTCTAATATAAGAGCAATTTTCCAAGAATTTGCTATTTTCTTTGCTCTTCTTAGTTTTACCAAGTCTGTTTTATGGAATCAGTCCAAGTTATTCTCAGCTTTAAAGTGCTTTAAAGTAACACAAATACCAAACTCAACCACTTACTTGAAAAGCATTTCTTTTGGGGAACTGTCCTATGATGGGCTCCACGAGGGTTGTACATACATGAGACTGGTCTCCCTCCTCAAGAAGTTTACACAAACACAACACCAGAAAGTAAAAAAAAAAAAAAAAAAAAAAAAAAAAAAAATTATTACTTCTACAGTGCTTAAAACTTAAAGCACAGGTAGACTGTCAGTAGGTGGAAGTTGGGAAGAAATAAAGGAGACATGTTAATGAATTAATGGGGCAAAGGGCGAGGTGGGGGGAAAGAAACAGGGTGCTAATGATGGGACTGTGGAGAAGGAGAAAACCAAGATGGCACAGAAGATAAAGAAGGTACAGAAGAAATAGGGGTGGAGAAGAAGAGACTAATCCTCACATTCTGCTCACCCAAAGAAAAATAGGAATGTAAAAAACCTATGCTCTTCTCTTACCCTTAAAAGAGGCCAAAGTTCTTCAACAACCTAGATCATAGGCTCTGCAGGCAGCTATACCCTTCTCCCTTCCTCCACTCTTCCACATAGTTCTCACACTGGTCTTATTCCTGGGGCTTGAACACTCTGGGACTTTGTTAGCTGTTCCCTGCCCTAAAATATTCCCCACCCCCAATTTCCACCCTTTGCTTCCTTATTTCATATTTCTTGTCCTTCAAACCTCAGGTCAAAAGTGAATTCCCCAGGAGTCTTCCTTGATCCTGGGAATAGAGAAAATTCCTTTTATATAACATTTTCTGGATTCTGTCCTTTTCCTGCATAACCCTTACCTCTGTTAGTAAATATATATTCAAATAGATGTTAAGTATCTACCTCTTAATAGCCTAGAAAAACCATGAGGAAGCTCCACAATTTTTTTCATTGTTTATGCCAAGAGCCTGCACCCAACATGGAATAAGTGTTCAATAAATGAATAGTTAATACCCCAGACTGAGTTTCAATTCTGGTCCCTCCATTCACTAAATGCACCATCCAGGGTGAATTTCTTAAGCTCCATAGGCTTCTCTTTCCCCATGGGTAATGATAGTCACAATGTAATGAGTAAGCGTGTTCATATGAAGTTCTTACAATACATAAAGTGCTAAAATTAATTATTGTTCAATTACATAAACATCAGGGATACCCAAAAATAAAGCTAACATTTATTGAAGCAGAAATGCTTTTTGGCACAAATGACACAAATACAAAACGTACTTAGGCATTCAGGTAGTACCTGAAAAAGAAGTAGCACAGTTAATTACTTGACAAAATCAATTTTATAACCATAATGTTTAGTCACTTGGCATTTTTTAATTTTGCAAAATATATTTATTTAATTCTTAGTTCTTTTTATTTACACATAACAGTAGAATGTATTTTGGCAAATTATACATATATAGAGTATAACTTATTCTAACTAAAATTCTGTTCTTGTGGTTGTACATGATGTGGGGTTATCCTGGTCATGTATTCAAATACAAAGCTAGGAAAGATATATCCTGTTAATTCTACTGTCCTTCCTATTCTCCACCCCCGTCTTTTTCCTTTGTTCCCCTTTGTGTGATCCAATGGACTTCTATTCTTTCCTTCCCCACCCTTCCTTATTGTGGGTCAGAATCCACATATCAGAGAGAACATTTGACCTTTGTTTTTTTGGGTGACTTTTCTCACTTAGCATGATATTCTCTGGTTCCATCTATTTGTTGGCAAATGTCACAGTTTCCTTTATGACTGAGTAATATTTCATTGTGTATATGTACCACATTTCCTTTTTCCATTCATCAATTGAAGAACACCTAGATTTTTTCCATAGCTTGGCTATTGTGAATTGAGCTGCTATAAACATCTATGTGGATGCATTCTACAGTATGCTGATTTTAAGTCCTTTGGGTATAGATAAAGGAGTGGGATAACTGTATCAAATGGTGGTTCCATCCCAAGTTTTCTAAGGAATCTTCATACTGCTTTCCAGAATGGTTGCACCAATTTGCAGTCCCACCAACAATGTATGAGGATAACTTTCCCCCCACTTCCTCACCAACATTTATTGATACTTGTATTTGTGATAATTGCCATCTGACTGGAGTGAGATAGAATCTTAGAGTGGTTGTAATTTGCATTTCTCTAATTGCTAGAGATGTTGAACATTTTTTTCATATATCTGTTGACCATTAATATTTCTTCTTCTGTAAAGTGCTTGTTCAGTTCCTTTGCCCATTTATTGATTGGTTATTTGTTTTTTTGGTGTTAAGATTTTTGACTTCTTTGTATAATGTGGAGATCAGTGCTATTTCTGAGATGCATGTGGTAAAGATTTTCTCCCATTCTGTAGGCTCTCTGCTCGTGTTCAAGATTGTTTCCTTTGCTGTGAAAAAGGTTTTCAGGTTGATACCATCCCATTTATTGATTCTCATTGTTACTTCTTGAGCTTTCAGAGTCTTATTGAGGAAGTTGATACCTAAGACAACATGATGGAGATTTGGGCCTAGTAAGTGCATGGTCTCTGGTCTAATGCCAAGGTCCTTGATCCACTTTGGGTTGAGTTTTGTACAGGATGAGAAATAGGGGCTCAATTTCATTTTGCTGATATGGATTTCAAGTTTTCCCAGCACCCTTCATTGAAGAGACTATCTTTTCTCTAATTTATGTTGATGGCTCCTTTGTCTAGAATGAGATAACTGTATTTATGTGGGTGTGTCTCTGTGTCTTCTATTCTGTTCCATTGGTCTTCATGTCTTTTCTGGTACCAATACTATGCTGTTTTTGTTACTATAGTTCTGTAGTATAATTTTAGGTCTGGTACTGTGATGCCTCCTGCATCACTTTTGTCACTGAGGATTGTTTTGGCTATTCTGGGTCTCTTATTTTTCCAAATGAATTTCATGACTGCTTTTTCTATTTCTATGAAGAACATCATTGGAATTCTAATAGAATTCTAATAGGAATTGCATTAAATATGTATAGCACTTTTGATGGTATGGCCATTTTGACAATATTAATTCTACCTATTCAAGAACATGGGAGATCTTTCCTTTTTCTGAGGTCTTCTTTAATTTCTTTCTTTAGTGTTCTGCAGTTTTCATTATAGACATCTTTCACCTGTTTTGTTAGATTGATTCCCAAGTTGTTTGTTTTGTTTCTTTGTATGTTTTGTGAGGCTATTGTAAAGGGGATAGTTTTCCTGATTTCTATTTCAGCTGATAACATAATTGGTGTATAGAAATAACAGTTGATTTATTTGTGTTGATTTGATACCCTGCTACTTTGCTTACCTTATTTATGAGTTCCAGAATCTTTCTAGTAGAGTTTTTGTTTTGTTTTGGTTTGGTTTTTGGTCTTTTAAATGTAGAATCATGTCATTGGCAAATAGGGATAGTTTGAGTTCTTCTTTTCCTATTCATATCCCTTTCTTTCTTACGTCTAATTGCTCTGGCTAGGGTTTCAAGGAATATGCTGAATAGGAGTGGTAAAAGAGGGCATCCTGTCTTGTTCCAATTTTTAGAGGAAATGCTTTTTCTTCATTTGGACTTGGGTTTAGAGTATATAGCTTTTACAATGTTGAGGTATATTCCTACTATCCCTAGGTTTTTTAGTGTTTTGAGAGTGAATGGGTGCTGAATTCAGTCAGATGCTCTTTCTGCATCTATTGAGATAATCATGTGATTCTTGTCTTTAAGTCTTAATTCGATGTGGTGAATTGTGTTTATTGATTTTCACATGTTGTACAAACCTTGCATCCCTGTAATGAACCACACTTGATCATGGTGCACTAACATTTTGATATATTTTGTATGCATTTCACCAGTATTTTATTGAGAACTTTTGCATCAGTGTTCATCAGGGATATTAGTTTTCTTTCCTTGATTTAGACACTTAGTTTTGAAAGTTCTCCTGGGTCTGAAGTCAGATATTAGTTGAGATAGTTTACCAATAAAAATAGAAATTCTGAGCCATTTTACAATGAAATTACCTTTTAGGTGTGCTAATGCTTACTTTTAGCAATAAATAGAAATTATTAAAAAAGCTTAAATGAAATACCACTTTGTGATTCAAAAAGAAGATACAGGGTAATAGGCCTGCTATCACACTCAACTTTAGTCCTATCATCTGACATCAGTATCTGTGACTTATTTCAGACAACCAGAATATAATTTCTCATCCACATGCCGCACTCAAAATTTACTCATGTTATTAACAAATTAAACTAATTGAATTGTAAGATTCTTTTCCATTTCTACAGTCTGTGATTGTTATCCCAGATCACTCTGTCTCATCAAGTAAAGTTGGTGAGCACAATGCTTTATAAGAGAACATAAAATTTAAAAATATAGAGTGCTTCTGTTGATGTGAAGAACAGAAGCTGAACTAAGTCTTAAATTTAGAGGATATGAGATAGTAACAACAAGGCATTTATAAAAAAAGAGTTCAAATTTAACCTTAGCTTTAAAGTGCTCATCATGAAATCAAATGAACCAAAGTTTAAATTACTGCCAGTCTCTTTTCTCATCTGTATATTACTAATATTAACAAGATTTTTAAATTAGAATACCTGTAAAACCCTTAACACTGTGCATGGGATACAGTGAACATTTGAAAATGGTCTCAGCAATGTTACTTCATGAAGCACCTGGCCTGTCACTATTAGCCAGTTCAGAGATGGTGGTAGTGCATGTTTTAGATAGCCTTCACATCACTGTTACCAAAACTCAAACAAGAACAATCTAGAAGAGGAAAAGTTTATTTGGAGCTCACTGTTTCAGAGTCTTAGTCCATAGATGCTCAACTCTCTTGCTCTGGGCCCAAGGTGATGTAGCACGTTGTGGGGGAAGAGCCCAGTGGAATAAAACTTCTCAGCTTCTGGTAGGTCAGAAATCAAAGGGAGAAAGAGCAAGGAAGTGTCCAAAGGAAGAACAATGCTTCCAGACTGTGCACATTCCCAATGACCCACCTTCTATAGCCATGCCCCACCTGCCTGGAACTACCACCCATTCAAAATAGGACTGATTAGGATTCAGTTCTCATAGTCTAATCATTTTACCTCTGAACATTCCTGCATTAACAGGAGCTATTGAAGGATATTCAAACCATAACATTCCACTACTGGCCCCTAAAAGCTCATGTCCATCTCATAATGAAAAATACATTTAGTTCATCTCTAAGGGCCCCAAAGTCATAGAAGTTCCAACACTGCCCAAAAGTCCATTGCAAGTCAAAAGTCTCCTCTGAGACTCAAGGCCAATTCTTGACTGGGAGCTCATATAAAAATCAAAATCATTGTGTATATATACCACAGTTTCTTTATCCATTCATCTGTTGAAGGGCATCTAGGTTGGTTCCACAATCTGGCTATTGTGAATTGAGCTGCTATAGACATTGATGTGGCTGCATCACTGTAGTATGCTAATTTTAAGTTCTTTGGGTATAAACCAAGGAGTGAGATAAGTGGGTCAAAAGGTGGATCCATTCTAAGTTTTCTGAGGATTCTCCACACTGTTTTCCAGAGTGGCTGCATCAATTTGCAACTCCACCAGCAATGTATGAGTGTGCCTTTTTCTCCACATCCACGCCAACATCTGTTATTGTTCGTGTTCTTGATGATAACCATTCTAATTGGAGTAAGATGAAATCTTAGAGTTTTTATTAATTTGCATTTCTCTCCTTATTAGAGATGTTGAACACTTTTTCATATATTCATTGATCGCCTGTACATCTTCTGTAAAGTGTCTGTCCAGATCCTTGGCCCATTTATTGATTGGGTTCTTCGTATTTTTGGTGTAAGGTTTTGTAAGTTCTTTATAAATTTTGGGGATCAGTGCTCTATCTGAAGTGAGTGTGGAAAAGATTTCCTTCCACTCCATAGGCTCTCTTTTTTATTGTATCCTTTGCTGAGAAAAAGCTTTTTAGTTTGAATCCATCCCATTTATTGAACTTGCTTTGATTTCTTGGACTTTGGGAGTCTTGTTAAGGAAGACTGATCCTAAGCCAACATGATGAAGATTCAGGCCTATTTTTTCCTCTATTTGGTGCAGATAAATGGATGGAATTGGAGAATATCATGCTAAGTGAAATAAGTAAAGCCCAGAACACCAAAGGCCAAATGTTTTCCCTGATTAGTGAATGATGATACATAATGGGGCGGAGGAGAGAAGAATGGAGGAACCTTAGGTTATGTAGAGGGAAATGAGAGGGAGGCGGAGTATGAAAAATGGTGGAATGAGAAGACACCATTACCCTATGTACATGTATGATTTTGAGCACAAATGGAGTATAGCTATTGTTTCTCCGGTTGACAAATGGTATGAATCTATATCATGCACAACCATGGAAACAAAAAGATGTACTCCATTTGTGTACACTTAATCAAAATGCAGTCTGTAAAAATAATTTTTTAAAAAATCACAATCATGTTACATGTATCCAATGTATAGTAGCAGAGAGTAGACTTTCTCATTCCAAAAGGGAATGAAAGGGACAGAGGGACAGAAAGAAGGGATAGGGCCAAAACCCAGCTGGGCAAACAGGTCCCTTAAATCCACACACAGAAACTAGGGCACATGGCTAGGATATGTTGTCTCCAAAGGGCTTGGGAAGCCCTACTGATGGTCTTGCTGTTTGCAGAGCACACGAGCTCACTTTTAACCTAGCTCTGTCCACAGCCAGCAACTTTTCTCAGCAGAAAGTTCACATTGCTGGCATCACTTAATTTCTGGGATCACCATTCCAACTTCAGCTTTATCTTCATAACTTCATATATTGCCCTTACAGGAGCAGCTCATAGGGATTCCAGTCCTGATGCATTTTGCCTGGCCTCCCAAGCCTTCCCCTGAAGTCTTGTTGGAAGCCTCTATAACTCCTAACTTCACCATAATTTCCTGAAGAACCAGCACCACATGGATGATACCAAGCTCAACTGCCAGCTCAAGCAATACCTGGTCCCCCTGGTATTGGCTGCTGTGGACTCTGAGTGCTTGCATGGCTTAGGATGATGAAACAACTTTTTAGTCACCACTCCAAGCCCCTGGGCAAGCAGGAAACTCCTATGATCTCTTCTCAAGGAATTTTCCCTTCTGTTCCCTGGAACCTCTAGTAGACCTGGTCCTGCAAATTCTTGAGATGCCCTTCAGGCCTCTCTCGTAGTATCTCTATACAAAGTACTTTGCCTATCTTAGGGGCTATAATACTTTGCCTATCTTAGGGGCTATAATCTCTATAAGAAACACATCTTTCTTTTCCCAGCTTTCATGCACTTTTCTGGTCAAACTGTAAGGTTTTAAAATCTTTTATCTCTACTTTCTGTGCCCAGTTCTCATAATAAACCTGAATAAAGCTGCCTGCACCATCCATGACACTAAGTGTTGTGCTTCCATGAAATTTCTTCTGTCAGATTAAGTAGTCCATCACTTTTAAATTCAATCTCACACAAAGTCTCAGGACATGGGCAAAATGCAGTTAAGTTCTTTGCCAGAGTATAACAGGAGTGGCCTCTAGTCCAATTCTCAAAAGAATCTTCATTGCCTTCTGAAACTTCCTGAGCACCACATTCCTACTGACATTCTGTTCTGGACTCCCACCAGAATTTCCCATTAGGTTCTATTCATAACATTCTAAAACTTTTTCAACTCGCATGTCTAAACTTTCAAAATTTCTCTTGCAAACCAGCTTCAAAGACTTCTAAATCACCTGGTCAGGTTAGTCAGGGCAATGACTCCTCTTCTCAGTACCAATTTACATTTTGGCCAGTTTTTGCATCACTGTGACCAAAATACCCAACAAGAACAACTTAGAGGAGGGAAAGTTTTTTGGGGGCTCAAGGTTTCAGAGGTCTTAGTCCACAGATGGCCAATTCTAGTGCTCAGGGCCCAATGTGAGGTAGCACTTCATGGGGAAAGGAAAACTGCTCAGCTCACAGCGGATCAGGAAGCAGAGAGGGAAAGAGAGAGAGGAAGGTCCAAATGAAGATCAACCCTTCTAGGGCATGACTTCACTGGCCCACCTCCTCTAGCCATATCCTACCTGCCTGTGGTTGCCATTCAGTCTGTTCATTCAAATTTAGGATGGAGAGATTGCAAAATGAACATGAATTTGTCCTGTGCTAAGTATTTCTGTTTGAGAATATACATCCCCTTTTTACTTGGGGATATTGTTACTAAATAGTCATTTATTCTTTGTGTACAAACTGCATGATTTATGCATACAGACCATAAAACTAAAAATCCTGCAATCTATTTGTATCAGCAAGTGGGCAGTCAAATTTATCTCTGCTTACACTTGAATAATTTCATTGTTAATTCCAGTTTCTATTCCTGTTGTGCATATCACCCCTTAATTTAAATCTTTGACAAACTAATTTACTAAATGGAATAAATTTTTAGAATGATAAAAATAAATGCCTTTTCTTGTCTTTTGAAAAAATTATTATAACCTGAAAGAAAATCTTTGGTTATTGTTTCTGTTTTTATTTTCTTTACCTTAAAAGAATATTTATGCCACAAGATGCATTTTTCTTTCATTTTAAGCCATATATTTCTAAAGTCTTTCATTACTATGTCTTTTTTCTTAAAATTTCAAAATACATTAGAATTTTATTGTTTGTCCTGTGGATGTAAATATCCATCTACCAGAGCAAAATGGTGTATATTCATCAATATAGAGAAAAATGGAATTTTAGACAAAGAGAATTTTTAAAATAATAGAATTAATCCTAGATGCCAAAATGCATCCCATTATTTGGGGATATTCTTTTTCTGACACTCACTAAAGACATGGTTATTATACTTGTAAGCAGGGTATGGTCTGTATCTTGACTGTCCTAACTGAAAATAACATTATCTGCAAAATGGAAAATGATGCATGAGATACTCATTAAAGTAAACACTAAAGGTATAGATCAATGTGAAAACATTGTTAGTGTGAGAAGTATTATGGTAATGTAATTATGATAAGTTGCACCAATGTACTCAGGAGCAAAACTGGATAAAACAACAATAATTAAATTCATTTCAAATTTAAAACATAGGTTTGGAGAACACTGATATAAATACACTGTTATAAGTTGTGGTTCACAACATGACTATATAAATAATCATATTTACCTATAAGTTCTATGTTTTATTGACCACCAATGATCTCGAACAATTTTACTTGGACAGTCAATTACCACGTTAAAATATACTTCTAGACATTTCTCTGTATCATGAGTACAGAAAGAGAAAAATCCTATCCAACATGTAATATGATATCTTGGGTTAAAGAAAAGCAACTTATGGAAAAATAATTTAAATTTTCATCTTTCATTATAGTCTACAAATTCTATTATATGTTGCTCCCGAAAAGGGAGAACAAACTTTAGCACTATATCAGTCATGCCTGAAAATTTCCCATCCACCAACTGCCAACTAAGCCTCAGCCCAAGGTCATGTATTCAGTCAAATTTACTTTTTCTAATTTGGTTCTAGATGAATGTTCTATTTCCTTTCTTAGGCTGATTTGCTAGCCTGAAACCCAATTCACCTGATCATAATACTGTCTGCCAACCCTTTATACTAGGATTCTCACACAATGAGGTTTTCTCCAGCCATTGATCCAGATTTAGGCTGAACTTGAATCAACCTCCCTAGGAGGAGGATCTTACTATCCAACTAGAAGTAAGAAGCATGCTCCTTTCCTATCATCCAAACCAAGAGAGAGATTTAGGGGGGGTGGGGGCGGTTCTGAGATGTCATTCAAGTGGTCTGCTTAAACACTGTGGTTATAATTTCTGACCATGCTCCTTAGAGACCAGCCTTACTGTCAGTCCCAAAATACCACAAAGTCAAACACAGGTGAATATGACACATTACTTACTAAAATATTCTTCCATAACCGAAATAATCCAACACAGATAGTAATAATACCTTCCTAGAAATGTGAGAGAGGTAGAAGGTAGATATGAGACCAGTTAATTCTAATATCATAGGAAATAACTTACAATAATAAACAAAAAGTTACAACTAAGTGGATGTCTTCTCAATGCAGTGAACATATTCACATACTGGGAGAGTCAATGCTGTTTTCAATGTTACCTGAATTCTACTCCAGCATGAAAGGTACATATTAAGCATCTCTATGCACAGCCCTTAGCTAGGTGTTTCATAACAGTAACAAAATGATCACATCTATTATGATAAGAAAATAGCATAAAATCTCATCCTTTATTTCTAGTAAGTATAATTTGGAGGACTATTAGAAACAAGTACAAGACAATACATGACCCAAAACAGCCCAGTGGAAATTTCAGTGGTAACAGTGTGTTAGTAACTGAAAGACTAAAAAGGTTTCATGAGAAAGAAGAAATATTAGCTAGACATGCATGATATATAGGAATATATTGGGCCCCTGAAACATCAGGCTTGTGAAATGCCATATTTCATTCTATCATATCTGAGTGTTATTAGGTAAACATTTCAACTTCCATTAAACTGAAGTTCCTCTATTTAAAATACTTAAGACATCTATTCTCAAGTAATTCATAGTTGAATTTGTTGCTTTTGAATTTTATGTTTTCTAAGAAAATAGTCAGTTTTACTGTATTTCAGTGCCCACAGATGCTTGCTAGGCTTAGTTAAACTTTTACCAGAAGCTTAAAACAATCATTGCCATTCTTATCTACTTCATGACAGATATCATATTTTATTCTTCACCAATCCCCAGTATGATAATGTCTTGGAAGAAAAACATACTTGTGTTTTCTTTTCTTGAATCCTACTCAGCTCTTCTATAAGTTTTGATAATAATACATATACAGAGTGTTCACTCAGGAACTATAGTAGGTAATTCACATTTTCAGATAAGGAAACTGCCTCAAAGAGGTAAAGAAGTTCAAGAACCAATAGTGAGGTATCAAGACATGAAATTTGAGTTCCAAATTCCATGGTGTATACAAATCATCACACTTTTAGGCAGGAACATTTGTAAAACTCTGAATCATTAAAAACTATTAGTTTTTATTATTATGGTTATACTTCTTGTTGCAGTAAATTTAAAGGTAAATAAAAGCTTAATTTAATCAACTCATAAAGTATGTTAACAAATGTTAATATTATATTGATCTTTATGCAACATTGCTCAGAATCACCCTATGTACTATTAATAGTTAAACTCTTAAGGAAGATATTATAGAAAATTTGTTTTCTTTTTTTCCTTCAACCTGAATGTATATAACAAGTTATTTCAAAATTTTCTACCTTAGATAGACTAGAGTCATTAGTGGGACTGCATATCCAATAAAGAATATACCCACATGAAATTTGCATGTATAATCTCAAGATAATTAAAGTTTCATATCTATTTTATCAAAATCTATCATTTTTATTTAAATGTATGTTGATTGCTAATTCCATCTACCATTGACTGAATTTTTGCCCTCCTCCCACAAAGGAAGTTATTGTGCTGAATCCTAATCCACAGTGTGATAGTATTTGGAGTCAGAGCCTTGATGCAGTGAGAGTCTGTGAGGGTAGAGCCCTTATGATTGGAATTGTCCCCTTAATAAAGGGACTCCAGAGATATCTTTGGCCTCTTCCATCATATAAGGACATAGTAAAAAGAAGGCCATCCTTCCAAGCCTAAGGCCTCTGACTAGGGCTGTATCAAGGCCCCTCTTGTTCTGAGATTTCCACATTTTTTTTCTTTTTTTGGGGGGTATCAGGAATTGAACTCAGGGGCACTCAGCCACTGAGCCACATCCCCAGTCCTATTTTGTATTTTATTTCGAGACAGTTGCTTAGTGTCTCACTGTTGCTGAGACTGGCTTTGAACTTGAGATCCTCTTGCCTCAGCCTCCCAAGATGCTGGGATTACAGGCATAGGCCACCAAGCCGCTTCAGCTTTTTGAAAGGAGTGTCTATTGTTTTCCTGTCCTTTCCAACCTGAAAGGTGGCATTGTGGGAATTGGGGACTATCCCACCTCTGATCATGTGAACCAATTAATAACCACATATATAATCATATGTGATTTTTTCCCCTATTGATTCTGTTCCTATGGAGAAATTTGACAAGCACGGTGACTTAATGTTGGTGTTCACAGATTTTTTTCTTTTGGTATTCCTTCATTTGTGTTATACATAATATAACATTATGTTTATGTTCGTATTTTAACATTATTATTTAAGCATGGAATAAAATTTGCTCCAATTCAAAAAAAAAAAGAAGGCCATCTCTGAATTAAAATGCAGGCCCTTGTCAGACCCTGAATCTGCTGGCACCTTGGTTTTGGACTTCACAGGCTCAGAATATCAAAGAATAAATTTGTTCTTTTAAGAAGTCACTTATTCTATTGTTCTATGGTATTTTGTTGTAGAAACCAGACAAAGAAAATGTCAGACATTATACTAGGTGCTGATATTTCATCAAATTATATGCTATTTCTTCCCTTCATGAACTTGTAGCCAAATAAGAGATTTAGATAACTCTTGTTTAAGTATTTCTTGCTTTTATTCCCATGGTAGAAGGATGTAGAGAGTGCTGTGGGAACCAGGGGAGCACCATGTAAATTGGTAGGAAAAGCAGGGGAGGCTGGATAATCACAGGTTGAGTTTTTAAAAGTAGGAATTCAGATGAATTCAGATGAAGGACATTCTTGGTGGCAGAAACAGATGAAGAGCAAATAGAACAAAGGAGTCCTCTAGAGTCAAGACTATGCCAGAAACAGGCAATGATTCATTCATACTCCAGATGAAAACTTCAAATGCTCTTGAAATCTGTAAGGAGTATTATAGGACTTCTAGCAGGGAATGGGGATAGATCTTATAAACACATTTCAAACTAAAATTTGCACCTTTGTCATCATTCCTCAGGCAGATATTCTTTGTACCCTTCCTTATTTATTTTTTCTTTTACACTCTTCCTAAATGGAAAATAAGTTGGGGAAGCATAATTAATATTGTCCCCATAGTTACATCTTGAGTACAGGGCCTTTATATATTGCTACTAATGTGGGCATCAGATAACAATAAAATATGACCCAGTAGTCATATTGGGAATGGAATGTACTTGGAATGTACTTCAGGACACTGTGCCATAACTCTGAATTTCTTGACATTTGTGTGTGTGATGTCCTGAAAATAATGGTAATGATATGATAAATATACTAAGCATCAGCAGAATTCTATTCCTCAGGCCTATTGAGGGTTTAATTAATAAGTGTTTGCAATTTTTGAGAGATTTGAGATTTAGTATTTTTTAAGCCAATAGAACTTAATTTCAATAATAAGCATTTATTTCTAAACTAACCATTCACTATGAAGCTGATCAAGAGAGGAAGTGACCATGAAATAAGGATTATTTTGATAATATGAATATATTTAATGAACAAATGTGATACTGAATTGCAAAAATATAAAACAAACTAATAAAAAAATTAAACTTAAGTTTAAGCCCATGATTAAAATGTACTTTTAACTCTAAAGGAAGGAAGGAAGAAGAGAGAAAGAATGAGAATGGGAGGTAAAAGGGAATTTTTTAAGTTAACTCCATTTAAAGGAGTTAGTTCATGTCTTGCTTCCTTCTTAGTTCCCACTGAGAATTAAATTCATTTCAATGATTATATTTGGCTAAAAACATTCGAGTCTAATGCTATGGCTTTCTTTTGTAGGTTAAGAACCAATTTTCAAAGGCTTTTGTTGGTTCATAAATAATTATCAAATACTTCACACTATATTATTACTGGAAAGAGAAAAAAGGCTCTCTCAGAAGTTAGTTGTTAGTCAAGTTGAAGTGCATATATTTAAGTAAAATTAGTTAGAAAGGTCAAGATCAAATAGAAACAGGTAAAATAAAATACTGTAAATAAATTACTAGATTAAATGTCAAGGAAGAACATGGGTATGGATAGATAGGATTTAGAATTTTTAAAAACAAATGTTTCCACTCACATCTTCAAAAACTAACAAAATTATGAATGCAACAATTAACTTTGTACTTGACAGATTTAAGTGCTTCACTGGAAGGGAGCATGTGAATCATTTTAACAATAATTACATGAATTTTGAGCAAGGCAACTGAGAACTGCTAGTTGAGTATGGTTTACTAAAAATCTTCAAACTTTGATGGAATATGGTGAAAACTAACCAAGATGCTTCTATAAAAAGAGTAAAAGTAATATAAAGAAGGGTTGTAACAACCATTTTTAAGATAAACAGAGAACAGGAAATCCAAATATTAGCTCAAACATATATGTTTGATGGGGTTGTTTGACAGCGGTGACTTTAGCAATAGGCAAGAATCCTATCAAGAAGGATTGATTCCAAGAAAAAGAGGGAGAATAAATAGAAGAACAAAACCTATGAATCAAAGTCTAATGGGAACTAGCAGCAGTGGTGCTGGTACTTATGAGGAGCAGTTGGAAAAGGTGTCCTTAGGGAAGGAAGACAACCAGCTTAGTTTTCTACATTATATTTCAGGTATGTATAATGTCCCTCTGCAAATAGGAGACTGAAAAAAACTGTGTGAACAACAGAAAGATCAAGATTATCCACTGGGAGATAATATCAAAATAGGGAAAGTCAGTTGCTTCCTGCAGGATCAAATGCTAGAGAAATGAAGACAAAAGATTAAGTGTTGAAGGTTATTGTTGAAGGTCAGGGGAAGAAAGGAGGAACAAAAAAGGTAGAATAAAAGCAACCAGTGAAAAAGAAGAGATTTTCCTGCAGAGTACAATTTATTCTAAAAAAAGCAAGGCAGGAATTTAAAGGAAACTTCTAAAATTCTTTTGTGAGAAGAACACATAACGTGAGAACTACCCTGTGAAATTTTTAAGTGTACAACACAGTATTGTTAACTATAGGCACAAAGTTGTTTTGAAAGATCTCTGAAAATTAATAATGTTGCATAACTAAAAATTAAACCCAGAAACTTTTATGTGGCTACCAAACTTGCAGGATAATCATAGGGGGAAATAAATGAATCACAGCAATTGAACTGTGCAAGGTCAATGGCTTTTGCAAAACAAAGAAGCTTCTGTGTTATTCTTGACACAAGCTTTTAGTAATTGAAAGTTAGCATAATCTTAGCTAGGTGGTTGAGTGATGAAAAGCTCCTGGGAATGCGTGGTTAATAGGAGGATTATGTTCTTAATGCAACCAAAACACCAGATTTGGGTTACTATTACAATTACACACCATATTAGTTAGATTTTTCTGCTGCTGTAATCAAAGTACATGACAAGAAAAGTTTATTTGGGGGGCTCATGATTTCAGAGGTCTCAATCCATACATGGCTGACTTCATTCCTCCAGGCCTGAGGTGAGACAGAACATCATGGTGGAAGAGTATGGGAGAGGAAAGCACTTGGAGACATGGAACCAGGAAGCAGAGAGAGCTCTACTCAACAGGAATAAAATATAAACCCCAGAGGCCTGCTCCTGATGACCTGCCTCCTCCAGCCACTCCCTACCTGCCTATCGTTACCACCTAGATAATCTCTATCAGAAAACTAATATACTGGTTAGGTTAATGCTCTCATAACCCAATCATTTCATCCCTAAACTGTCTTGCATCGTCTCATACAGGAGCTTTTGGGGGACATCTCATAACCATAAAACACACTTTTATATTTTATAAACTCTGAGGCCTAAAGAGACTTGCAGGAAAAAGAATGAAGGAAGAATATAGAAAGGAGAACAGAAGGAAGAAGGGGATTTTTTTTTTTAACTAACTCCATTGAAATGAGTTAGTTTATCAAGTCCTGTTACCCAAAATAGACTTGAGGAGATAATTAAAGGGATAATTAAAAGACTATATATTGTTTTAGTATCATACTCTGTATGACACTGAGAAAAGGCTTGGAAAAGAAAGAATGTCATGATGTAACTAGTCACTAGCTGACAGAAGACAAGGTCACTGTCTTATTCTGTCTTGTCTTATTTGTTCCAGAGTCTACAACCCCTCCCACAGTCCTTCCTTGTCATAGAAGGAAGTATTTAGTTTAAAACAATTTAATTTCTATAATCTTCTACATTGCATTTTTTAAAGTTAGCTGATTAAAAAGTTGAGTCAATATCATTCAAGATTGGAATTTAGGTCTATTATTTCCAGGTAGCTAGATATTGACATATATATTGGAGAAATATATCAGGGTAACATCAAATGTTTTCATGGACAATTGGTTAGCTTTTTGTATATAAAAGTAAAAGTTTCTGCAAACAAAAGGAGTCAACATCCAGATAAAACAGTGCTTTAAAAAGTATTCAGGACTTTTCAAACTATTGTTAAATTTTAGTTTTTCTGGATAAAGGTCCTTAGCAAGTAGTAAACAATTACAAGTGTATGATTAGTAAGCAATAAATGAAAAAAATATATATAAGTGTCAGTATAGTCAGCGAAGTTCATTGGACCAAAAATACTTACTAAAAAAAGTTAACCCGAAGAAGTTAACTGAGAAAACAAAAAGGAAGAGCAATAAATCCTTATAATTGATTACCTCCTTTTCCAAGTTCTTTCAGTTCTCTGCCACGGTCACGTGCGTCTTAACGATGGCCCCAGGGAGGAGGAAAGAACTAGCAAAAATTGCAAGAGAGGACACCAACCCCTACAGGTCAATGATTTTGATGTGCACAAAGAATTGAAAGCAAGGAAATTCAGGTATAATAGGGCATGCCCCAAAGGAAAATAAGATCTTTCCTAGGATAATACATTACACTGGTCTTGGTGAAATGTTGCAGAGAATCAGGCTGTCCTTCAGCAGCCCGATCAGGCCATCCATCAGACTGACTTGTGCACATACAGTTTAAATCAGGGAAGAATGGATAGTTGTCCTAAATTCTTTGTGCTTCTAAGAGGAACGATAATTGAAAGCAGAAGTTAATGCTACTTATTGACCATGTGAGATCATTCCCTAACATTAAGTTTGGCATTATTCAATTTATCAGCCCTTTTCTAGTGCCTGATAGAGTTATTTCTCTTCTGCTGTTTTCTGGCAATCTGAAGAAAATAAATTACAGTCACAGTATCTACTAGTTTTAAAAATGTATTCAATTATTTTTGTAACACTTCTGATAGCTGTAACACTTGCTAACTTCAGACAGACTGACTCCAGGATTAATGTAATCATTTCCATAGATGTATTTCAAAGCTTTTAAATGACTGCATGGCAAAGCCAGATAGTGATTCTCTGACACAGGAAAAAGCTAAATGGAGTTGTTTTTTACCCACCTATGTTCCTTCCTCTCCTTCAAATGTCATTTTGCTTTTGACTTATACACCTCACTCCTTCATTTGAGACAGTTTTTCACTGCAAAGGAATATCAGAAAATAAAATATATAACTAATGATTAAATGTACGTTAGCATTTTTGCTGATGCCTGAATGTGTCTCTTATGGAGATATTGTATATTTGTCATCAATATTTGAAGACATAGTGATCTAAGAAAAGGTTTCCCACACTTCAGTCACCAATTTTATTTAGAGTTGGAAAGTTACTGAATAGATCAACTTAATCTGATGAAAATCTGAGAAGTAATTTTAGAGTGGTTTAAGCCTACTGAGACAAGCAAGGCAACCAGAACATTAGGTCACATTCTATCTTGTATACCACAGCAAAAAAAGGGCAGGACAGAAGCTCAGAAAATTAACATGTACTTTTTTAGTCAACATTGGGAGGTTTTTGGGGAGAAGAATGTTTTTGGCTTTAGAAAGGAAAGAAAATCTGTCACGTGCCACTTAATGGATGAACCTTAAAGCCATTGTGCTAAGTGAAAGAAATCAGTCACAAAAGGAGAGATAGGGGATGACTTCTCTTACATGAAGTATCTGTGGTAGTCGTGTTCACAGATGGAAGGTAGAATGGGGGATGTCAGGGGCTACAGAGCGGGAAGGAGGGCAACTTATTGTTTAATGGTATGGAGTCAGTTAGGAAAAAGGAAAATTTGATGATGATTGCAAGACATTGTGAACACATTTAATGCCACAAAACTATACATGTAAAGATGACTAAACTGGTTAAGTTTATGTCATGCATATTTACTTCAATATAATTTAAAAAAAAAAAGAAAATGGGGATAAGGATAAATGGAATTGGAAAATTACAAAGTGGATAGAATAAAAGACAGAAAGTAGATATTTTCTTAGCTACTGTTCACTCTGTAACACTTCCACTGATCAGTAATGCAAAAAAAAAAAAAAAATTGTGGCTTTTTTTTTTTTTTTACCACTCTCCAGTTTTCTTCATGAGGCCATATTTTAATCAGCTTTTTCACACTGTAACCAAAAGGCCTGACAAGAACAGTAAGAGGAGGAAAGGTTTATTTGGGGGCTCACAGTTTCAGAGGTCTCAGTCCACAGATGGGTGTCTCCATTGCACTGGCCCTGAGTGACACGGAACATCATGGCAGAATGAGGAAAGCAGATCAGAGAATAACCACCAAGAAGCAGAGAGAGAGAGCTCCCCTCACTGGGGACAAAATATAAACCCTAAAGGCAGGCTCCCAGTGACCCACCTCCTCTAGCCACATCCTACCAGCCTATAGTTACCACCCAGGAAATTTCTATCAGGTAATTAATGCACTGATCATGTTTAAACTCTCATTACATACTCCTTTCACCTCTAAATTTTCTTGCTCACACATATGCTTTTGGGAGACATCTCTTATATAAACCATAATAGGCCTCCACAGGGTGGCATATTTTAACTTTCTTAAGGCATCTCAAGAAATATCCTTCTAGCATTCCAAACAGAAACTGGATTAATTTGTCTTTTCCCTCATCCATTTCTTGGATCCAAGATGTACATATCACACTCCCTATCCTCTGCCTCTCTCCCTTTGTCCTTCTCAAGATTTTCACTCCTGCATTTTTTGGCTTGGACTTCTCTCACATATTGTTCCTCTTCCAGAAGTGAGTAGACTCATGATTCTGTCAGATTTGTGGAGAAGTAGCTCCTCCATCCTGTGAAAGAATCTACCATCGAATCTGCAGGTTATCTCTTGACATTCACCAGGGGTAAAGGAATAGAGGAAATCCTCTTACCTCTTAATAAATCCTGGCTTCATGATTATTTTCTAGCTTCAGCCTCAAAAATACTATTCTGGATATCAAAATTTAAAAGTTGACTCTTCTTGTTCTTGCATTCCTGCAATAACAATTTAAATCCTCTTCAAAGCTGACAACTTCCTCTCAGAGGATGAGGAAGTTACTTAAAAGAAAATGTCCATAAAAATAAAATATTTTAAACAAATATCCATTTCATTACATGTACATGACTTTCTTCTTTTGGTGTTGGCATAAGTATCATATTTTATATTTAAAAAAATATGAATATTGAAAAAACATAAAACTGACATTTTAATGATCCTTTGAAAACATTAAGAAAAATCTTACCATTCTCAAATTCTAAGATTCAAGGCAGGCAATTTTGCTAAGAGGAATTTTCTACCCTGAAAAGGGCATTGCAGTTTCTTGATTGAATCAAAACTCAAGCACAGTATTTGCTGAAGGTAAAATAAAAGGATAGTCATGACCCATAAAGACCCATGACCCATAAAAGAGACCCATGGTCTCTTTTAATTTATTGAACTATATCACCAAACTCAATTTTTGAAAGGCATATTTCTCATAACTTGCAAGTAGTAAAAATCTATTTTATTTTTCCCTGATAAGAAATCACATAAAAATTGTCTATTATTCCCCTAAGATACCTCAAAACAACCTAGTTCTACATAAGAAGTAGAAAGACTATAGAAAAATCTGTTGCTTTATACCTGAATCTCAAACACTCAGCAATACCGACATTTTAAAATTTACTTAATAACTGAATACTGGTCTACCACTAAGATCCTTAATGTCCAACACAAATTTTGTATGTAGATAAGATTAACCACCATTTTATTTATGTTAATGTTCAGTTTATTAAAGTTGCACATTCCAATCTTAATTTTCTTTAAAGACTTAGATTCATCTCACACGCTTTTAAAATCAATTTGTACATTTGGTAATTAAATTGAAATGAGAGTAATTGTACATGTCCTTTGATTCATGTTCAAATTAGTTCTATTTTAAGAGATTGAACTCCCCTATATAGTTAATTCCATTTTCAAGGAGTTAATTATATTGTCTGAAACATTTATGATACTAAATATATAACTTTAGTACCTCTGGTCTTTTCAAAATATTAAACACCTGAAAGATCAGACATATAAATCTCACATGCAAATATCTTCCTAAGAACTTCAATGTTTTGTAAATATTGCTACAATTATTATTTCATAAATATAAACAACAAATTTAGCAGATTATAAGAAATATTTAAAAGTTTGAAAGAAAAGTTATTATGGCTTATCTGAACTTATCTCTGTACTTATTTTTTAAATTTTTCCAGGATTTCAAGACACTTAGACAAGAGGGTGAATAGGTTTACTATTTTAGACAAGACTCCACGACCATGCTATAGACACATATTTCTTAATCACATTATTTGAACCCAAAGAAAAACCTTGAACCCTAACATTCTTTCAGATTCTAACCCAGTTACAGGTAAGCACCCTGACCTTTCTTAGAGTTGATTTCTATCTTCTGAGTTCAAAATAGAATCCAAGTCCATGCATTTCAACCAAGAATCACTTTTACAACTTAGTAAATCACTTGTCCTTTTTGTCAAATGTTATCTTAATCCATTTAAACTATTTTTAGGGAATGTAGAATTCTGCAGTCTCGCTTAGGTTGCCAGTACCACTTGAATGAATGAGTCATTATTTTCTCTTCTGAGTCTTGGTCATGATTCAGCAGAGAATTTTTTACACAAGTATATTTGCAGGTAGAACAGTAGGCATAGAATGGTAGGAAGTGGAATGTTTAGAACCAGTTAACTAATTGTCAAATAAGATGTGTAGTTTCAATCATCATAATATTGGATAATATTGAAGAAAGATGTTATATCAGGAGGAATAGCTCAGATGAAGAAGAGCGAATTCTAGCCTGGCTTTTGTGTTTCATCTTTGGTAAATCTCTCAAAGACAAGATGAGCCATTATAATTCCAACCCATTTTCCTGAATCTGAAATTCTTCGGGAAAGCCACGTGTTGTGTGGAAAGTTTTTGAAATACGTAGCCTCTATTGCAAAAGATGAAGCTAACAGTAACGGGCTGCATTCTCATGTTGTCATTCTACTTGAATGTGTCACTTCAAACAGATTTTCTTTACATCTTGACTTCACACTAAGTTAATAATTAGACCTTTCCCCAGAATTATGAAATTAATTAAGCTCTTGAATGCTAATGTTTAAAAATAAGAATTATGTAACCATAGTCAAGATTTCCCAAATATTGTCAATAACACAAGACATTACTATGTAACCTATTGGTTGCATTTTGGTGTTGGTTTTGATTCATTGAAAAATATCAATCAGCAGGCATTTCCCCAGTCTTCTCTTATGTCCTTTGTCTCCTTTCTACCTTCCTTGGCAATCTTCAATTGCCCTAACATCTGCTTGTCTGCAATTAACTTGATCATTTTTGTTTTTGCTACTTTCTGAAAAGAGGATTTTCTGTAATGGTCCTAGCACTGTTCTGAGGGTTGAACTGCACACTGAGTTCATCTCGCCACTGTCAAATAACTGGCTAAGTAAGGCAATAAATCCATAAACCAAATGTTCAAAGAAATGCAGATTGAATTCTAGACACAGGAATTCTTTGATGACAGACATGAGAATGGTAAAAGAAATAAACATTATTATCTTTTTTAGTGATTCTTTCCCCAGGCATGATCATTGTTTAAGACTTTTTACTTTTCATCCACGTGATTTTAGTAGTGTCTTAACTGATCTCTCTCCCTCATATATTTGGTTAGGCTACTCTTTCTTACAATCTTCTGATCTCATCACTTTGCCTTGGACATAATTCTGAATATATTACTCTTCTTTTGGGTCTTGTATTTATTTTGCAAATCTTTGAAAAGCACCTACTATGTGCTGAGAATCAGTTCTGCACTGCCTCTTAGTATAAGTCACCAATAAATGTAACATGCTATGTACTAGGAAAGAATAAAACACAAACCGCAAGTCAAAGGGCCTCACAAAGGAGTCAGCAAAAAACCTTTTCACAAAAAACAACAGCCAAAGTGAGTTCTGAACTCACACATAGCACAAATTAGGCAGAGAAAGGACATGGTGTCTTTGGGGATCAGCAATACCCTAAATGCCCTGTTATCCAACATGATCAGGGTTAGCTGTCAGTTAAACAGAGATTCATTTTAAAAATGTTTCATCGACACCATAGTTAGATACAGATTGGCAACTATAATAAAATGTAATGGTTTCAACAAGAGAGGAGTCATTTTCACACATGGTAGCCTGAACACAAACTGTCTAGGACCGGTGCAGTGACTCCTGTGGGGACCAGGCACTTTCCATCTTGCTACTATAGTGCCCTCTTTCCCATGGTGGAAGATGGCCAAGCAGCCATTCCAAACAGTAGCGGAATGGGGTGTAACCCACTTGTTCTCAGGCCCCTCTTTTCTCCTGCACTTAATTTTCTGGTAAGAGGAAGAGAGAAGACAAAGACTCCGGACTTCTTACATCCCTGCCCTTAGGGAACATGTCAGCATTTCACTGGATGTATCACTGTGCTTTTTACCCTAGCTCATGTGATCATGATGAGTGTGAGCAATGGTGTCAGTAGGCTTTCTTGACAAGGGGGTCAGTCCCTGGTGACACCAAGTCTTTGGTCTGATACCCATTTAGTGGAATCATTCCAAATGTTTTGAGGTATCCACCTTTTTGTCTTCAAATTGGGCTGACTTCTGACACACCCATATCTAAAAATCAGAATTAACCTTCATGGATAATTCATACTTGTAAGTGGACCCAAGAACAAACTGTCTTCTCAATATCTCTGTCATTATGAATGTAAAGAAATGAATCCTTCTCCTCTCTGCTTGACTATTTTACCTTACTTTCTCCCCAGTTTCCTTTTCTCCTCTCTGGGTAGCACCAACAAGCTCCATGATGAAGTAAATATCCAATGGTGGAGCTGAATGCCAGCCTGCCTTTCATATTGAAATCTTCAGATTTCATGAGTGGTTTTCTTGGATGTCCTGTGTTTAGCTTCAGAGATGTATGCTGTTCAGTACCATTCACTCCTTTCTCAGTGTGGAGATGAAAGAAGAGGGTGGTTCACAGCTACCACACATTCTCAAAAGACACCTGTTTCCCAATACATCCTTTCCTGTTGAATGGGGACAGAGAAGTGAGGAACAAAGAGAAGTGATAGATGCACCACCCACTGAATGAGAAAATGTATGGCAATAGCTAATAATTAATAATAATAATAATAACAAAATAGGTAGCTATTGAGTAATGATTATAAGCTGATTTCTCTTTCAAGTATTTTATGAACGTTAATTCGTTTCTCAAAGTACTATGAGATAGCACTTTCTTACCGATGTGGATAAGTAGCCTGCCATGGATAATACAGTTGCTTAAGTGCCATGGAACGTTGAGGTGCAATGATCAAGATGACATAGGGAGAGTGCAGATGTGAAACGTGAAACACATCAGAACAGCACAGTGTGATACCAAGTCACCAAAGAGGGACTCAGACAGAAAAACAGTGTTGATGCTACCCATCAGATGAAGAAGCAATGGTGTCTCCTACAAACAGATGCTAGGTCTCCAAAACCAACTAGCAGTCTCTGTGTAGAGATGGGGTGAAACTCATTGTTGACCTGATACCAGTCTTTTCTTGTCAGAATTAAGTACACAAATAACAAACTATTTACAGAGCTACCTTCTCAAGGCAGCAAGAACACTGATACATAACAGGTACTTTAAATCTCAATAGTCCCTTCCACTTATATTTACCATATGACTCTGTTCACATATCTAACAAATGCTGTAACCATAAATAAAGTGGACTTCAGTTTAGTCTTGTGAGTCAGGAAAATGTTTAAATATTTTCTATATAAAATTAGCAAATTGATGTTTTTACTTATTTAATAGGTTTTGCAACATAGTCAAAGAAGTGAATGCATGTGTGTTTTGTATCTAGATAAGCAATACCTATTTAGGAGTTTGAAAATTGTCTGCCAATCTTATGTTATACACTAACATGAAACCACATGTGTAAGTTATAAATATAAAAAGGATAACAGAATATTGTAACCACAGTAGAAATCCATGTAGATTCTAGTTATGAAGTATTGTGACTAAATTTGTAATCCACTTAATTTAATCATTCTTTGTTGCAAATGTTTTGGACTTGATAGCTATTATAAAAATAGTAAAATATGGAATATTTTAAACAAAGAAAACACCTTTTACTGAGTGTTCTTGACATTTGACAATGCCATTAAGCTAAAAATATTGAAGACAGAATTTTAAATCATGTGAGGCTGTGCTTAAGCTGGGATATCCCAAAAGATTTACAGAAAGTGTGTTCGAATTCACTACCATGAACAAATTGAGGCAACCTATATTTTCTGATTTTTTTAAGATTATTAATATATCCATAAAGCATAGGGATGTGGCTTGTCTGAACCAATATGGTTTTATTATGATATCTTCCTCCTTCTCCCCTAGCAAACAATAGGAATATTTGAAATGCAGAGTGATAAAACGTTTCAGACACACTTTCAACAAAAAACACATTTATTTTCTAAATAAACAATATGGCAAATGAGAAATATATTTATTGATAGATGGTCATCAGAACAAAGGGAAATGGACTGCGGAATCAGCAGATGAAATGGCTAGACAATGTCAACATTGTGTGGAACACAGAGCAGCCTCAGGTGGGGTTCCATTTCTTTTCTCACAAATAGATGTTAAAACATTCTAATGACAGTTAAATCCCAGTCACAAACCATACCTACAACTTAGAAACGTTTCCCTTATTAGCTTTGAATCGTCACCTTTCTAAGATAAATATTGAGGACCAAGTACATATTTTCAGGAAGCAGTAGGAATACATGCCTATCTTCCAGCAATCAAACTGCTAACATAATGGTTTACATAGCAAACCCCAATGATCCTGGAGCCTCATTTTAAAGGAAGAAGTTATTCATAACTAGTTATATTCATATTTTAATATTCACATTGCTGATGACTAATTCTTTGTCATGATTTATTATCTAAACTTCATATGTGAAGCAGAGGCATCATAAAGGATATATTTTAAAAGCCTGTTCTATTTTTTCATTATCAGAACTAATTGATTTGTAGATGAGCACAATTTCCTTACATAATGAAAGTGTATTTTGATTACTCTGTGAATAAAACAATTACTGTTCTCTTTTTATAGAGATACAAAAAAATTCTTGTACTAATTTCTCATTTGAGTTAGGAACCATGAATGTGAATAGGATCATTCTTATCTGAAATTTTCTGTGGTGCTGTACCTTGTCCCTTTCTTAATTAAGTAGTGATAATATATATATTGACACACTCACAAGGAGAATTTGAATTAATGAGGAAAAGTAGAGAAGTGGGGAAGTAGAATTCCATAGCCCTCCCCAGGTAGAAATGTTTCTTAATATGAATAAAAATTAGAAGTATTTTGATCATTTTTGAATATTGAATCATCTGCTGTTAATTAAACTCAGGTCACATGTGATGCCAAATATCACCACAGCAGTAGATGCTGTTCAAATAAATTTTCCTTATTTATATCCACTGGACTTCCTTACAAGTGAGTTTCAGTCCGATTTCACAGGGTAAATAGTAATGGAGACTTGTTTATATTAAAGTACAACTTTCCCTACTGCAACATTTAGGAACAGAAATTTCATTCAGATTCTTGGGAATAAGAAGTCCCCAGGGTGCAGTCTGTGTTTCTCCTTTACATTCAAACGGGGAGGAGATGATTTATACACTAGTCAATATTTCAGTTGGATTTGGGGAATTATATTTCAGCTATGCAGGAGCAATAGATTTGATGAACTAACACTTCCATTTAAAAGAACTTGTGAGAACTGAATATGTGATCTGAATTTTAATGGAGCACACAAGAAGGGTGGGGAGGAACCAGGCTACTGCTACTGCCTGTAGTATAGTGTGGTTAGTGCATGTATTTGGTTAGTAAAGATCAATTATAGTCAGAAAGGGGGAAAAGATGCTTTATTTCAATAATCACATTGAGCCTGAAACTCAGCATAAAAGCATTATGCAGTGAATGGTTATTTTCTCTTTTTAATGGATACACATGTTAGTCTAGAGGTCATTAAACTTTATAAATTAAAGTCTGGAGAATATTTCTATACAGCAAAAGTAGAAAACCCACAAGTTAATCTGTTTCAGGCATGCTATATTCCATTAAGTACAGACTTCAAGGGAAAAAGAAAATATAAGAGAAGAAAGAACAGAGGGGGAAATTAGAGGTTAATTGCCTTTGTTGATCTCACAGTAGTTTTGACAGATCTGATCCATTAAAGTGTGGGTAAATGGATGAATGTATTCTTAGTAAGACTGTGTGTTTTTGGAAATTTTATTCTTGACATTGAGGTTTTAATTCCATTTGTAATCTGAATAAAAGCTGACTAAATTATATTTATAGAAATTTCAGCTTTTATATGTGTGCATTGTTATGCTAAAATATTCAAAATTTCCTCATAACTTTCCAGTAGAATATGCACATTCACATCAGAGTTTATTTGGAGGTAAGGAGTAACAGTCCACCTAATTAGTACTTTTTCTTTTTCTTGCCATGTTCTCTCTTTTACTAAATAAAAAGTTTAGAGTATTTGTATTAATTATCTATCACTGTATAACAAGCTATCCTGAGTGTCAGAGCCCAACATAATGAATGTTTATTGTTTCACCAGTTCTATAGGTCAGGAATCTGAGAGTTCTTTACCCAAGGCTGCTTTCCAGTTGTGTGTTGGGGCTGTAGTCATATAAAGGTTTATCTGGCGAAGGGCATTCTCCCAGGTTCATCCACGAGGTTGCTGCAGGCCTTCTTCATCTTGTGGCTTCTTCACCAGGAGACCAAGGACAGCCAGCTCCCTCAGTTGGGATGAAAAGCAAGGGTAGGCAGAAGTGCAGCCAAGATGAAAGACTCAACCTTTTTAGGATATAATCCAGGAGTCCACATCCCATTTTCTAACACCCTCTGTTCTTTAGAAGAGAGTCACTAAATCTAACTTACACTTAAGCAAAGGTGAATTAAGTTCTACTTCTTGAAGACCTTATGTCAATTTTCCATTGATTCTTTAACAAATTACCACAACCTTAATGACTTAAAAGTACAAATTTAATCTCTTACAGTTCTGCAGGTCAAAATCCAATGCAGGTCTCACTGGGTAAAAATAAAGGTATCCCCAGGACTATATTCCTCTGGAGGCTATCGGGGAGAATTTGTTTTCTTGTCTTCTCCAGCTTCTTGAGGCTTGCAGCATTCCTCTACTAGTGATCTCTTTCTTCCATATTCAGACAAGAGTGGTGGATTGAGTCCTTCCCTCAACACATCATTCTGACCCTTTATTCTTCTTTCCTCTTCCAAATTAAAGGATCCTTGTGATTGCATTTGAGCCCCTCCCAGACAACGCAGGACAGATAAACCAAGACATTCGTCTATTAAAAAGTCAGTTTAATCTCCTTTTGCTATGTAATGTAACATGTTCACAGGTACGAGGAATTAGAATATTCAGATCTTCAGAGGGCTGACTATTCATCTGTCTACCACAAGTATCATATCATTTGTGGATATGTATCCATTTATTTATTTATTTATTTATTTATTTATTGTGTACTGGGAAATGAACCCCAAAGGTGCTTTACCACTGAGATATATCCCCTGCACTTTTTATTTTCTCATTTTAAATCAGGGTCTCTTTAACTTGCTTAGGCTCTAAAAATTGCTGAGACTGGCCTCTGACTTGTAATCCTCCTACCTCAGCCTCCTGATTCTCAGGAATTACAGCTATGTGCCACTATGCCCCATCTTGGACATACATTATAATCCACCACAGTAGTCAGTCACTATCAAATATGGTCAGTCCTACCTATTCACAGATTCCACATCTGCACATTCAAGAATTGTGGACTGAAAAAAAGAAGAAGCAAGTTCCAAAAGCCAAACCCCAATTTGCCATGTGCTGAGCCCCTGCGCTGAACCCACACAAATTAACTGATGTGTAGGCATGGCTGCTGTAGGCTCTTATCATCACGGTTCCTCAGTCTTTCTCCAGCACTGCTTTGAGTGGTTGTTGCCTCAAGACTTATTCCTGTGCTTTGGAATTAGGCCTGTCATGGTTGTATCTGTATGCTTTTTCTTGTCACTATTTCCCAAACAACAGAGTACAACAAGTATTCACACAACACTTCCATGGTAATAGGTGTTATAAGTAACCTAGAGATAGTTGAAAATACACGGGAGGATTCCATAGGTTACATGCGAATACTGTATTATTTCCTCTGAAGAATTGGAGCACCCAGAGACTTTTGTATCTGGGTGGTACTGGGACCAATTTCCTGTGGATTGAGGGTGTTGTGTAGAAAATCAAGAACCTCTTAAATGGTCATCATTTTGAATAACTGTTACACATCGATAAATCTACTCATTTGGTACAGTAATTGAACTAGATTACATTTATATAACTTTCTATTTGTAGATGTAGTTCCAGGTGATGTCTTTTTTCACACATAATGGATAAAAAAATAGAGAAAGCATAGAAGAGTTATTTTCTTTATTTCCTTATAGTCATGCTCCTCAATTCCCAGTGGATACCAAGGGATGACTGTTGAACCCTTAGAACCTGCATCCTTCCGAAATATACACACCCATGGTCTGTACCTTCAGAATTTTCTTCAAAAGCTGATAAGCCAAGGATTTTTGTTCTACTCATAAATTGGGGGGCTGAGGCAGGAGGATCACCAGTTCGAGTCATCCTCAGCAATTTAGTGAGGTTTTACGCAACTTAGTGAGACCTTGTCTCTAAATAAAATATTTTTTAAAAAAGGTTGGGGATGTGGCTCAGCAGTTAAGTCCACCCCCTGGATTCAATCTCTGGTACTTAAAAAAAAAAAAAGAAAAAGAAAAGAAAAAGAAAAAGAAATCTACCCCCCCCCAAAGAAAAAGAAATCTCCCAAAGCAGGGAAGAAATGGGATCCATGATATTTAATAACGAAGAGTCAAGCTAAAATAAAGAAAAGGTGTACATGAAGACGAATGAAATTATGGCATTTATTGGTAAATGGATAGCTGGAGAATATCATGCTAAGCAAAATAAGCCAAACCCCAAAAACCAAAGGCCAAATGTTTTCTCTGACACATGGATGCTAATTCACAATAAAGGGGGTGGGTCCTTAGGGAAGAATCGAGTTACTTTATATTAGATAGAAGGGATTGAAGGGAGGGGAGGGAGTATGGGGGCAGGAAGAATAGCAGAGTGAAACAGACATTATTTCCTCATGTACACATATGACTACATGACCAATGTGATCCTACAACATGTACAATCAGAAAAAAGAGAAATTATACTCCATTTATGTATGACTTATCAAAATGCATGAATGCATTCTAATATCATGTTTAACTAAATAGAACAAATAAAAAATTTAAAAAAGAAAAGATGTACAAGATTCTATAAGATTAAAAAAGAATCTTCCAGCTAGGGCTTAAGCAAAAGATTTTGTCCCATCTGTATCCATAACGACTGTCCAGCCACATTTCCCCTTTTGCCCTTCACACCTCTTATCTCACCATCATTCCTCACGTCCTCTGCAACAGCATTGGCATCCCGACTGCTTCTCAAACTTGTCCTTGCCTTGCTCTGGAAGCTTCCTCACCCCTGACTTGTTCTAACCCCTGGCTGAGTTTCTTAATTCCTTCAAATCTTTGCTCAAAGATTTAATATTGTAACCTCACTATTACTATTTAATATTGGTATCAATATTTTCTTACTACTCTTCTATGTAATATAGCAATCTCATCTCCTACCATTCCTCACAGTCATAATCCCCTGCTTTAATTTTTGCTTTCCAAAGCATTATTTGCTCTTATTATGTGACACAATTTATTTACTTATTATGTCTTTTGTTTATTGTTAGACACCTGCCTCCCCACCAAAATGAAGCCAAGGATTTTTGTTCTACTCATAAATTTATTCAAAGAATGTAATATAGTTGGCTCATAAATGTGGCTGAAGTGTTTGTCCAATAAGTGAATGAGCTAATCAATGAGTTAATAAGTATGTGACCTGAACTTCTGTGATAGAGATAACTGCATCATAAATAAGGTTATAGCTAAGGGTGACCTTGCCATTTAGTATCTGGGTCACTTAGAGTGAAATAAGAGGGCATTAAAATATTAAAATTCTATTATTTAATCAAAAATTGGTTTATTATATCACTGTTCTGAAAAGTTATAATTAAAGATTTTGAAAAATTCTTTTAATGAATGCTTTGAGTAGAACAAAATTAAAATGAATTTTAATTTTGATTATTTGAATATTAAAAATAACAAACTGAGTCATTTGATTATTTAGTTGATTATTTGAATATTAAAAATACTATAAACTGAGTAATTTTCCATGGTACTTTACTCAGTTCTTTGACATACTTGTTTCATATACAGTATCACTTGTATTTTTTGGTAAAATTTATTTTTCTGTGATCTTATTTATAGTTTTCATGTAATTTCTCAAATATTTTTCAAAGTTGCATTTTACCATTAACAGTTTTAACATTTTTGAAACATAAAAAAGACTGCTTTTTTAGTATACTTTAAATGAAAAAAAATTTCCTCTTACAAATTTTTGAAAATAAATTCAAAGCCAATTAAAATGAGTGAATGGAGTTCCCAATTCCAGTTTTACATTAAAATGTGCAAATTGTTCAGTCCAAATACTTTTGCAGATACTGTCTTTTTACCTCCTGTCACGTGGCACTTTTCTTTGACATATTTTTATAAAATAAAAAAAACTTGTCAAAATGTCTGAATCGTCTCTGAATGTCTCAGTAAATGTAGATGCCACACAATCTTGAGCATTCTCAATTTCATTCCTCTGGTGCAGAAGATAACTATTTATTATGAATACGAGCTCCAATAAAGTATTTTCCCTTAAGTCAAAATATTTCAATCATAATAACAGGCATTAAAAATTAAATCTCACATATAGAGTTCTCATTCTTTATTTCTACTCATATTCTGCAAGAATAGGCTTTTCTTTTTATGTATGAGATTTACTTTACATCATTTTAAAAAACAAAATTTGAATTTTTTATGAAAAATTTGATTCAAGGTTTCCAATTAATCTTTAACAAAATGCTAACAAAATTTAAAAGATTAAGCAATTAGTTCTTCAAAAGCTCAAACACTTCCATATTCTGGTTATGATATGAAGTTAAAAAAAGAGAACCTGCAAAAACATGCTGTTTACTTTTTAATTCAATATCAAGTTTATCATTAAAATTTTATATTTCTGTTTCTGTCTATACATAAAATATTTATAAGCTGTGATACAGTTCAGCTTATAAAATTGGTAGAACATCACAATTTGTTGGATGCAATTATGAATTATTTGTATACCATAACCAACTCCAAGTACATTTCTGCTCCATAGGTTTCCTAATTTACTAAGAATATAATTTTAGCCATCATGCTGTGTTCCACCTAAATTCATGTTATCACTGCAAAAAGTCACATCATTGTATTTTCAATGTTGATTTTTTAAACTAGATTCATAATGCCACTTATTTCCCAGTTTTAATTCTGTAGTCAGTTATAATAAGAGATTTTACTTTTAAAATTAATATATAAAAGTACATGGATAAAGAAAAAAAAGTACATGGATAAAGTAGCTTATGGCCTTTTGAAGATTTATAAATAAAATAATTCATCATTATTATTAAAAGGCTTTTCACATAATTGTTATGGATAGCAATTGCCCACAGCTAAGAATTTTTGCATGTATGTTCATTAGGGATATGGGTCTGAAATTTTCTTTCCTCGATGTGTCCTTCTCTGGTTTTGGTATCAGGGTGATATTAGCTTCATAGAATGAGATTGGAAGGGTTCCCTCCTCCTCTATTTCATGAAATACTTTGAGGAGTATTGGAATGAGCTCTTCTTTGAAGGTCTTGTAGAACTCGGCTGTGAATCCATCTGGTCCTGGACTTTTCTTTGTTGGTAGGCTTTTGATGACTTCTTCTATTTCATTGCTTGAAATTGATCTATTAAAGTTGTGTATGTCCTCCAGATTCAGTTTGGGTGGCTCATATGCCTCTAGGAACCTGTTGATGTCTTCCAGGTTTTCTATTTTGTCGGAGTATAAATTTTCAAAGTAGCTTCTTATTATGTTTTGTATTTCAATTGTGTCTGTTGTAATATTTCCATTTCCATCACGAATTTTAGTAATTTGGAGTTTCTCTCTCCTTCTCTTTGTTAGTGTGGCTAAGGGCTTATCAAAGAACCAACTTTTTGTTTTGTCAATTTTTTGAATTGTTTCTTTTGTTTCAATTTCATTGATTTCAACTCTGATTTTGATTATTTTCTGTCTTCTGCTACTTTTGGTGATGATCTGTTCCTCTTTTTCTAGGGCTTTGAGCTATAATGTGAGGTCATTGATTTGTTGACTTTTCATTCTTTTATTAAATGCACTCCATGCAATGAATTTTCCTCTTAGCACTGCTTTCATAGTGTCCCAGAGATTTTGATATGTTGTATCTTTGTTCTAGTTGACCTCTAAGAATCGTTTAATTTCCCCCCTAATGTCTTCTGTTATCCATGCATTGTTCAATAGCATATTATTTAATCTCCAGGTCTTGGAGCAGTTTCTGTTTTTAACTTTATCATTGATATCTAATTTCATTCCATTATGATCTGATAGTATACAAGGTAGTTTCTCTATGCTTTTGTATTTGCTAAGGGTAGCTTTGTGGCATAACATATGGTCTATTTTAGAGAAGGAACCATGAGCTGCTGAGAAGAAAGTGTACTCCCTTTTTGATGGATGGAATATTCTATATATGTCCATTAAGTCCAAATTAGCAATTGTGTCATTGAGTTCTATGGTTTCTTTGTTCAATTTTTGCTTGGAAGATCTGTCCAACGGTGAGAGAGGAGTGTTAAAGTCTCCGAATATTATTGTGTTTTGGTCTATTTGGTACCTGAAATTGAGAAGGGTCTGATTGACGTATGTGGATGCACCATTGTTTGGTGCATAAATATTTATGATTGTTATGTCTTGCTAATTTATGCTTCCTTTAAGCAGTATGAAATGTCCTTCTTTATCCCTTCTGACTAACTTTGGCTTGAAGTCTGCTTTATCTGAAATGAGGATGGAAACTCCTGCTTTTTTACTCAGTCCATGTGCATGGTATGTTTTTTCCCAACCTTTCACCTTTAGTCTGTGGGCATGTTTTTCTATGAGATGAGTCTCTTGAAGGCAGCATATTGTTGGGTCTTTCTTTTTAATCCAGTCTGCCAGTCTATGTCTTTTGATTGATGAGTTTAGGCCATTTACATTCAGGGTTTTTATTGAGATATGACTTGTATTTCCTGCCATTTTAGCTTTTTGGGGGTTTTTAGCTTAACTTTGTTTCTCCTTTGATTGACTTTTTCTTTAGGGTAATTCCTCCCCATGTTGACTGAGACTGTTTTTTTTTTTTTTTGTTTCTTCCTCTTCGAATATTTTGTTGAGAATGTTCTTTAGGGCAGGCTTTCTTTTTGTGAATTCTTTAAGCTTTTGTTTATCATGGAAGGATTTTATTCGTCATCAAATCTGAAGGTAAGTTGTGCTGGGTATAAGATTCTTGGTTGGCATCAGTTTTCTTTCAGAGCTTGAAATATGTTGTTCTAGGCCCTTCTTGCTTTTAGGGTCTGGGCTGAGAAATCTGCTGATATCCATATTGGTTTCCCCCTGTTGGTAATCTGTTGCTTTAAAATTTAAATCTGTTGCCTTTAAAATTCTATCTTTGTTTTGTATGTTAGGTATTTTCTTTATAATGTGCCTTGGTGTGGATCTGTTGTAATTCTGTGCGTTTGGTGTCCTGTAAGCCTCTTGTAATTGATTTTCCATCTCATTCATTATATTTGGGAAATTTTCTGATATTATTTAATTGAACAGATTATTCATACCCTTGGTTTGTATCTCTGTGCCTTCCTCAATCCCAATTACTCTTAAATTTGGTCTTTTCATGATGTCCCATATTTCTTGGAGGTTTCGTTCATGATTCCTAACCATCTTCTCTGTTTGTTCGACTTTGTTTTCAAGATTAAATATTTTGTCTTCATTGTCTGAGGTTCTGTCTTCCAAGTGATCTATTCTGTTAATTATGCTTTCTATTGAGTTTTTAGCTTGGTTTATTCTTTCCTTCATTCCTTGTTTCCTTCAAGGATTTCTGTTTGTTTTTTTCTCAGAACTTCTATCTCTTTATTGAAATGATTTTTTGCTTCCTGCAATTGCTCTATTAGCTGATTATTCATAGCCGGAATCTGCTCTCTCGTCATATCATTCTCTTCTTGGATCACTTTAATTATGAACATTCTGAACTCCCTTTCTGTCATTCCTTCTACCATGCTGTCTTTGGGTTCTCTTGATATATCATCTAGGTTTGTTTGGGACACTTTCTTCCCGTGTTTTCTCATGTTGCTCGTGTATCTTCCCTTCTAGTAGTGCAAATCAGAGGGATTGTGATTTCCCTATAAAGACTTAAAGTGTCCCTGCAGATTTCCAGTAACTCACCTGATGTTTGAGAGGTGCTTGATCAAGCGGTGACCCAAGAAAGCTGCTGTGCCACTATCTCCAGGTTGGGAATGATCAATGCTTCTGGGCAGAGGCAGCCTGGTGTTGATAGACAATCAGATACAGCAAGGTGCTAGACCCCGGGCCAGGGTGTGGACTTGGGCACTAGACCAAGTTGGGTTGGGGGCACAAAACTGTGCTCAGTGTTGGAGACACTGTGCTTAAGAGCCCAGACAGGCCTGAGCTCCTCACTGGGGGCTCAGTCGGTGGCAGGTGGTCACTCTCTGCCAGGGAAGCTGTAAAATAGCACCGAAGGGCCTAAATGCCCCACTGGAACTGGCGACTCCCTCCACTCCAGGCCAGACCTCCCCAGGAGACACCTCGCAGTGGCAGGGAAGACCGGAAGACTGGAGCTCAGCTCTGAGGACTCAGGCAGCCGCAGATGGTTGCCCTCTGGTAGGGAAGCTGCAAAATGGTGCCAAAGGGTCTAAACTCCCCACCAGAGCCAGCAACTCTAGTCGCTCCAGGCCAGACCTCCCCAGGAGACGCCTCACAGTGGTGGGGAAGACCGGAGCTCAGCTCCGAGGACTCAGGTAGCCCCAGATGGTCGCCCTCTGCCAGGGAAGCTAAGAATAAATTTTAATTTAAAGACTTTCTACTTTGTATATGCTCATGGAGATGTTATAAAGAAATTGGTCCTTTGTAAAAATGAAAGTGCTAAATATTTAGCAATTTGTTAATAAATTATATAGACCTTACCATAAGCCAGGGACTTTTTCAAAAAAATTAGAATCAATCCTCATTTACAGAACACAATGTTTGGAGTGAGAATTCCTAAATATGTAGTTGATACCACTAGTATTAGCAATATTATCTTATGCAAATAACTTATGCTTTCTAAACTTTGACTTTTGTAAATTGGAATCAACAAGATTAGTGTGAGGGTTTTTTATTGTATGTAAAAATTTGATCAACTGTTAAATGATGTACAAATGCAAGCAATTATTACTGTCATCCTTGATGACAGTAAGGTAGCATTATTACATTGGAAGCCTTCAGAAAGGCATTTTTTCAAAGGTACACTCATACATTGCTGGTGGAGTCGCAACGTGGTGCAGCCACTCTGGAAAGCAGTATGGAGATTCCTCAGAAAACTTGGAATGGAACCATTTGACCCAGATATTCTACTCCTTGGCCCATACCCAAAGGACTTAAAATCAGCATACTACAGTAACGCAGCCACATCAATGTTTTAGCAGCTCAATTCACAATAGTTAGATTGTGGAATCAACATAGATATTCTTCAATAGATGAATGGATAAAGAAACTGTGAGATATATGTACACAATGGAATATTATTCAGCCATAAAGAAGAATGAGATTATGGCATTTGTAGGTAAAAGAATAGAGTTGGAGAATACCATGTTAAGTAAAATAAATCAATCCCAAAAAACCAAAGGCTGAATGCTTTCTCTGATAAGTGGATGATGATACATAATGGGGAGAGGGTAAGGGAAGAATGGAGAAACTTTGGATTGTGTAGAGAGAAAGGAGGCAGGGATGGGGAGAGGGAAGGAAAGACAGTGGAATGAGACAAACATCATTAACCTATGCACGTGTATGATTATGTGAATGGGGTGAATCTACATCGTGTACAACCATAGAAATGAAGAGTTGTACCCCACTTGTGTACAATGAATCAAAATGCAATCTGTAAAAAAAAAAAAAAAATAATAAAACAATAAAAATAAAAATAAAAAAGAAGGAAAGGCATTTTTTTTCAAATGTCTTCTCTTAAACTTTATTTTTCTGCTCAGAATTCTTAATGCCATCTTTTCAGAGTATCTGAAAACTAAAGTTCTGGAAAGAATTGAAGGAAAGGATGTAAACTAAATGTGTAATGTTTCAGTGTCTCTCAAATTTGAATGTGCATGGCAACCGCTGGATGTTCTTTTCAAAATGCAGGTTCTGACTCACTGAGAGTGGGATGAACCTGGATTCTGCATTTGTAACCAGCTCCTAGGTGGTATAGATATTAGCTGGTCTTCCAGTCACACCACCAGGGTTGTATGCTACTCTCCTCATCACATGCATTTGACTTCCTGAATTTATTTCTGGCATTTACTTATATTTATGAATTAGCACAGCAGTTGCAGTACTGTAAATACTGAATACAGTCATGAGAAAGAGGACATAAGAAAATAAAGTCCATGTATGCACACATGGAAAGAAAGAAATTAGAAAAGGAAATAAACAAGAGGATTTATACCCACATCTTGGGGTCTCATATCACTCATGTAAAAATCTGTGTTTGCAAAGAAACTGATAATCTAAACTTTCTGTTGGTTAAATTTTACTTTTCAAGGAATATTTTGTATTTAACCATGAAAATAAACAATTGGGTGTAAAAAAAAATTGTATTGTTAAGTCTATAAATTCATGATTTACAGATGGCTAAATTATTTTTCACCGTGTAGTTTTAGTCTTAATTACCATAAGTTGTTTCCACTACTGATGTCAATAAATCGATAAGTCTGTTTTTAAACTCTTAAGCAAAGTCCTAAACATATTCAGAGTCCTGCTAGTGGATATTAATGTGAATTTTATGTTTGATTTATTTGGTTTCTGGAAGATCTATCTCTTTATAAAATTTGTCATTCATTTTTAACCTTTACAGAGATAAAGATATTTGTGGAATATAGAAAAAACTTCTTTAGAAAATGTATCCAAGATAACAAAAGAAATAAAACAATCAAAGAATAATTATCTAAGTAGAAAGATTTAGAAATTAAATAAATTCAAGCTTGATAATTATTACCACTTAGTGTTGGCTTTGTAACCTGTGTGAAAATGTGCTTGTGTTTGCTGCTAAATAATTTTAGACTAGATTAGATGATGAAGCATATGCCAAAGACCCAGAATTTCATCAAGTTTCATGACACTTACACTTCAAGGGAAATCAAAGGTATTTTGACAATTAGCTAATAAGAGTTTTGATTGGAACAGCAAAGTAAAACAAACAAAAGAACAGAAACAAGTTTCTGGCTCAACTGATAAGAATTGAGACTTTTGCAAAATTTGGTAGATGTGGTTCTGTGAAACACCTCACAGAATTTCTGCCTGCGGAGAAAACCAAAGAATGGACCATTAAGGACATTTTCAGCTATCGAAAATGGGCACCAGGCTCTCAAAGCATGAAGTCCACTTCTTTATTTTGTCATGTCACATGTTCAATAGTGAGTGGCAGGTTTGTCTTGCTCTGTAATGTCCGTGGACCATGCAATGCTCATTTTTGCTTACCCAGTACCTGGCGCAGTACATGTCATGTTTTGTATGTTCAACAAAATACAATGAAAGTGGATGATCCATGATGTATATTTTTTTCTTCTTAATATAACCTTTGGAAAAAAATTAATAGTAAATATAAAAGGACATTCAATAATACGTGTCCATTTTTTTTCTACTTTGGTTTCTATTGGGGAATATATTTTGTTCAATCTAAGTAAGTCACATACAAGAATCAGACTTACCAGGTCTTTGGTGTGAAGTTCAAATTTCCACTTTTATTTGCCCTTGCAAACAGCCTGGGAGCATGGAGTGTATTCTGGTAACAAATGGGAATCTGGCCAACCAGTGATCTTTGCATTAGCATTCTAATAACCAGAGGCCAACGTGCCATAGTGCTGTGTCAGAACTAATTTATGAAACTAGGTCCAAAGGCTCATTAAAGTGGTCACAATTCAGTGGCTGCCCAGTAAAATTAGACTACAGTTTCATTCTCATAACAGTGAATATTTTAACATACTATTAAGGACATATTTCAAGTGTTAAAACTAGCTTTGATTCTGGGAAAGGAAAAACAACAAGATTAGAAAGCCATTTACTTTTGCAGTATGAAATGGTTTTACTCTCAGCTTTGGACTCAAAATGAATCAGATGTTCATATTTTAAATCACAAGGTGGGCTGTACTTGGCATTTTCAAGTTTGGTGCAATTTTTCCTCAAAATAAAAACACTGCTTTGCTGCTCCAGCAAAACACTGGGTTATGAAGCTACCTGGCCAGAAAATCTCAGGCAGCTGAACTGGGAGTCAAAACTGCTTCTCCTGTTGGTGCCAGAAAAAATCTCCCTACAGCACTCCTTTAACTGGGCATCCTGCCCCAGGATGCCAAAGTTCCTGACAATTCAGAGTGTGTTGTTTTACAAGCTGCTTTCCACAACCAAAGCAATGTGAGTGACATACAAATCTTGAGAAGAGCAATGAGATGCAAGAGAAAAAGTTTAAACTGAGTCTGGTGCAGCTCTAGTTCAAGTCTGCTGCTCACCCTGATAGACATCTTTGTCTTCAGGGGCAGGTAACCCCTCCCCTGTTAGTTTGATGTTGGCACATGGGACAGTGTAGTGAACTGAGCTAATGATCTTAATATGAAAGTCATTTAATTTCTCAGTAGCTCAAATACCTGTGTGCATGAAGTGAGAATAATGATTCTTGCTCTGCTCATTTCACAAGGTTGTTCTAAGGATCTAAACTAATAATAACTGCAAAAATAATTTTTAATGGTATGGTACTTATCCTTGGGTAATGTATGGTTATATCCATTCATTTATCAAACATAACAGACTGTTTTCTTTATCTCCTGAATTTTTATTCAATGGAACAGTAATGAATCCTTAAATCTTCCAAATGTGAACAATAAAAGACTCTGAATGACTTTTCCTGACAGTCTATATGCCATGGCTGAATTATTTACACTTCTTTTTAAACCAGGGAAAGAAGAGGAAAAAACCCTCTAAGCATAAAGATTTTCCTTTTAACTAATTCCTTTAGAAGAATATTGCTTTCAATTTTTTTCCACATTTTGAAGATAGCATTGATAATTGATGCTCTATTGTACTATATGTTAGACATTATTTCCACATCAAGGTTTAATGTAGATAGAAAATGACAGAGGACAGCAGGAATTACCAGTGGTATAGAATTAAGTAGTGAGTGTCCGTTTATTGCAGCAGTATAAATAATATGTAATTTAAAAGATTACATTAACCTTTAAAATGAGGATTTCTGAATTGAATACTTGGCAAGGAAATAAATGAAAAATATTTTTCTAAATATTGTAGGGAATCTCATAAACCAGTATTCTGGTGGAGCTCTGATGTGCTAAATGTTAACAGGTGTGCTGTGCAAAAATAGCCTATATTCACATATATTCACAAGAACACTTGAGTAAACATGACTTGAAATATTTCTCTTTTTATCGAGGTTTCATCTGTTAATTTACAGTGCAACTATTCAAGAAAAAGATAGAGCATTTTTACCAAACTATTTTACCTTGATGAATTTGTTTGATGACATTCTTATTAACATCTTCCAAAGCACTGTTCAAAGAAACACCACTTCAGGAAACGTGTTGACAAAATGTGCTTGCTTAGACCTGAACAACAGCCATGCAGGGATCTGCCTCTGGCCCGCATAAATGCAAGTGACAATAGAATCATTGATCAGCTACTGGATAAACAACACTGCCCGGTGCTGAAGAGCATAAGAAGTTTTGTAAAATTATGAGGACTCTCAAAATTCAAAGTCAGAGGTCACAAATACTCTGTAGTCAGTACAATGGAAATGATGTAAAATAAAAGGTGTAAAGGGAGAAAGACGCATATATTTGGGTATAGAATCAGAAGCATCTTCCCAAATGACAGAATGCTATTGCTGTGTGGTCTTTAGTAGTTCCCTACCAAGGGTTGTTCAAATCAATATATTGACACATGCTGGTTTTCACTTCTCAGGATGGCACTTGGGAACAATACCTGTCTCTACTTCCCTCATTTCATTTGCTTCAAGTCCAAATAGGTTCAGCTCATTGACTTTTTTCAGTTTTATAACTATAGTTATTTCTGTCATGGTATAATAGTTTTGCTTAGTATTAACATAAAGAAGAAAAGATTAGATTTTGGCTAAAATTTTTAGTGAGTTATATTTTAAATTAACTTACTGTGAAAAGATATGAAAGTAATCCAACAGGATATTTCTCAATTGTTTTAGTCTGCGGTGTAATGTAAGGATAATTTTGAAGCATATTTTAACTTTTCCTTATATGTTCATGCTAATTTGAAGTATTGAAACCAATATTAAAATCAAAACCAAAATCAAAATAGATTTGGGACTGTTCTACATGACTCTTAATAGGTGCACACAGAGGCTCATAATGTTTTATGATGGGGTTGGGGACATAGCTCAGTTGGTAGAGTGCTTGCCTCACATGCACAAGGCCCTGGGTTCAATTCCCAGCACTGCAAAAAAAAAAAAAAAAAAAAAAATTGTTGCAAGCACAAGATCCTGGGTCCAATCCCCAGTACCGCAAAAAAATAAAATAAAAATAAAATGTACTATGACAACATGCACATGCCCCTACTCTCTTCAGGAGTGTCTGTACTCCTCTCTCCTAGACGCAAATAGAGCTTACATCCTCTTCCTTTTGGTCGCTACAGCTAGAAAGGGCCAGGGAGGTTTGTACAGGTGAGCTGGGTAGTGCACCCTAACACAGATAGGCCTCATCAACAGACTTCTTCAAAATGGTGATTATCGGAGTTTACCAAGGTAAATACTTAAACATACACATTTATGTATTTATATATTTTGCTCTACTGACTATCCATTGAAGACTGGTAAGGCTCACCAACTTGATCTACAAGTACTATTTATTTATTTATGGTGCTGGAGATCAAATCCAGGGCTTTGTGTATACTTGCAAGAGCTATATCCCTCAGTCCTGTAGGTGCTGCTATGGGTACTTCTGCTCCATGACTAGAAACAGAATTTCTAGTTAAAAATCACTTATTGAGAATGGTTAAACCTGCATCCCTTCTTGAAGATAATATAAAGAAGTCTCAATATTAGTATTGGGTATGAATCTATAAATTCAAGGACTCTAGAAATAACCCTCCTCCCCACCCCACTGCATCTCTATGTTTTACTCCCTGGCCCTGCCTTGTGAGTGGCTTGCAGAGGGCCAGGGCCATCAGGACTCAAAGGCTCAGGAGGTCCTGTGCCAACAGCCACAGAGTTCCTGCTAAGGTGTCATCTACCCTGTTTGTAAGGTCCCTTGAAGGCCAGTAGCTCTTGCTGCATAAGAAACTGAGCCTTGGCTTCCAACTAAGCTGATTGTTCTGAAGACACAATTAAATCTTGTATTTAAAAAGTTCATTACAAAGGAAAATCTCGCTTATTCAGATCCTGGCAAGGCTTTATGTCCTCTAAATGAACTAAGTTCACTGCCCTATATCCCCATCTCCCTGGATGACATCCTACCTTTACTCTCTCCTCCCTATCCACTGAAACCAGGCTTTGAATAACAGTCAACCTAGCAGTGAAAATTATATAAATGTGCATATTTAAGTATAAATTTTCATGCATTCAAAGAAAAATTCTGCATTTGAACCCTATTCCGTGTTCAGAGGAGACAGAGAGTTGCTTACACATTTTTAATCCCTTTGGAGGGAGGATAGTGTCTGGAAATACTGTTTACCAGCCTGTCATGAAAGGCTTCCTGTTATATGAATGTGGTGTCAAACTCCTAAGTGTATCTTCAGATCAACTGACAGCACATCATAAAAAGAGAGAGCATGCTACAATGTTTTTATCGACAGTTTATCAAGCTTTTTATTTACTTATGAGAATCATTTTACATTTTTCACTTTTTAAGCTACAGGATCTAAGCTACAAATATACAAGTGATATCATGATATTTTCATAGATACCTTCTACTGTTATTACAGTTTTTTTTAAAAAAATAGAATCTGTATTTGTTTCACCTACTTTTTTGTTTCACCCATGTTACAGTTGATTCAGTCTCAATTATGGTTGTGCCTTATTCTAAAACATACAAGAGTCAGTCTTAGTAATTAACTCTCAGATCTGTCCTTTATTCAGACCGTCAATTATATCCCACTAAAATCAAATTTGAAATTCTAACTGGAGTTTCTAATAATCTTCTCATATTCAATAATTCACCAACCTGTTCTGCTTTCCCACCAGATATTGGTTCACACTCTCTGCCAGGTGCACTTGTTCACCAAAATCTACTCCTTCTGCCCAGATTTACCAACATAATTTACCATTTTATTCTCATTTTCTTTTCTAATTCTTAGTTATTCATCACTGAAAAAACATATAAAACATTTAAGTAGTAAAGAATAATTTCATGATGTAAACCCATGTTTCCTTTACCCAACTTAGGAAATAGTACCTTCTGATGCAATTTTAAGGTCCCTTGGATGTCTTCCCAAGTCCCACACTCTCTTTTCCTATTCAGAGGCAGTCCTCTCCTGAATTCATTGCTCATCTCTGCTTTCTTTTCTTTAGTTTTATCACATATATTTTCTTCCTATGTAGTGTTTAATTTTGCAATTTTATTTACATAAAAGGATTCATACTGTCAGTGTTTTTCTATGACATTATTATTTTTGTTCAGAATTATGTTCCTCTATTCATCAGTGTATCAGTGGTGTCGTCTCTGGATCTAATTCTGTGTGTTTATAATTCAGCTGTCTATACACATCAATTGTACATATATACAGATTTGGGATGTGTGTGTGTATGGGTGCATGTGTATATGGGTGTGTGTGTCAGTTTGGGGGTTTTCTAAGTTTTCTGATATGTCATATTGGTGTTTTCTGTTTCTCTCTCTTTCTTTCTTTCTCTCTCTCTCTCTCTCTCTCTCTCTAGATAGATAGATATAGAGATTGAGATATATTCTAGTACTTTAGTATATTTCTTTTCATAAAAACATCTCCATTTATTTATCTCATCTACTGGAAATTGATGTTGTGTTTTTTTCAGTTTGTTGTTGTGGCTGTTGTTCCCAGTGTACTAGAATAAATATCCTGTTCAGATATCTTATAGTACATATGTGCAAGACCTTTTTTAGGTTCCCTGACATACTGGATCATACAGTTGAACATTCCAAGTTTATTAAAAGTTGCAAAATTATTTTCCATAATAGTTTTATTAATTTACATTTATAATTGCACATTTTTTCCAGTTGCCAGAAAACCTCACTGGCACTTGAAGTTGCTGTAAATTCAATGGGTTTCAATTATATTTCCTGGTGTTTTGACTTACATTTTCCAGTACTAATGAAACTGAGCATAATTTCATGTGTTTCTTTGCCATTGTGTTTCCTCTTCTGAAAGCGCACTTAGTAGGTTTTGCTTAATTTTCTCTTTGGTGTTTTGCCTCTTTCCTGTGATATAAGTGTTCTCTTTATATATTCAAAAACCAAATCCTTTATCAAGGACATTTTGTCCAGTTTGCTGTTCTTTTCACTGTTGTTAAGCAACTTTTGATGAACAGAAATTCTTAATTTCAGTACAGTATAATTTACCTATTTTATATGTTAAAGGCAAGTGATTTTTATGTCTGATTTAAGATTATTCTTCCATACTCTGAGCTCATAAAATTTTTTCTTTTTTATTGCCTCCTAAAATTTTTATATTTTTGCCTTTCATATTTAGGCAACAGTAATTGATTTTTTTCTTCTAGAGTATGTTAGAGGTTCAATTTTATATTTGTCCTTGTGAGCAAGCAATTGTTATAGCATCATTTATTTTAAAAATCTATCATTTCCTCAAAGATCTGATAGGAGCTTTGTGATAATTCAGATGTCTATATCTGCCAATGGATGCATATTCAGATATGCCATATGGGATTATCAGTTTGGAAGTTCCCTATTCTATTCTATTGGTCCCTGTTCTTTTGGACTAATACTACAGTCTTAATCACCACAGCTAAAGATATAATCTTGATAAGGCAACTTGACCAACTGTTTCATTTTCTAAATGTATCATGGCTATATTTGGTCTCTGCTATATCATATAAACTCTAGTATTAACTTGTCAACCTGTGCACACACATAAAAAATATTGGGGGATTTTATTGGAGTAGCATGGAATCCATAAATCAACTTGGGGAAGATTGACATATTATTATATCATGTCCTACAATTTCTCTATTTTTGTGTAAATTTACTGTAAAATATTTCAATATGGTTTTGTAATTTTCTCCATTCAGTTCTTTCAATTTTTCTGATAGATTTACTCCTAGGTATTTATGTATGTGTGTATATATATATATATATACATATATATATATAAATAATATGCTTTAAACTATGTTTTAACATATGTACATATGTATTGCTGTATAGGGATATGCAATTGAATTTTGTATGTTGGCTTGACATCCAATCAACAAACTAAACTAAATTACTAATTATAACAATCTTTGGATTTGGGGGAGGAGGTTATATTGACCAGCAATTATTGTGAGTTTCATATCTTCTTTGCCATATCTAATATTGCATTCCTGTCTCAATACACTGACTAGGTTATCAAGGACAATCTTCCATAGAGATGGTTCTAGTTGATGCCATTTTAAAGTCCCTGATCTTAAAGAAAACTTGTTCAATGTCTCATTATTGGTTACAACATTTACTATAGATGTTTTGTAGATATGCTTTATTAAATAAGGAATTGTTTTCTCTTTCTAGTGATAAAATCCTTGACAACAATCCCCTCATCTCCATACCATCTCCTGTCCCCTCTGACCCAAAAGGGTAGGAAATCTAAAACCCAGGTTCTGGCTTCAACAAATGTCTTTAAGGGACATACTAGGTTCAGTGTCTACTCCCATTTAATTTCTTGTTTTTACTTAGATGTAAGTTGTTCTTCAAATGCCTTACTTTCTTGCTAGCTTTATATTGTGTTTATTTTAAGGGATATACTTACATTTCATCCAAAGTGTTTTCGGTGGTGGATGGCCAGGTGTATTTTGTCCACTGCACTAGCAGTAGAAGTCTTACCTTTCTTTTCTGTCCAAATAATATCCTTAACTTTGTTCAAAACTTTTCTGAAACCGTCTATCTTTTAGATTTCCCTTTTTAATCATCCTTTGGAAATTTTAATTTTATTTAATCTAGTTGTTTATTGCATTTCCCAAAACTCCACCCAACATCCCAGCTTCTTTAAAAAAATTTAGACACTTCTTTAGTTCAAGGTTAATCAGTCAGATATTTATGCTGTCATGTACTTAATGCATCTTCTCATGTATCTCAGAGACCCAGTCACATTCTCAGTTAATGAAGGCAAAGGATGTGCTCTCTTCTCCTTCTGACCACCTCATAATTCTAGAGCTTCACATTCAAGTTGCTGAGAATGTTTTGTGCTTCCTAAGTAAACATGGTCTTGTATTATTATTACATGCATATAGCTTCTTTTTCTATATAAGTGGAAAATGCCATCATGGGAACTTAGTAACCCCTCTTATAAATAAGGCTTTATTTCATGCAGACCTTTATGGATACTGAGAAGTTCTTGGCAAAAAGTGAAAATCAGAAGAGTATCTCATTCTCTCTCAGTTGAATGTACTTGGTGGATGCACTTGTTTACCAAAACCTACTGCTTCTGACGGGATGATTTCCCAATACATAATTTGTCATTTTATTCTCTTTCCCCTTTTTAATTATTAGCTATTTATTACTGAAAATAAAAATGCATGAAATACTTGTTATAAAAAATAATATCATAATATAAACCCATGGTTTTTTTAATCAACTTGGGAAACAGTACTTTATGTGCAGTTTTGAGGTCCTTTGAATATCTTCCCAGGTCTCACATCCTGATTCCCTTTATCTTGCTCAGTATTTTTTCCAAAATGCTAATCATTTTCTAATATGTTATATATATTTCTTATTGTGTTTGTTTCTTACTGTCTACCTACCCCCAGTAGAACATAAGTTCCAAAAGGACAGGAATCTACTCTATTTTATAATGACATGTCCCAAACAGTACCTGGCATAAAGTAGGTGCTCACAAAATACACATTGAATGAATGCATGGCATATGACATTTTCACAAGCAAATGGAAAAAAAGAAAAGCTGTGATTTTCTTTTCTCAAATGGTTTAGTTTTTTTAATCAATGCTATTTTATTCTTTTTTCAGATATCAACATGGCAGGAGAACCTAAACCATACAGACCAAAACCTGGAAACAAGAGGCCCCTTTCTGCTCTTTACAGGTATGTAAACAATTACTCTTAAGTGATATGTAGTGGTAAAAATACCTTGCAACTTTTTAAGACAATTTAGCATATAAGGAATCAACTCTTTTTGAATAATGTTCTTCACTGAAGAATGTTTTTGAGCATCACACACACATATCATGCAACATTCCCAGGAATCTTGGATGCCTGACATTCTCGTGTCTGCTCGCATAACCATCTGCAACACATTTTTCCAATAACATCTAATAAAATTCTCTGATTGTGCCTGACAGGTATAAAGGTCAATGTTGAATAATCACTACATGCCATGTACTAGAGAGGTTTTACCTATGTTAATTTAATTTAATTTTCAAAATAATTTTATGATGTAGAACAAGAATCTGAGATTCAGTTTCTTAGTGATTTTTCTCAAGGTCACACCACTGGTAAGTGATTGTCCTAGTGCTCAAACTCATGTCTTCAGACAACATACCCCAAATTCTTTCCACTTAATCACTCAGCCACTTTCTTTGCAATGTACATGTTCCTGTCATGTCCATTTCTCCCAAATAACAGAGTTCTTCCCTTCTTCAGAGCAATACATCCAATTCCTTTAACCTTTCCTAAGGTTATGTAGAGCTGAGTCAATTTAACATTCTGTTTTTGTCCTTTTACCTGCCTCAGTTTATGAGTGTCCGCCCCTGTATTGGGAATTCTAGGTGGGTAGAGTAGACTAGATCTAGCACCTTGGTTGCGTGTCTTTACTTCTACTAAGTTAAATAACATTCTGTTGATCTGAGCAAGGAAAGAGTAAACTCATATAATTTTCAGCTCTTGAAAAACAGTCACTTTTGAAAAATAATCATGTTCCCTTGTCCCACTTCACGTACTTTGCCCCTGGTTTTTGTATTGTTAAGCGCTGACTCCGCATCTGTCTCTGCAAAATTCCCTTTTGTTAGATGTAGCCAATTGTTCCAGGCTATTGAGATCTCCTATCATGCAATTTATTAGGCCTTCTCCCAGATACGTATCATTGTTCACATTCACAGCCAAAGAGCTAACGAAAGTGTTGAGCAAGGCTTCCTATTTTACTGATATCATTTGGATCAAGGAGAATTAAGTTATATATGTTAGCTTACATTCTGATACAGTATAATATGGGGAGAGTACACCTAGGTAGGCCTTGAGCTATTTTCCTGTCCTTGTTCTCAGAAAACTAACATATCTCCTTTTCAGCCAAGCACAGCCTCATTTCACAAACAATAAAATAAGGGTCAGAACTAGATCATTTCTAAGGTTCTATTCACACCTAATCCCCCAGGGCTTTCTAGTATGTGATCATCAGAGATTTTCAAAGCTATATTGAAAAATATAACTTCATTTCCCGTGTTATTTTGGCTGTTTAATTCCATTTAATCTTAATAAGATATTTGATATAAAAAGTGCAAAGCAACAGGAAATAACAAACATTGATAATTAGCCACAGGCTAATATTGACATTAAAGAGCAGATGTGAAATCATCAACAAGAAGAAGGACACTTTCCATACCTTGTTTGGGATGAAGGACAATGTTTATAAAACTGAGCAATGCAGACTAGTTTTTAATCAGATTCACTTTTAGATGTATTCATCAAGCTACAGCTAATACAGAACACTTGAAAAGTCATATATTTCATATACTAACAAAACAAGCGGGCAATGCATGTTTTTTCCTTCTTTTTTTTCCTCTCATCAAAGTTACCAGTGTCTGTGCCTTGATGTTAATTTTCATATTTTCCCTGTTCTAGCATTGTTTTGATTTCCTTATGAGAACGGAAGCTCATGACAAGCAACAAATGTGTTTCTGTTATTTCTCTAATATTAAGTTATGTTCAATTATAAATTCAAAAGAAATAGAAACAATTTCATTTAACTATGCTACACTGTATACAAAACACATTAGTGGGGAAATGCTTATTTATCCTATTTTCATCTGTTTACAGAAATTAAAGCTGGGGTACATTGAAATTGAAAAACAGTAACAAAGTGAATAAAAGGGAACAAATGTGCAGCTGAGAAAGCCCTTTTATACACATGTTCTCATTCTTACATAAGCTTAATAATAATAGTACTTTACTTTTGTATAGAAAACTATGTTTTCATAGTCATTATTCATCTGTTCATCATAGAACTCACAAAGCTGGAATTACATGCCTTGCTTTATAAATGAGAAACCTAAGTTACCAAGACAATAAAGGATTTGCTTAAGTAAAATAACAAAATTGGTAACTGAACTCTACTCTTCAGCCTTCAATTCTGGCGATCTTGCCACTAGACCACAGCTCTTTGCATTAACTCCCCTGCTACCACCTAAGCAATACAGATTACACAAAACAGAGCTTTTCTAGTCACCAATAATCAATCATATTTCTCTCCATGAATACTAAGCCAGCAGGTAGCAGAGGAAACATTACTGACTACATACTTCATAACAGTAAGAGGGTTGACAACTACTTATGTGATCATAAGGCACAGATTTTGAACTTTAGGTTGTTTATCTAACAATAATTGCAAAATTATCTTGAGAGTACAAGATTGCATAACAGATGAGATAATCCAGTTCAATATGAAGAATATGGCAGCAAATTGGAATGGGCCTCGGCTTTCCTATTCTTTGTATCTTTGGGTCTATTTACCTTAAATGAAAGAGCTGGAATAGTTCCATTTGTTCATTCATTCATTCATTCATTCATTCATTCATTCATATAAAACATATTCAATAAATTTAAAAAAAAAGAAAAGAAATACAAGAAAGCTATAGGTATGGAAATGTATTTTGGAAGAAAAGTTAAAAGGAAAAATAAATGTTTCTAGATGAGAAAGTATCTTGTAGAAGTTTTGTCCTGAAATCCATGATGAAAGAGAGGACAAATAAGGATGCAAACAAGTTATAGAGTGGCTAAATAAGCTGCAAAAGGTTTGTTGAGGGTAGAACTTAAAAAATTTGTGTGTGATTAAGTTGGCTAAGCACAGTCAGTTAAACTTATTCAAGGGTTTTCCTAAGATCAAATTTTAATGTACTCCTATAAAACAGAATCTAATTCTCTATGTGTTGGAGTGACAAGGATTTCTTAAAATTTTGATCTCCTCTTCTCTGTTAAGATAATTTCTTGTTTCTATTAGATTTTATCACTATGGAAACAGTCTTAAAGGAATTAGGGTTCATACTTATTTTAAAGTCTTTTCAATGATTACATCATAACTGGTTAAACAACAGTTATTTTATATCATTGCAATATAGTTAACACCCGAAATATGTGACTAGAGATATGTGTACATCTGAGAACAAAACATGTTTGAACTTTGCCGAAATGTTACATAGAAATTTGTAAAATGGAAGTTATATAGGTTTAATACAGGCAAGGTAATCAATAAGTTAATCAAGGTACTCAGTAATAAAAAAAAAAAAACATATTTGTTGTGGCCTGTGGCCCCTGGTAGCTGCTTTTCTAGCCAACTGGCACAGAAAATGCTGAACTGCAGGGTGAGGAGAGAGCATAATGAAATGAAAGTAAGTTACTTGGTCAGTTTATTCTGCAGGTCTCCAGATTCATCAATTTACCAAAAAATGACATAATTTCATTTTTTTAATGACCGAATGGAACTGCCTTGTATATATACCCACTTTCTATAGCCATTCATCTGTTGACAGACACCAAGGCTGGTTCTGTAACTTGGTTATTGCTAATTGTGCTGCTACAAATATTGAAATGCAGGTATCACTAGTATGCTGATTTCAGTTCTTCTGTATAAATACCAAAGAGCAACATAGCTGGGTTGTATAGTAGTTCCATCTCCAATCTTTTTTAAAAGAGTCTCCATATTGAATTTCATTGTTGATGTTACTAATTTGCAGGCTCACCAACAATGAAGTGTTTGTTTCTCCCCACATTCTCTCCAGCATTTATTATTACTTACATTATTGATGATTGCCATGCTAACTGGGAGGAGATGAAATCCCAGTGTAGTTTTGCGTTTCCCTGACTGCTAAGGATACTGAGCATTTTTTTCATATATTTTTTGACTATTTGATTTCTTCTTTTGACAAGTATCTGTTTGGCCCATTTGCCCAGTTATTGGTTTGGTTGGTTGTTTTTTTGGTTAGGTTTTGTTTTGATTTTTGGTGTGAATTTTTTTGATGTTCTTTTTAGATTATGGATATTGATCTCTTATTAAAACAGTAGCCAACAGGGATTGTCTCCCATTCGGTAAACCCTTTCTAAACATGAAATAGACCAAATTATGCTAAGTTCATATGAGAATATATCACAATGAAACCCATTTTTATGTATAAAAACAATATACCAATTAAAAATGAAAAACTAGCTGAATGGATATCATTATCATTATAGTTATTACTTTTAGGTCTGATGTAATTTTATGTTATATGGAATTTAACACTTGAAAAGATTTGAAAATTGACCTGCATGCATTTGTATGGAACAGAATCTGGATATGTTTTTCTAAATGAGACATCATATGTTACACCATGATTTTGTAAGGTAGCATCTTATATCTTCATGTACTGTAGGCTGCTAATAAATCAGTAGAAATTTGTGAATAGAAAAAAAAACTAAATGGAAGACTAGTAGAGTGAAGGAACAGGATCAGGGGAACTGAGAAAGGAAGGGAAAGGGGAATAAAATGAACAATCTATGTTATGTGCATACATGAATATGTCACAATGAACCCCAGTACTATGTATAATTGTATTGCAGCAATTTAAAAAATAAAAAGCAAGTTACTGGTACAAAAGTAATCTATATTCATTTCTGTTCCCTAAACTGCTATGTCTCTATAAATATATTCTATTGGGCCCTATAACTGATCTGCTGCAAGACCTTCTTCACCTACGTCTACTTTATCTCCATCATCAGTCACAAAATGGTATTCACATGGACTATCCACTGAGACACAACAGGGTTGGTTTGTTTCTTCTTTTAATAGGATTTTCAATTTAGCCAAACAAACTTCTGTAAGTGCTTACTATGTGCTTAATTTACATGGTATGCAGAAAAGATGCAAAAAAGAAACCCAGCAAGGCTTAACAAATCTTAACTGTCTGTGCATGAGTTAGAAGCCTAAATAAATAAGGACAATCCAAGAGAAGTACACATCCACTTCCATAAGAAAATTAATGAGTTGCTGATTTTGCCTAAGGGAAAGAAAGAAGTCTGGGAAAGTTAAGAGAAGAGGGCATTTGAACAAGCAGGCATTGCCTCTGCAGACAAAGGGAAAGATGGACATGCTGAGCAAAGCGCAGGGCAGAAGCATAGAGAGAGAGAAGAGCATCTCATGGTGGGAGCCAGGAAAGGTTAACTTGGTGGAGAATGTGTAAAGGGAACATTACGGTGGCCCAGGCTGTGAATATCCCTATAGAGCAGAAAAAAGAAATTTGACTTTTATTCTGCAGACAAGAAGGAATCATTTAAATATGGTGACTGATTGGAAATGGGCTGTGAGGAAGTGTGAGTCACAGAAGTCCAAGGTTTCTAGCTTAGGCAACTAGGGAAATGATCCCATGATTCAGATAGAAGAAATAAAAAGACGTGATAAGCAGTGACAAGTTCAGGTATAAAGTTGAGGGAAGAAGGTAAAAATAAATTATTTCAGTCTGGTGCATAAATCCATAAAGACAGACAATTCATTAAAATAGTACTTGCAATAAAAATGTCTCCCATTAGAGTCTATCTGTAAATGAAACATAATTAATCATTTGTGAACATTTCATAAATATTGGACCTAGTCCTAATGGTGAATGGCTAACCCATTCTCTAGAGAAAATAATGTAACTTCTAATAAATTGCTGCTTCAAATGTGCAATGTACATCTATGGTGCTCTAAAATAATGATCCTTTCCCAGAGAGTAAGTTTTTCAGCATGCCAAGTTCCCATTAATGCTAAATAATTGCTAAAAGAGAAAAATTGTATGATGATTTTGCTTCTGCCTATAACATAGAACTTTTCTGTCTGGTTTGAGTAAAACCAACAAAGATGCCAAAAAGCAAAGACACTATTTATGAGAGTTTAACAAATAGAGGTTTCCATTCACCTACAGTTGTCCCTCACAGTTACAGGAAAGAGTTCAGTAAGACAGGTAATACAAAAAGTGTCATCCCACTGATTTCATTGTGATTACTAAATACCATTCCTAAATGGTAGTTATCATACAAATACTTTTTATAGCAATATTCCCACCCTAGAGAGATGACCATGGGAATCAAGAATTGGATTTACCATGCAAGTAAATTCAAGACTCTTTAAAATTGCCAAAGGATAATCTATGCTAATCGCATCACCATTTGAAGAGCCTCTTGATTGGTGGTGGTAGCCATGAATGTGAGAGCTTCCACGATCAAAAAATATGAATGGGAGAGCTTTCATAATCAAAAAACTTTTTTTCTTTTTTTGGAACCAGGGATTGAACTCAGGGACATTTGACCACTGAGCCACATCCCCAGCCCTATTTTGTATTTTATTTAGAGACAGGGTCTCACTGAGTTGCTAAGGGCCTCGCTAAGTTGCTGAGGCTGGCTTTGAACTCGCGATCCTTCTGACTCAGCCTCCCAAGTCGCTTGGATTACAGGCATGCACCACCACGCCGGCTTCAAAAAACTTTAAGAGCACTGACCGAGCAAGGTGATCCTTCAACAAAATATCTCTGGAGATTCATTTTCTACTTGATCTACATGAGTTCTATTATCGTCCTTCATAATGGGTCTGGCCCACCGTAGGAAAGGGGAGCCTGAATTAGGGGACATGAAATGTCACTTAGAACCTTGACAATAGAAGTGAAAGTCATGGAAGCTAATTTCAGCTAATTCTAAAGAGTAAAAATCAATATGGAGAAAAAGAATTCTGGACATCTCTACTTCATTGACTTATGCAATTTGCTGAGAGATGTTTACCAATTAGATATTGATCATTTTATTTGTTTTCTGTCTCCTTTTATAATGTCAAGGATAATACACATTCTCCTTCAGAATCTTAGTACTCCCAGTGTCAGTGCCTCCCTCTGCCCAGGTTTGCCCAGGCTTTCTTCCATTTCACTTACTCAGCTTGGTTGATTCTCTCAGAATGTCATCCAGGAATGGGCTCTCTGGCTTAACAGGGGAAGTGTGAAACAGAGGGAAATGGATTCTCTACCCTCCATGCTAAACATCATGTTCACCTGAAATAGCCACAAAGCAGGCCCTCACAGGCCTACCTAGTTTATTTTGAAAGTGTGTTTTTGCTGAATCTGGGTACAAATTTCAGGATTATAGCTCCTGATTCAATCTTTCCAGTGCAATCAAGTCACTGACATACATTTGTAGATATCCTAAGAGAAAATAGAAAAAAAAAAGTATGCTTCTTAAATTCAAAGATGTGTATTCATTCTTTTGAATAATTAAGGGTAAGTTCTAATTCAGAGCTCCCAAATGAATGTTGACATGCTTTTATTTCAGAAAAGGTCCCAAACATTCACTTTATTGATAGTTTAAAACTGTACATGTTTTCTATGAGTATGTTCAGTGGAAAGAGTGTTAGGCAGACATGGATCCTAACACAATTGCCATTACCAAGAGTTTGACCTTGATGGTCAAGCTGAATGATTCCTGTTTCTTTGGTCCTATAAAGGAAGCCATGAAAGTTTCCTGAAAGATACTATATTTTAGGAGCCTGAAACTAGATATTATAGATACTCTACAAATTTTATGTATGCTTATTATGACAATTACTCAAAGAAAATATCTACAATAAAGTATTTTAGGATGTTATTTTAAGTGAATCTTTAGCAATGATGATATTGCTAAAATTCACACAACTAAATGGGTTAATGTTTCCTATAACTTTCTAAAGAAAAGGTTTTTTTAAAAAAGATTACTTTTACTTATAGCCTATTCCCCATAATTTAACATAAGCAAATGTTACTTATAGAACTTTTCATTTAAACAGTTTAAAGAAATGCTGACGCAACACCCATTAAAATAGTTCTGCTGCAGGCAATCTCTGCTAAGTTAAAGAATGGCCTATTTGCAATTTTTCTGATATATTTTAATGCATAAATATCCATGATTATCTCCTCGCATATAGAAAGAACATGGTGTGGGTAGGGGGAGATGGGTTAGTGCAATTCCTTAATGCATAGACTCAATCTCTAAGACTTTTGTAAGTTGTATTGTTAGTCTTCAGGTTGTTAGAAAAACTACATTTCTATTTGCTTGATTTGAGATAGTTTATGATAAAACCAGAGGAAACAATACCATGTGACCAATTTTTTTAAAAAAAGAAAACAACAAGAACCAAGAATTGGTTGGGAACTGAGAGACCGTTAGACCAGCAGGATCAGGCAAAAGTTTCATTATGCTAAGGAAACTTATGCAATGACAAAGTGATAAATGTGAGCAACTTAGCTATGAGATTTCTGGCAGTCAAATCTGAAAAGGAAGCATAATAATTTATGTAACTGTGTAGTAAATGAAAATACTTAGTGAAAGAAAGTACTCAAATATATGATAAGAAACTTCCCCTAACACTCTCCTCTGACAGAAGTTTATTATATAGTCTTTCATATAAAATCATCTAAACGGCATAGCAGGTACCACCCTACACAGCATTTACACAATACACACACTCAAAAACACACAAAAAAATATTAAAGCAGATGCTATTTTTCATGTAGTTTTGCAATTAAATTCAAGAATGAATTTCCACAAAGCAAGATAAAGCAAGCCACACAGGATTCCTTTCTACTTTCACAAGGTAATTTACCATCCCGTGACTTCCTCAGCAAATTTGCCAACCAGAGAAATCCTAGGAGTGATATTCGAGACAGTTCAATCTACAGAGCAGACTTGGGTTCAAGGTACCAACATAGCTGCACACTGGGAGGAGACAGAAAGTACAAGTGACTGACACTTGGTTGGCTTGTCCACCTAGCCTTGAGAACAAGAAAGAAAAAAAAAGGTCAGGCTTGGGTGTCTGCAACCTTACATAATGACCACTTACCCTAATACTCGATGAATCTCCTTCGAGGTGGGAAGAAATGGAGAAGGAATGGTAAACCTAGTACAAGATAGAAGCTGTTGAAATTTTATTTTGGCTTTACAGTTGGCAGACCTAAAGAAAGACATGCCACTGATTTCATCTTGCTGTTAATTTTAATTTTACTGCACTGTAGAAACTGCAGCTTATCTTGAGTTAGTTGTGAAAACTTCTATATCTGAAAACAGGGTTTTCTTTTGAACAGAAAGTCTCCTCATTAGCAGGACTCCTGCTATGGCCTTTTGTGCCATGGGTTCCTTGCATCTTGCTGTTTGTCTTCTACATAGTTTATTGAGGTCACAAGCACAGAAAGTGACACTGCTAGTCTCTACCAAAGCTTGGTAAGAAGGTAGGCATCTCACTTTGCTCCCTGACTGGGAGGAAGAGTTTGTGGGTTTTCTCTTCCAAAGAGCAATGCCCTTCCTTGCTGTAAGTTGGAATGTTTACGTTGTCAGTATTGATTTCTTTTTTTCTTTTCTTTTTCTTTTTGTTTTTTTGGTGATTTTAGGGGGGAAAAAAAAACTCACCAGCTCCAGTGACCAATTTCTTGTTTTAGGACAGCCTTTGGTTGATGATTTAGGACCTTGAGCTTCCATCCTAAGATAGATTCATAAGTTAGTTGTGTTTTATTTCCAAAGGTCATCTCAACCCTCTTTTGCTCACTGTAAGCTCAAGGCGGTTTCAGCACCAAATGCAGCCCTTGGAATGTAAGCTTGCCAGCGGCCAAACCAGAGTCAGACAAGAGTAGCCGAATTAAGCTTTATTAGAGTTTGCCTTCTGGGCAAATTTTCCAGCCCTCCAGGGTGAAAGTTGCGGTGGAGAACCAGAGAAAATCGCACTTGGCTCTGGCTGCTCAGGGTCTTTATTGGGCAGAATAGGTCCTGCCCAGGAATAGGTGGACCAGGTGGACATAAGGGTCAGGGGGTCTTATTTGTCTGCATCTGATTAGTCGCTTCTGGCGCATTGCCTTGCTCTTTGTGCTTGCAGTGGGTTGCTAGGTGTCCTTGCTCCCTCCCCTGCAGCCACCCAAATCCGACCTGACACCCACCAAGAGCTCATATCATCTCCCTCTTCTTAATCTACCCATTTATTCAAGATCCAGCATATGTTTCTAATTCCACAAGACTACATGGAAGGGAGCTTGAAAAAAATGTAAATGTTTCTACAGACTTATCTTTGAATAAACCAAATTAAAGACTAAAAAATATTTCTTGCTAGAGCATTGCCTTCTCATAGTACTGTTTGGAAAATTAAATCAAAATCTTTTTCTATCCATAAATCTTCTCCAAAAAGGTGAGAGAGAAGGAAACTCCTTTGTTTACTGAATAGGCATTAGACCAGCATGCAGTGCATATCACAGGCTGCCCACTAAGGAATTGTGCAACCCAGCACATACAACCTACTACATACGGGTTTTCAACATGAACAATAACTAGTCCCCAAATAAGAGGACTTGAGGCACCATTTGTCACAAATAGTGTATTCTAACCTTGCCTGGTAAAGGGGGTCACCATTGACGTTAGCTAATTGACATTATTCAAAGGAAAACAAGCTTCTAAGATCCTTTAGAAAGGAGGTAATTTTGCAAGTTAGAATAATGTGCTGTCTTAGTCTTCTACACACACACACACACACACACACACACACACACACAGAGGAAGGGGGCACAGTAGAGGTACTACTTCCCGTGATGTTTACATTGCAAAGGGATGGCTCCCTGATCCAGGAGAAAGACATTCCTGGGTCAAAGAGCTAACAATATGCCATTCTAGTCTTCAAAAGTATATATATATATACATTTCAAAGCGGAGAGAATACTTAAAATTAATAGTTTTTTTTTTAAGTAAATGTCCAAAAGAAAAAGGAGAGAGAGAAATCTCTTCCCTTGTTTTCAAGAGGAAGAGAATTAAGTCTCTTATTTTTTGTTTGAATTTGTCCTTAACAGTGCATGGGAGAAAATCAAGGTTCAGAGAGAAAGACCCACCAGCCAGGAAGTCTCAGAGCTATGGCAGGGACCCAGGTTCCCCACTTCTAGTTCTAAAACTATTCTATAATTTTAAGTTTTTAAGGCTGTTGCCTCATTTTTTAAAAAGAAGTATAATTAAGGGTAATATTTGAGGACTGTCTTGTGTAAGACTGATGGAAAGCCCCTTCTTATAGGCCTTCCCCAGTGGGTAGAACCCTTTGCCCTTCCTCCCTGATTGTTCCTTAAAACATCTGCAAACAGAGCGGGTTGGTCCTCTCCTATAACGCATTTGTTCTTCTAACAGCTGACATAAACAATAAGAAAATTGTCATGATGTAGAGAAATGTTTAAGCCCATACAAAATGATAAGAAAAGAAGAAATGAATATTGACAATATAGATAGATGTGGCAGATTCATGAGAAAACCAAGCAGCCTTTTTTCCTGTTAATTTGTCTCACCCTTACTGTGGATGATTTCTCTAACCACACAAAAACCATTTTATATAGGTAGCAAATTCCCTTAAAATTGTTACCAAATTGAAGGAGTTGGATTACACCATTTCTTAGTCAGTTCTCATTTCTAATATCCTAGGATTCCGTTGTTTACATTCTAATATGGACATGAAAGTCAGGTACATGCCTCATTATTGAGTTTTCCTTCAAACTGTTCAGTGTCTTAAAAGACTTCTATCTTTTGGTTAAGTAATTCTGTCTATTGAAGTGTATCTAAGGAGATAATCCTAAATATCTTAAAAATGTAAAAAATATTACAAAATTATTCCCAAGATTTTCTTTGCAGTTTTATTTACAATAGCAAGGCAATCTGATCCAACCAAAACATGCAGCAAAAATGGATATGTGCATCCCTTCATTTAATGTTCACAAACTGCTCACGACATGGAAAAGGATTTGGCATTGGATTAGAGAAACAAGAAGTAAAATTATTTAAACATCATAACTAAAACTGTTTAACAAATGAAGCATATGCAGAGAAAAAATAAAGCAAAATATTAGCTATAACTATCTTTCAGATTGGTGGCATTTGTCTTATAATGTTAATGTCCAATGCAAATTTTTCTTTAAGGAAAATTTAATAACAAAAAAGAGAAATTTAAAAACAAGATTTTTTTCCATGGTAAATGATACAGGTCATACAAACAACCATGAGGAACATTTTGTGCTGGATTTTGGGTAAAGCCAGTTAAACAGAATCGTCCCTCAGTCTTCAAAACTAGACTCCTCTAGTCACCATGGTTATTAGAGAAGTTAATTTTCTAAAAGGGCGATTTCATTAACATTAGTCTCACAGTTCAGTGCAGTCCAGCAGCCCCGTGTTGGAGATAGTTACTGCCAGATCTAATGGCCGGAAGTGGCCTGTCAGTCAGTTAATGCCAGGAGAGGATAAGGAGTTTTGTCTGTGTGCTGATGGAAATGCAAGGAGCAGGGTGCAGGGGACCAGGGGTGGGGGGTGAGGGGTGGGCAGATGAAGTCATCTCATTTTCAAAGCCCAAAAAGTCAAAACTGATGAGCCCTTAAGTGGTGCAATAAAGTAAGTAATCAGAAGTGCCTGGTAATGGCAGCTCTTCCAACTACAGATTAGTGAGCTAGTAATAAGACACTGGCTCCTGCCTGACAATAACTGTCTCTTATTGTAGTTAAAGCCATAATTCAGCTGCCTTGCTGCTACTTTGAAAGGGCAGAGTGTACGTGAGCTACAGATAGTAACAGAAGAATGCCCAGGTTGCAGCCTTAGTATGCAAGAGTGGGTCATGGCAGGAAAAAGAAGGTAGGGTGATGTGCTCCTCTTAATAGAAAGACCTCTCAATACAGGACAACATGTTAATCAGCCTGAGTGCAGTAAGTGTATCAGAAAAATGCTTCATAAGAATGATACATCAATACTACCTGAATTTAAAAAGGATATAGAGAATGGCCCACAAAATACAGGTATACACATGAGACAGTATTTTGAATTAGATTATTTAGCAACTTTTTTAAGGTACTAAGTCTTATTCTTAGTACAAGCAAAGGCACTATTAGGATAAAGTGATGATTCTTGAAGAACTAAATAGAATAGTAGCTTGAAATGTCTGGTTTGCTGCAGATTGTCTTGTTCTTATTCTTTTTTATTCTTTATTACCCCAATTCAGTATAGCAATCTCATGACTAGTAGTTTAAAATATGATCTAAAATGAGTGTAGAAAGAGTTGAAATGCCTGACATTTAAAAGTACTATTAAAGGGTACTATGAAAGAAATAAATAAGGTCAAGTATCTATTTTCATTAAGAAAGCAAATATATTTCTTTTTAAATATAATGCTGAAGAGATGAAAGTGAGAAAGACCAGGCTTGGCGATAGGTGAGAAAAAATGTGGGCAGCAGTTATTGGACAGTCTGTACTCAGTCTAGCTGGGAAGAGTTGCCAGCCAGGGGCCAGTCAATAGTCCCTTCAAAAGAGAAAAACCCCAATTGCCTGGAAAAAAGAGGGCATGGCAGCTGGGCAATTCAGTGGGTAGTCTTCAAGGTCCCCATGAGGGATCTTGGCATAGCAGCCATTCCAACTTAGGAACCAAAACCCAGCCAAATTTTAGGGACAGACCAAAGTGGTAGAGAGAAAGATATAGGATAATGTAAGTACTTCACACAGAGTAGTCCTGAGGGTTTATTTAGGAACACCGGAGACTTGCAGAAGAATTTCTGACCCAGCAATTTTGAGGAGATTATACAACCTCCAGCCCAGAAGGATGACTTATCTCTTAGCTTCTACTAACATGCCCACTCAGAGGATGATCAAATTCAGTGTGTACTAGAGACCTGTTGAATCTAGTGGAGCAGAAAAAAACAAATTTGCTAACATACTCTTTTTTCATCAATTAATTATTAAGCACCACTTAACAAAATGGACAAAAATCCATGACCTTACCTTCAAAGTGTGAGAAAACTGAAAAAATTTTTTTAATTAATTACAGGTTAGAAGGTAGTAGATGTTATAGGAAAAAAAAATCTCAGAAAGAGGGTTTCAGAGTTGGACAGAGAAGTATTGTGATTTTGAACAGAGTGGTCTGTGAAGATGGCTGAGAAGGTGACAATTGAAGAGCCCTGAAGGAGCAGGGAAGGTGATCCTGGGGAAAAGTGCTCCAGGTAGAGGGACTCGCTAGCTATGGGTGCTAAAGAAGCATGTCCATTGTTTAAAAAAGCAAGAAGGCCAATGTTACTGGAGCAAGGACAGAAAAGGTGAGGGGATAATGGTGGAGATACGATAGGAGCACCCAGGGATGTAAAGTTACATAGGCCCTTAAAGCAGTTTGGCTTTTCCTCTGAGTGAAATAGAAAACCTTTGAAACGTTTTCAGCAGAAGAGTACCATGACAGAACTTATATTTTGAAAGGTCACGTTAGCTTTATGTTGGGAAGAGCTTGTGGAGGAGCAAATGTGAAACATGAGAAACCAGACAGGAGGTTAGGGCAACACAGATCAAGTTGTCGCAGCTGAGATTTAAAAAACAAAAATTGTTATGTTACCAGCATATTTTGAAGGTAGAGCCAACAAAAAATTTGTGGACTGTCAGAAAAAGAATGAAGTCTAGGATGTTGTTTTCATTATCTACTCGTGAGTGGCAAAATTTACTGTCACATTCAGAAGCCAGAAGTGGGGTCAGTGGATCAGTCTGCTCAAGTAACTTCCAAGATGGCGTCTGCATTTCTCCTCCAGAGCTTGGCCAGGACTGGCTAGAGCAGCGGTGGTAACTGAGGGTCTTCCTCTACATGATCATCCCCTGTGATTAGCTAAGGGTTGTCACATCATGATAACCTCAAAATAGTCAGAGTCCTTACATATTGACTGGTTTCAAGAAAGAAAGAAAGAAGCAACCTGTTCTTTTAGAGCCTGAATGAGAAGCCCCAGAATGTTATATCTGCCACATTCTTTTTAAGGAGGGAAAGTGACAAGGACAAAGTCTCCATCCACCTCTTGATGGGTGGATTCAAGGAACTGATGATGACCAGATTTTTTAGCAGAGATGTCTCCAAGGTTTGGGGCCTGAGAAACCAGATATATGAAGTTGCAAATAAGTGAGATGAGGAGAACTCTCAGGGGATATTGGAGAAAACTGTGGAGGGTGATAGACATATGTATAGTTTTGAGTTATCCTACAGTTGAGCACCTATTAGGCATCTTATTGAAGACATCAAATGTGCAGTTGAATATTCAATCTGGAGTTCAGAGGAAAAGTCTAGACTGGATATGCATATTTATGAATTCTCAATATATAGATGGTGTTCAAAGCCATAAGAATGGGTGAGAACAGCACAGGACTAAGTAGAGATAGGAAAGAGAATTCCAAAAACTGAACTCTCAAACACTCTAATATCTGAAGTCAGGTACCAGCAAAGGTGACTGGGAAGAAGCAGCTAGTGAGGAAGTTTGACAAGTATGAAACCCAATGAAGAAAACATGTTCAGTAAGAATCAAATGGATTAAATTCTCTTCAAAGTTCATTTTAGCTTATCATTCACCTTTGGACTCAGCATTGTAGAGACTATTAGAGCTGAAGAGAACAACACAGCTTTTATTTATCAGTCTTAGAGTCATGGCTCAATTCTTTATGGTTAACTCAAGGAGCAGCCCAAAAGAGGATGGGATTTAAAACAACCCCCATGCTTACAAGATAGTTACAGCTTCAGGTAAGAAGGACTCCAATGTGAAACCAAAATGCAACCCTACAGTTAGCTGGAGCTTCCAACATAATCCAGGAGTAGGTGATCCTGAGTAACACAGGTAAATAACTGGCATTACACAGTTTTATCAGCATGTGCTAGTTAAGATCATTAAACTCTTAAATTGTCGGGATTTGATTCCTTTGGAGAACTGGGAGTGGAAGGTTGGTCAGTGCAAGGCTTTAGTTACCCAGATAGATCAACTCACTAGACAAGTATGTCAATGGGAAGAAGGTAGAATCAGTTTGCATGCAAAAATGAGTTATTGTTTCCCCAAGCCTGTATCTGACATTAGCCACAACCGGTCTGAATGAGTGCTTTACTGAAAGAAGGAATGACAGAGGGTAAATTTGAACTTGGGACTTCCAGGGGTGTGTGTCTGGGGTTCAGGTGAAGAGAGTAGGTAAATAGGAGGAGGGAGAGAAGAAAGGAAGGAGGACCAAAATCAGCTGTTCTCCCAAATTCCTTCAGCCAGGGAATACATATATTATGTCATTTAGCACCATTCACACTCTGCACAACGTATTATGACCGGTAATCAAATGACTGCACAAGATTATATTGACTCCGATATCTTTATTTTAAAGTGGAGAAAAAAAGATAAATGACATCAGAACTCTGCAAAGAGCAGGGCTGAGGATTGAGATCTGCAACTGGATAACTCTGTGACTGATTACCTGCTTGCTCAGACTGCACTCTTGACAGATGCACAGTTTCTCCATGGGATTTAACAGCCATTAGCAAGCAACTAAAAGACAGTTGAGAAAGACAGCCAAGCAGCCACTTGCTAGTTTTTCTTAAATTTACTTCCCTTCACAATATAATTTAGAAATTGAGATGAGTGAATCTTCCTGCATGAAAATAATTGAGTTTGGGAAGTATTTCTTTTCATAAAGTCATTTTTCTGAATATAATAGAAATGTCCAAAGAGTGGTGTGCACTCCCTTCCAATGTGAAGGACAGTGAACTTAATTCTAGCATCACACAGGACAAAGGCTGAGACCCCATGCTCTGACTTGGTCAAATATCTACTGCCATCACCTTACTGATGCCCCCAGAGCTTCTAGTGAAAGTGTTTTGGGTGTTCCAGGAGAATCTGCCTTTGGTTAATGATCTTTCTTGCCAGGAGGTTCTTCTTTATCCTCTGCCTTCATTCTTCTTACTGCAGTTCAATCCCCCCCAATAGTGTTATGAAAGAACATTACAGCCTGTCCAAGGGAGATGAGCCCTGCAGCCTCAATTTCCACTGTGGCAAAAGTCATGACTGTGAGTGTCAAAACTGCACTGAGATTCTTGGTTGATACCATAGCCATCCATTAATCTGTCCCTGGAGTTAGTGGCGCAGATGGTGGTAACTGCAAATGAAACTTACCAAGGGGCCTGATTATAGCCCGAAGCAGGGATTTCAATTGGGCATGAAAGCCCTTGAAAGTGGTATCACAGAAAATAGAGGGTAAAGCTGCTTTTCATTCCAAAGAAATTGAATCCATTCTGAGAAAATACCACCACAGAAGTGAAGGACCTTGGTTTTCCTTAGCAATGTAGGAGCATTTGGTCCTTTTTCTAGTGGTCAACAAATAAATACAAGAGGTACAAATGCAGAATAAAGACAAATGCAGAATAAAATTAAGACTCAAGGTCTTACTTGGACTGCCTGAGCTATCATTCTGTTCTCTGCCTTTCTAGCTTTAAGATCATAGGGAATTTTATTAATCCTTTCTGCCTTAATTTTATCACTTATAAAGTAGAAATGATGATGATACCAACTTCACAGAAAGGTCCTAAGGATTAAATATGTTAAAATTATTAAAGTAATCTACCAAATGCAAAATACTCACTATCACATCTGGGGAATTAAATATGTATTATTATTTGCACACATTGACATATGGTCTAGAAATCAAAGTTCTACTATAGACTTTGTACCTCTTCATTCCTTCTGTAGCCTTGAGCAAATTCCTGTACCTTCTATTAGCCAGCATGTAAATACATGTTAGACACTATTCTTTTCCTTTCTCTCCCTGTGACTATGGAAGACATAGGTTAATTACAGCCTTCCCACAGCCTGAGGCCTGAGGAGGTTTTAGAATTCTTGTCAACACATTGTCCCCAGTAGCCACCATCAATTAGTCAAAGTTGACGTGCAAATTAAAACTTATCTGACCTCTCAGCTTTAGAGTATACAAGCTCTTCAGAAATGATTATTCCCACTCTCAACCACTTCAGACTGTTCTATCATGGTCTCACTGAGAGTCCTGTTTTGTCACAATATCTTGATGTTGCTGAAAAGACACCTCCAAAGGCTACAGTGTAGGCACATTCTTGTGAATCCATCACAACCCTATACCTTTCTAGACAGCTATGTCTGAAGGAGGGATGCAGTTGGTACAAGAGTCTGCAGGAGTGCCCCCCAGTGAATAGCAATGTCTTGTATGTTTTTTTAATCAAAGATGCCACTGGCAAGATGTATATAGTTTCTTTGGGCAGATGAAGGTGAGGAAGCTGGCGCTTCTGCTGGTCAATGCTTATCCCCAGGCTGTTCACCAAGCAAACGTCTTTTCAGGAAGGTGAAACAGGGGAATCGTGAGATCAAGGCCAGCCTCAGCAACTTTGTAAGGACCTAAGCAACTCAGCGAGACCCTGTATCTAAATAAAATGCAAAAAAGTACTGATGATGTGGCTCAATGGTTAAGTGCCCCTGAGTTCTATCCCTGGTACCGAAAAAAAAAAAAAGAAAGAAAGAAAAAGGAAGAAGTCTCTTGCTGCCCACAGTAAGAGCCCCAAGGATGTATCTCCTAGGCATCCTACCTGTCCTGGGCAGCCAGCAGACACCTGGGGTTCTTCTGTTTCTTTTCAGAGGAAGGGAGAATAACTAAGATAATAAGTACCACTAGACAGATTCTGACTTTCAGCACATCTCAATGAATCCACTTCACAAATACCCTGCCCCTGTGATACAAAGTCTGTCTTTTGAAAAAATGTGTTGGCAATAAATGATTTTTAAAGAATACTAACAGAATTGTGTTATATTTTAGTATGCAAAGGATTTGATAAGGAAAACATCTAAGAATCACTTTATAAGTGTTTATTTTTTATCAGTCATTGTCTTTGGCTCACATGTAATCACTTACCTTAAAAAAAAAAAGTCTATCTAAATCAGACTTTGGAATGACAAAATTGTCATGTGAATGTGTTAGATTACTATTTAGAATTGAGATGTAGACTAAGTTTTAAATAGCAAAAGAATCCTATAATCCTCAAGAACTACATTATGCTAATTATGGAATAGCATGTTGAATTATTCCATAAATAACAAGCAATCAACTAAGGGATAACTCACAATGACCTGGGCCACCATCCCCTAGTAAGGTCAGATAGACTATAGGTCAAGCCAGTAGAACACATAGTGTGTTCCTCTCCCTTTTTTATAGTACAGAGCAGTTTCTAAGAGTATAGACTTTGTAGTCAGGCCTCTGATAGAATTCAGACTTAATCACTTTGCTGTATGACTTCGAGCAAATTATTTGGTCTTTCTGAACTTCAGTTTTCTTACGTCTTATGGTTAATACTATATATTTTAGCTTGGCATAGCACATGCTCTGGTTTCTGTAATAATTATTAGTCTTTCAATGTTGTATAAGATAGAGAGGGACAGATAGGAGTTAGTCACAGTGTTCATGTCTACATGAAATATTTGCAGTCATGTCTGTCTTCAACATACTTCTTGAAATGCATATGAAAATCAATTATTTTCTAGGAAAAAAGTCTTCACTAAAAAAAAAAAATAATGTTCCTTATTCCCTACTGAAAGATTAACTCATCAAACATCCCTAGATTTTGACACCAGCTTTCATTCATAAATCAACTCTGCTCTGTGTCTGAAAGTGTTAGGCCTCCTGGATTCCTGCTCTTTATGGCTTAGATTAAGCACACATGAGCTACATCCAGAGAGAAATTGTCCCTTCTTTATTCACAAACATCCTATAGAACAGATGGAAAGCTGGTGACGCAGATCAGGGCACAATTTTGCCCAGCCAGCATTTGGGAGACATATACTGTGTGCCATACTAGTTACTGGCTAATACAACTAGTCAAACAGGTCTCCTGCCCATCTGGATCTTGCTTCTGCACACCTAGGGACCACCTGATGATCCTAGATAGTCTTTCCTCAACTCTTCTCCTTCTGTACTCTCTCTGGGTGCCCTCATTCTCTCCTATGATCTTAAATTGCACCTTTGCATTGTGACTCCTGAATCTGTTTCCAATCCAAACATCTCTTAGGCCCAGTTTGTCATGCTGAATAGCATCTCTAAAATGTCTCAGCATGGTTCACTAATATGTAACTATTACACCAATCTACTCCACAACCTGGACTCTCCTTCTGTTCACTGGCCATGAAACCAAGAACAAAGATTTGAGAACTCAGAGATTTTTTTAACATATTAATAACAGTGATGCTAATACTTATTCTAGCCAGTTATTTATTTATTTAGTTGTCTAATGTGTACATTTGTTTATTATTTATTTATTTCTCCTAACAGCCCTATGAGCTAGGTGTACTATTATCTCAGTTTTGTATATGAGATCATTGAGCTTGCTTCTCTCCAAAGCTCTACAATCAGAGCTGGATTCAAATCAGGCAATCTGATTTTTGAACCTGTATCCTTAAGCCCTTTGGCACATCATTCATGTGAGTCAGGACATGGGCCATCATTGCTAAAAAAGAATAGGTTAGATATCAGTAAACAGTGTTGCTGCCTGACAATTTTGACTACAAGATTCTGAAAATGTAAAAGGGGAAATCTTATAAGATGCTTTGGGTTCATGGCAAAGCACTAGTCTTTCAAAAATGTTTGACATCATTTTGTAAAAACACAGTGTCCACCAAAGCATAGAGGTGTGAGAAAGCAAAATGCCATCAAGTGAGTCTTCTGCTCCACTTGGCAAAAGCAGGGAATGAAGTGGCCAAAGACTGGGAGGGCATGCTGGAATCAAATTGTGAATGGACTTCTAGTCATTTTCAGGGATTTGAATTTCACCCTATATACAAGGAATGGAAGTAGTGGCAGAGGAGAAAGTTCATGCAACAAAATTTGCTGAGATTTTTCACTGAAGAAGGCATAATTCTAGGTTCTTGCAATAAATACAGTGGTCCATACCTTTGAGGAGTGTGCAGTCTTAGGAGCTTGGCAATTACATGGGCAATTTTAATACATTGTGATTAAGTGTCACAAGGTGCCTATGAGAATAATTGAGACACTTCCAATTAATCCATGGTGCCTTATGAGGGAAGACTTCCTGAAAGCACTCAGAAATTTGAAATGACATTACATGATCACACTTGTATCATAGAATGATATTTCTGTTAGTAGATATGGCTATTCCAAAGAAATGTTGAAGAAGGAAATTTGCTGAGAATATTTTTCTAACACCTCATATAAATGTTGTTGATCATTTGAACTGTGATATAAAGAACTGAGAGGTAAAAACAGAATGAAAAGGGTTTTAGCAACAGAAAGAAAAAAAAAAAAAAACAAGGAGAAACTCTTAAAAGTTAATGCTGCTGGAAAGGACCTAACAAAAAGAACTGTAACCTTTCTCATTTGGTCATTTGAGTTACTGAACATTCTGAGTTAGGAAAAAACAAGGAAGAACAGGTGGAAGAGGGAAGACTGTGAATTTGGTTTGATACATGTTAATTTAGAGGCACTTATCCATTACAGATTTTTGATGGGCAGCTATAGCCTCCTGTCATAAATAAAACAATGCTGGAAAAGTGAGCTTTAGAATCTTCAGAACATGTAGTGACATTTTTCAAATGTATTGGTTATTTGTAGTTATACATGACAGTAGAATCCATTTTTATATAGTTATACAAGCCTGGAATATATCTTATTCTAGTGAGGATCTACCCTCATTCTTATGGATACACATGTTGGTGGGATTCAGTATGATATTTTCATATATGTACATAGGAAAATTTTGTCAGAATCATTTCACTGTCTTTCCATTTCCTATGCCCCTTCCCTTCCCTCCATTCCTTATTGTCTAATCTACTGAACTTCTGTCCTTCCATTCCCCCCACCTTTATTGTGGGTTAGCTTCCACATATCAGAGAGAACGTGACCTTTGGCTTTTGGAGATTGGTTTATTTCACTTAGCATGGTAGTCTCCAGATCCATCCATTTACCAGCAAATGTCATAAAGTCATTCTGCTTTATGGCTAATACTTCATTGTGTATATATACCACATTTTCTTTATCCATTCATCTGTTGAAGGGCACCTAGTTTGGTTCCATAGCCTAGCTATTGTGAATTGAGCTTCTATAAACTTTGATGTGGCTGTGTCACAGTAGTATGCTGATTTTAAATCTTTGGATATATACTGAGGAGTGGGATAACTGGATCAAATGGTAGTTCCATCCTAAGTGTTTTGAAGAATCTCCATACTGCTTTCCAGAGTGATTGCTCCAATTCGCAGTCCCACCAGCAATGTATGAGTGTTTCTTTTTCCCCACATCCTCGCCAACATTTATTGTTACTTGTATTCTTGATGATTGCCATTCTGACTGGAGTGAGATGAAATAGCGTAGTTTTAGTTTGCATTTCTCTAATTGTTAGAGATGATGAACATTTTTTCATATATTTGTTGACCATTCATATTTCTTCTTCTGTGAAGTGCCTGTTCAGTTCCTTTGCCCATTTATTCATTGGGCTATTTCTTTTTTGGATGTTAAGTTTTTTGTGTTCTTAAATATTCTGGAGATTAATGCTGTATCTGAGATGCAGGTGGCAAAGATTTTCTCCCATTCTGTGGGCTCTCTCTTCATGCCCTTGAGTATTGCCTTTTCTGTGAAAGAGCATTTTAGTTTATGCCATCCCATATATTGATTATTGATTTTACTTCTTGGGCTTTGGGAGCCTTGCTAAGGAAGTCAGTTCCTGAGCCAATACGTTGGAGTGATAGGCCTACATGTTCTTCTAGTATGTGTAGGGTTTCTGGTCCAATACCTAGGTCCTTAATCCACTTTGGTTTGAGTTTTGTGCAGGGTGAGAGATAGGGGCTCAATTTCATTTTACTACATATGGATTTTCAGTTTTCCTAGCACTATGTGTTGAAGAGGCTATCTTTTCTCCAATGTATGTTTTTGGCGCCTTTGTCTAGTATGAAATAACTGAATATATGTGGGTTTGTCTCTGTGTCTTCTATTCTGTTCCAGTGATCTTCATGTTTGTTTTGGTGTAAATACCATGCTGTTTTTGTTACTATAGCTCTGCAGTATAATTTAAGATCTGGTATTGTGATGCCTCCCACCTCACTTTTATCTCTAATGATTGCTTTGGCTATTCTGGGATTTTTATTTTTCCAAATAAATTTCATGACTGCTTTTTCTATTTCCAAGAAGAATGTCTTTGGAATTTTGATGGGAATTGCATTGAATCTGTAAGCACTTTTGATAACATGTAGATGACATTTAAAATCAGCTGAGATTTCCCAGTGGAACACAGAAGTGTAAGTAAAGTGTGACAGTGCCATAGGCACATGTGAACAAAAAAACAAACACAAAGGGATCTGAGATGCAGCCCACCAGGGGAGATGTGAGGCATGAACTCTGGAGCCAGAAATTGGCCGAAATTCAAATCCTAACTCAGCCATTGTCTTTGTGACCTCGGACAAGGTACTTATAATATTTTGGTGTCAGTTTCTTCATCTGTAAATGGGACTACTTCAGAGGGTATGACATTCTTTAAATAAATCAGTGTTTCAAAAACAGTTTGAATAATACCTGGACTTTAGTAAATACAGTTTATTTTTTGTTAAGTGTGAAGTATTGTAATTCTTTTAGTCCCAAGTATCGATCTTCATTCTTGCTCTATTTTATGTCTCTCCTATTTCTCACTTTTCTGAAGGCTATGGTTTGTTTATCTTACTCTGCTCCTAAATTCTGGTGTGCCCTGAATGAAGTATTATTAAATTCACTGTGAAAAGTAAATCTTAAGAGAGATAAAATCAATCCCTTTCTTCACAAAACAATTACCTTGTAAAACAACCTTAGGAAAGTTCTCTCTAGGCATATAGCAATATAATCACCTGTTTCTAAGAACTAAATTGATGAACAATTTTCTCTGAAGAGATGTGTCTCCTCGTGTTCTTCCTGTGCTTTGTTTTTCAGTTGAAAAGACTAAAATTACTGAAATGAGCTTTCCATACATTCAAACTATTTCAGCATTTAGAATTAAGAATTTCTCTTTAGCAAATCATTTAGCAAATGACCATCAGGGTTCATTCTGTTCCAGAACTATGCTAGATATTTTGAATACATAACTCCTTATTCTTCACAGTAACCCCTGGAGTTGACTAGGATATTTGCTACATACTTAAAAAAGATAAGAGTGGTCAGGTTTTCTGAAACATATCAAAGCTAAGGAACTTGACTCACTATAATGAACCATGACTAAGCCACCAGTTACAAAGCAGAGCATCACCCAACATGAGTCAGTTGTCACTTTGCTCTGCAGTATCTTCATGTTGAGAATGAGACATGTGGGAGATGCCAGATGGTGTTTCCTTTCCAAGGTTTCCTGCTCTGCAGGTGAACATGGAACATGACTGGGAGTCCTGGTACATACGACTTATATTCTATGGCTTAAAGTGACTAATGAGCAATGATCTCTTATTTCTGCTCAGTTCATGGAGCACCTGCCAACTGGTCCTACAGGAGGCTTAACACAGAACTATTGGGACTCTCTTTTCTAAGCAAAGATACAGTCTTAATATTTTTACCAGTGTTACTCAGACTCAGTTCACTTCTCTATCCAAAACTATTGTCCTGAGAATATGTTATAATGATGGAGGTAAGTATTAGAGATTCAGATGGACTTGTCCCTAAAGATGAAGCTATTAAAGGGAGTTAAAAGGAAATACACTTGGAAGATAACTAGATTGTGCAAAGGAAAGAAAAGAAAACCAGTATTCTGGTATGCAAATAGAATAGCCAAGGGCAACAAAGTAAACTATATGTGTCTGGAAAATAAATAAGCAATTTCTCTGTAATAAAGCATTGAGCAAGGAAACAGGTAAATAACAATGTGGCAAAAAGGTGTGGGCCCATTTGTGAAGCACGAAAAAGTGTGGACATTTTCCTGTGGTTGTGGAAATTGTCAGGAAAGGTGATGTCATTATAAAATGCTAATTTTAGCTGTCAGTAGAATCAGAGGCTAAAATGTTGGTGTAAAAAGGAATTCAAATTATTCTGAATTGCTAAATCTGGGAGAAATCTCGATAGGTATTAAAAATAAAAATTGCCTCAATTTGAGAAGTGGTTTCCTTTTCCTCCCATAAGATAATTATATGACATGAGTTGGCACACTTTTTCTGTAAAAGACATATAGCAAATATTTTAGGATTGTGAACATACAGTCTTGATCACAACTAACACCTCAATTTGCTTCTGTATCCCAAAAGAATCCTTAAACAGTATTTATATGAAATGGAATGGCTACATTACAATGACTCCAATGAGCTTTATTGTGGATACTGAAATTAGAATCTCATAGAACTTTCATATGTCACAAAATATCATTCCTTTGAATTTTTCCAACCTCTTAAAAAAAGTAAAAACCATTCTTAATTTGTGATTTGTATAAAAGAAAATGGTGAGTAGAATTTGATCTGTAGGTCAAAGTTTGCAAAACCCTGGTTTATAGAATGTCAATCAAAATTCAATCCAACACTATGAAAACTGAATTCTCTTCTGAAATCTTCTATTGAACATTTGGAAGGAGATGAAGTAGTGAGTGAAGCAGAAGAAGGAACTGCTAATTAGCTAAACTAGAAATAGTAACCATTGAGATCCCTCTATGTTCCCCATCCAACAGCTACATATCTAAGCCCTTCAGCTAAAAGGAAAAGTTTATCAATAATTACTATTTCAAACACACTCTAAATTCAACATTTGGACAATTTCAGAACAAAGACAGATGTAGAAGACCTCACTTTTATTCTAATCATCTATGATACTGGAAAGGAATTTGTATAATATAGTTCTTAGTGGTGTCAGTGACTCAATGGTATCATTTTGCCCAAGCAAATCACACACATGTCCTAAGTCTGACAGATGATAGGCTGAATGATTGGCAAGTCCGGGGAGAAGGAATTCCAACAATGTTCGCATGTTATCTTCTGTTCAAGGGTTATTAGATCAAAAGTAGGGGAGAAGTGGTATTATCAAGATACTTCAAATAAGTAAACAGTCTTCTTAGTCTTTATATAGAATCCTTTTAATTTCTGTCATCTATTTCCCTTTGATCACTTGGCGCTGGTCATGTTTTGTAAAGCAAACAAAGTCAAATGTTTTCATTACTTATCTTCAACTTTTCCCCCCTGTTGGCTTATCTATTTCATGAATGTATAAGAAAAATAACACACTATGGGAATTCATTTACATGAAGGTAAAGATGTCAATAATACTTGAGTCCACAAATGGAAAAGGTTACAGAAGTATACCCCTCAAAACTGTTTGCAATGACTATTGTTTTTATATTATTCTTCCTCACCTGCAACAGTGCAGGGGGATTGCTGGGCTTTGGCTCCCTAAAAAAGTTCACCTGTTGCTGTGATTGTTCACCCAAAGCAACATGGTGTGTGGAAGAAACTCATGCTATCTCTTCCCATAATGCAACACATAACTCTAACAAGCTATATTTTTACATATGTTGAATGAAGTAAAAACAAAATAGTTATTTAGCCTAATTCTAAGACAGCCACTTTCTTCAATTGTCCATATTAATATGTAAAAACAGTTAGTTGGTATGCAGTAATATTGCAGAACTAAATTTCTTACCATTTCCTTATGACCATTCATATATTTTTAAATATTTTAAAACATGAAACCAGTATTATTCAAAATGTCTTTAATATTTGTCTACATTTAACCATACTTGTACATTAAGAACCCGCATGCAAATAACATCATCAATATACACCTACCAACTGGTCTCTTTAATTATTAATTTGAAAATATCTAGAAATGGATCTTCTCATGACTTATCTTTGTAAAAATATTAATTATTTTATGAAATCAGGAAATTAGCAATTCTAGCCCATTTTATTACGAGAAAAATAAGCTGTAGAGGTTTGTTGAAGTAGCTTTCTCAAAATGTCACAACTACCCAGAACCTTCAGGATTAGACCGACTGCACTTTTGATATGTTAGGAGGAAGAGAGAATACCCAGTTCTTAGGAAGAAAGAGCTTAATCTGTGACCCAACACTACTGGCTTTCCCCAGCCCCAGGGATGCTCCTACCACTAAATGACCACATATTGCATACTGTTTCTCTCTTTATCATAGAGTATTTACCCTCAAAATCAATTATTCAGTCAAAGTGTAGCCAAAAAACATTACAAATTTCTTTACTATTATAACTTCAAACAGTTCTATTGAAACTTCCACAAATTACCGTGAATAAAGAAAATAAGATACAGAGAGTACACATTGGAATTAGACTAACACTATTTTCATTTTAATGTATTATTTAAATGCTAACCATCCAGGGTTCTCGCATTTTACTTCGTCTATGTATTAATCGAGCCAGAATTTGAATTAGTTCAGATTAAATTTTAATATATTATTTATAGCATTTTGCTGCTGCTAAACTCTGCATTTCTATCCAATAAGTCAGATTCATGTAAAAGCAATTTTGAATGTACAGCAAATTGTTATAGTAAAATTAATTTTTCATATTTTTTTCATAGACTTGAATCAAAGGAGCCTTTCCTATCTGTTGGGTGAGTATATGTCTAAATATTTTAAACATTAATTATTTAATTCAAATTAACAAGTCTTCTGAGATGATATTTGCAGTCATTTAACCCCATATTCAAAATCATAGCATATCGCTGTATGCCACATTGCTCTCTTTGTTTTATACAGACTTAACTAAAATGCTCCTCAGGCTGTTTTGTGACCTCAGAAATTCAGCTACTGGATGCATGTGAAATGCTACATCTTTTGTAAAAGCTAAATAAGAATCGGTGAATATCCATATTCTCACTATGGAAATATATGCACAGATTGGTTTTTAAATTCCCCCTAACCACAGCTGCATTATTCCTAGTCTTTTTACCCACTTGTATACTACTTCTTTTTAGTCTATGCTATTTGGCATTTCATCCCTCTCCTCCAAAGCTTTCTTCAAAATCTCTGTCTTTTCTCCTTTTTTCTCATTGCACTTTATTTCTCCAATTCACTCACACTGATTTCAACATGAAGTTGAAGAACCCTGAGGCAGATTTGGATAAGACAAGTGCTTGTCTCCTCTGATGGGCATTGTTCTGAGTCACAGAGCATGTCCTATCTCAGCATTTTGTTGACAAGGATGCACATGTGCTATTTTCAGGCATTTAAAACTAATTAAAAATAAGCAATATTGTTTTTATCTGGTCTATCAAATAATTATTCAACACATATTAAAATCTTGTGAAGGAAAGTTGCCTACTCAGCATTATAGCTGATGTTGTATCAAAAAGTGTTGAAAGACATGATTGCCAACAAAAATGAAATCATGCCATATTTGATGGGGGAAAAGTTACATACAGGCAGCCACTATACTTAGGCTTAGTGACCAGAAAGATGAGATGGGGTGAGATTTTTAAATGATCAGATCAATTTTCTTTTATTACTTTTTTCACAGCCCTGGAGTATTTCTATCACTCATTGAACAACTTGGTTCCCAACTCCCTCCTACTCCTGATAAAAGCATTTCAGAAAGCCATTCAAATCATGGAAATCAAAATAATTGTTAGGAAGGGTGGAAGAGAAAAAATGGAGTATGTGCATTTTCCTGCAGGATTTCATGAAAAATGAAAGGTCAAGTTGGTTTGATCCAAAAAATCGTTAAAGCATACTTCTCTCCTGCATTGATCATCAGCTCCTATTGTTAAAAACCTCCAAACCTGAAGAAATCTTTTATTGTGAATGCATATGTGTCTCCATTGAGTCAAGAGGGCTGAAATAACCTCTCTTCATGCCTCACTTAATACAGCTTCTCTGCCACCTCTCCTGTTCTCATGACTACTCTGAGATGGAATCCATTTTTTATTGCATACCTCTATTGAACAAGGGCAGACCCTAAGTAATCTTTGTTTACAACTTATCAGGAGATGAACGCTCAGCATTTGAGTCCTGAGAAAAACTTTCCAAAACAACCATGATGTATAACTCAGCAAATACTTTGCATAAGAATATTGGGATAACACTAGTTTAAATATTGCTGCTCTTTTTATACATCTTAAAAGTAAACTGGGATAAAGTATGCAACTCAAATGGTTGTGCTGACCAGATATTATAATTTATAACCAAATTTGCCTATTCCCCCCAAAATATTTTAAATAAAGTTATCAGTATGCATGAATCTCTCTCCTGCCTGTTCAACAAGAAAATGTGGTGAAAATGAACATAATAGACACATATAAATCTACCAGGCACCAGGAAGTCTACTATAAGAACTATTATTCAGATTTATGACTTTTAATTCATAGTCACAAGTGAAAGGGAATAATTGCATGGTCTACCGTTTATGGTATCAGTGGACATGAGTATATTATATTGAATTTGTCCCCTGTACACCTCACATTAATTCTAATCCTATAATCAATAAAAGTGTATGCATTATATTAATGAACAAATCGCTGCCAAATATTGCTTACGTCAGCCCATCACCTGCCAAGTGCCTAAATTGTTTGTTAATACATATTTCTGAAAAGTGGCTTTTACCCTCATAGTCTGACACTCATAAGCTAGCTGTATTAATTTAGGCAATTACTCAAACCCCAAGTTTAAGATCCTTATTTGTAAAATGGAGATTAAATAAGATGATTTTGATGAAACATTTAGCACTGTTCTTGGCACATAGATATTGTTCATGAATGTTAGCTATTATTACAGTTCTGCAAAGTATATGTATAATTCTGTAAAAAAATCAGAGAGCTCTAAAAATGTGCAGAGGATAAAGCTCCATTTTTATAGATAAGGTTTTGATTTACATGTGGACACCAAATGTATTTATAATGGAGGAAAAAAAATAAAATTGTGATAGAAGAAACTATTAATGAGATTATTATAGATATTATTTTAGGTTTTAATAATAAACACTAATTATTATCATTTAAATTTTTCTATAGAAATACTGTGCATTTATTTTAATGTGCATTTATTCTTAAAAGAACTAAATTCTTTTTCTGATACATGTGCAACACTAATTTTGGAATAAAATTTAAAATTTCACAACCTAAACTAAATCTGAATGTGCCAATAGGAAAAACTATCAAAGAAACTGCAAGAAAATATTTGCTTACTGAACAACGTTAGGAATTTGTAAACGGAAGTTAGGTGATATCTCGGATATTAGAACTTTGACTATACATTGAAATACAAATAGTTTTCCTTTATATGCACGGAGAAATTATTAGTAAAATAATATCATTAGGAAAAAAGAAACCATAGGTTCTCCTTAGACCTAATATAATGTAGTTTTTCCATAAGGTACCTAGAATGAGGCGTGAAGGCTCATCCCAGAGTCTGACTCTGTTCCCCAGGGCAATTATGCAGTGAAAGTGAGCATACACACATGCTTCCCATGCACAAGTCCTCATGTGTACTTATACTCTCAGAAATCTTCTAAGAAATCTGAATGGTAACTTCCCACAGTCCCTTCCTGCTTTGAATGCATATGGTGGAGTTGATGGCACTGATCAGTGACTGCCTTTGAATTCACCCACCAGAAACCAGTACAGGTACAAAGAACTCAGATGGAGCCATGGACATCTCCACACTGCTTGGGCTAAGGTGCATAAAATCTCATTTTGATGTTGTCCAAGACCTAAGGCTGGGATTGTATTAAATTATTAATTTTAAAGTATTTTAAATATTAAATATTTAATAAATGTGTTAAATATGAATAAAAATCTTTTTTAATTATAAATTTGTACATAAATTTGTTCTTTATGCATTTTAAAGTATTATAAAATTATTATAAATATATCATACTACATATATGTTGATATTATAAATAAAATAAATTTAAATATTAAACTTCTTACCCAAGTCACTCAGGATTAAAAAAAATAAGTTGAGCAACATTTATTTTAGTGTGGTGTTTCAGCTTGGGGGCTAACCAAGTTCTAAATGGCTGATATTCTAATCATCCTTGCAATGATTTAAAGCAATTAATAAAACTTTTTGCTTACAAATACTTCCTTTTTGGAAGCACCCAATTCTGAGTTTGGAAATGAGCTAGGAGAAAACAGGCATCAAGTTTGCATTTAGAAAAGTAAGTAAAAACAGAGTGATCATCTCAATTAAGATTCTAAGATATAAATCTTAGTTTAAAACTAGTCTTGTTTTGAAAAGGCCTTTTACAGCTTTATAGTGTAGAAATACAGATGTGAAAAAGAGGAAGATCCTCTTCATTTGAAGTCTGATTCACATTGTAGAAGGACATGCCAAGACAGTGCAGGAGTTCTCTTCAAGTACACGCACCGTGACAGCTGACACTTTGCAAACACTGAGCCACTTGTTAAATATGCTGAAGGAACCAATGGAAAATCCCCACATGAATTATTTCTTCTCACCTCTTCAGCAGGCTAAAAAGATAACTTTTTAAAAAAAGACTTTTAATGAGGAATCCATTGTAGTTTGGTATTGAAATTTGAATTATGCCAGTCTCCCAGTGAATGAGTTTTTTCATGAGTAAATTTATTATGAGAATGATTATCACATAGGTAAATTGTTTCAGACATTTTTTAACTGTATCAGAATAATTTAAATAATGTAGAATAAACTAAAAGTCACATTTATATATCTCAGAATATATTATTTCCCAAGTTTGCTTGGCAGATCTGCAAGTACATCAAAGATAAAAATACCAGAATTAATACATTAATCTCTTTTCTGGCACTGGCACTATGAGTGAGCTGATCACATGCCAGGCAGGCCTGGGTGTCCAATGTCCCCTGAGATGGATGAAATCTATTCTGCTAAGTCCAAACAAGGAGTAAGCTCTGTCAGGGAAGCAAAGCTCACCCTGGGTTCCAAGCTGATCATAATTGCTAACAACTGTGTTTTATTAAATAATTTTCCTTGAAGGATGTTCTCCGCCTTTCTTCCCAGTCTTGAAACTGAAGTTTGATTGCCAATATACTTCTGCTATTATGAAAACTTTATTAACCTTAGCATCCTAATTAGGTTAAAGATTCATATTTTACTTTTATCCAGGTTTTATAGGAGACCTTACATTTACTAGCAGATACTATATATTATTATACAATTAGCTTCCAGCTTTAAGAGCCCAAACTCTGTGATTTGATTTCCTTGATTTGAATGCCATTCTAACATTTGCTACCTAGGTGACTTGGACAGTTTAACTCCTCTGATAGTCTATTTTCTCACATAGGTGGCATCTAATTCATGGTTGTTATGAATGAGACAATGCTCAAAGTGCTTAGGACAGTGTCTGATACTGAGTAAACAGGAAATGAATATCAGCTGCAGTTAATATTCTGTGCAATGATTATCAGGAGTATGATATTAAAAACTTTAATAATAGAAGCATGGGAAAGGAAAAGCAATACTGATTTATGGATGACTAGGAGTAGAATATTACAAAATAAAAGCAGAATTGCCTGAATGCTGTCAAATGATTGGTAGGAATTAAGGACTTGTCTTAATTCAGGAATTGAGAAGTTAAAGAAACTGATGAGATGGTCAAGAAAATTTCTAAGTAGGACTTGTATTTATCCAAAGAGATGTAATTCATTTGACAGTATTAAGACTGGCATTCCTGGGAGAAGGCAATGGGTGAGAAACAGTACAGAGACGGTCCAACACCAAGCAGATCAGGTATTCCTGTCTAGGAAGTTTGAGAGGTTCATTAAGAGACAAGAGAGGTAACATAAGCAAGTTAAGGTAAGGTATGAATTCAGAAATTATATTAATACAAGGAGTTAGCCGATCATCCTATGGATGAAAAAGAGCTATTGTATCACATCTATTTCCCTTTCTGTTTTGTTTTTAATTGAAGTGTGATAGCATCCAAAATAAGGTCATAGTAGAGCCACTTAGAGAGCCATACTATCATTAAAGCATGACTTGAAAAGACACCAGATTGAAGAGAATCAAATGAGAATGGAAGAGAATGTCAGATGAAATCCTTTTACGTAAGAATATGAGAATTAGTAAGTGGGTTAAATGATTTCTTAGAGGTTTTTCCATTGGCCTGGGTTGGATCATGGCAACAGGATGACAAAGCTAAAATCCAGGGACAATGTAGAGACCATGAGAAGGTTAATGAGAAACGGTCCTTTAGCTTTAAATATGACCATCAGACAACATGGAATCATGACTGGCCAATCCAATGCATCTTTTGATGGTGTGGTTTCTATTTTCTATACATCTCCAGGGGAAAAAAGGAATAAGGAAATAAAGCCAATTTTCCTCTCCTAAAAATCTATTTTTTCTCGTCGTCATCACCGTTGTTTTAGACTCAAAGAGTGCCACCACAAAATTAATGATTTCTTCAGCAACTGCACTTGCTTCATTTTTTTCCAGGACCCTTCAGGCTACTTGTCTGGAGAGTACACAAAGTTTCCTCAGTGCTATTTTTGTAATCTAAAGCAGTTGTGTTTTCAGGACTGATGCTACAACTGTAATTTTAATTTATCAACCTGCCACTCAGTGAAATGCTGTAAAAACATTTGAAAGCTTAAACCCATCATTTATTTCTGCACCTGTCAATGACACTCTTCTGTACTTGTCAAAATCATTTAAACTATACCATGATGGCATATACAATACCACCAATAAATTGGGTAATCAGTCATGTATGTGCATATTTTGACGGTGATGTCTTGAATGCTTGGGCTCCAGGACACATTTTTAAGAAGCACAAAATCATTACTCTTCAATAATAAAACAGTCTAGTCATCAAAAAGAGTCTTCCTCAGTCCTTACAAATAAAAAATGTCTCAGGAACAAAGCGTCTGATTGTGACTGAAATGGCTTTTCTTTCTTCAGCGAAATGTGCTCCTCAGGGAAAAGGAAATAATTGCAGATTATAGCAGGCAGGAATATAGTGTTACATGGAGGGAAGAAAATGCATAGGATCATTAAATAGATTTATTTAAGCCCTTTTTATAAAGAAAGCAGTGGTGCAGTACTTTATAGCTGATGATATTTCAAAAGTGTTATCAGCACTTCCACCACTATCTAATTTGTTCATATAATAAAGTGTCACATTAACCCAAATGTCACAATTCATATCAGTTTTACATTGAAAATTGGCATTGTTATATATCATAGGCAACCTCTCCCTCCCAAAAATTTGGATGAGATCTTTGATCATAATGTCATTATATTATTAGAGAAAGGGAGATGAAAAGAGAGAGGCATAGACAAAAAGACACAGAGACATAGAGAGAACTCAATAATTAAATTCATTCTACCTCATACAAATCTGGCATTCTATAGGCTATGAGTCTATTTAAAATAAAATGTTATTAAAATTATAAAATTAAATAATATTGGCTAAATGTTTGTACCCTCTAAACTCTTGTTTGTAGAACAAACTCAATCCTTACCACTTAATGAGTTTAAAAGGAACAAGTCTTATAATTCCTTTAAAGTCTATGGAAGGCTTACAACCACTGTATATCACACATTTCTAAAACAATTTGTTTTCTAGACATCACATACCCATACATAATAAATAAGTAAGCATATTTCACATGCATAAGGTCTCACATGCAAGAAGAGCTAATCTGAAGTGGTATTGTGGAATTGAATTTAAATCCACCAAAACTTTAAGAGTATATGAATTTATACAACTACCATTGTTTCTATATTGCTACCAACACTTTTTTCAAAGATGATGCATTTTTGTTTATTTCAGTACTAGGGATGGAATCAGAGTTATTACCCATACTAGGCAAGTGTTCTTCCACTTACATCACAAACCCCAGTCATGAAGTTTTTAAATTATCAGGTCATGTTGGAAAAGGTAATCACATAGTCTGACTAATGAAAGAGATATTTATTGAATGTCTATATGAATAAAACAATTTAGATATCATGTGTAGAAGCACTCCATGGAGGGATATCAATTCAATGTACAGTAAGGACTTAGTCACATATACTTTAAAAAGCAACCCCGAAAACAATCCCTCATTAGAAATGAAAGCACAAAATAAAAAGTGCTTTGATTTCATTGATTTGACCACCTTTGACCCACTTCAAAGGAAATAAAATTATTTATGCTCTCTTAAAGAGAATAAATTCTTTCCTTTTTTTAATACCATAAAATATACTTAAAGATGAATATCCAATTGAATCATATTTGATTATCTGAATAATTTCCTAGGAGTGTAAATAGCATTCATTTTAGAGGGTTTAAAATATTGATTATCCTTTATTCTGTGTTAGGCAATGAATCTTTACTGATTCTCATATGGATAAAAGTGATATCATCACTCTTTTAATACTGGAAAACTGAGATGCAGAGACATGATATTATCTCCATGAAGACATACACAATATTTATAGCCCTTTTGGAATGAAGCTAGTCTGAGACCTTTGCTGAAAGAGCTGCTAATTTCTAATACTAACACTTCATGCTCCCTCCTCAGTTTCATTTGAATCATGCTTTCATTATACAGGAAAATAATCATATACATTAAAAGTTATTTATCACTTTTAGAGACACCACGAATCTCAGATATGCAGTATAAAAGTACTAGGGAAGTTTTAAAGCCTCACTTTTCAATCACATTCTGATCACCTAGCTAAGAATGACTGAGCTTTATTTCATCAATCTCAAAATATGACCTTTTCAATGCTTTTAATGGCATTTTCAAAGTTCAGATATACTTTTTGATTCAAAAGGATTTTCTGCTTAGCTCTACAGAACAAATCAGTTACCACTGTATAATCAGTAACTGCCAAATATTAGCAAAAGTCAGGCATTACTTATGCTTTAAGAGCTTTTCAGAACCATTTTTTTTAAAAACTCAACATTTTGTCATGTGCTAACCAAAGTAGATATTAAAATTAAGAGGTAACCACCAAATGTTTCATGTGTTAAGAAACCAATTTAGTGAAATTTTTACTAGATCACATTCAAAATATATTGCAGGCCATATTCAACTTCAAAATGAAATAATGTGCCTGTGGTGTAATGCAGTGATAGGCAACCCTTGATTATAGTTTCCGTTTAGCTTCAATGAAAAACATGTAAAAGATGAAACACTTGATGAGACATTTCTCCCAGATATTGGCTAAATTATCATATCATGCAGGCAGTATTTCAACGAAGTATATGCTGTAACCCAATTGGATCTTAAAATCTTGAAAGATTTGTAAAAAGTGAGGCTCCCCAGAGAAGTTATTTTAAAATATGTTCTGTAAATCATGGTCCTTTGATTGTCCACATTAATCACGGTAGGCCTTGTAGCAGGCTTAGTACTTCAAATTCCCATGTTAAGACCAGCAAGTCATGGATTAGGGACATGTCCAATAAATCAAAGCATTTACTCCTAAATTTCTTAAGTTGCCAGCTTTGACTTTGAAGCTCTAGAGAAAGGATTGATAGTACTGATGGTCTTTGTGCAATGAGCAGCTGTCCAGTTTCATTAAGTACATCAATTCATTATTTGACAGGCACTGTGTGTACGAAAAGTATGATGTAGTAACAATGTCAGCTGCTGTTTTCTACCAGACCAGGAGACAAGGACAGTTTCCTATTAAACATTGACCTACAGATGGCACCTGACATTCCCAATAAATCCCTGGGACCCCATCTCATCATGCTATGATAAGCCCCAGCAGGCAATGAGCCCTGCAAACATGCACATGTGCATATGCATGTATACACACACACACACACACACACACACACACACACGCAGAACTTCCAGCCAAGTTCTGACACCTTGCTTTGAAATCTGATCAATTAGCAAAGAATCATCAGACATTTGAGAAGCTATTCAAACAAGAAAGAAAAGCCCAAGAGAAAATCAGAATTCCACAGAAAAACAAAAAATATAGTAAGCATAAAACTAAATGAAACTAAACAAAGAAACCCTAAAAATAAAGCTTACAATTAAGATCCCTAAAAGGAGGAAAATATATTGTATCTTTATTTTTTAAATATTATTTGAAAGATACACATGGAAGATAAGAAAAAACTTCTTGGAAATTAAAAGCATTTTTATAAATTTATTAAGAATTCTATAGAAATTTGAGTATGAACTTCAAAAATAAAAAAGACAGATATAAAATAGTATCTAGCTAATGAGGAAAACATTCTCAAATGCTGTAGAAATTCGTTCTCAACTGATGAACTTTCAAATAGAAAGGCAGTCAGCACAGTAAATGAAAGATGACCCAAACTTGGACAGATTCCTATAACTAGGAAGATCATAAATGTGCAAATGGCAGAATAAGAATCACATATAATGGAACCACCATTTGACCCAGTTATCCCACTCCTCCGTATATATCCAAAGGACTTAAAAGCAGCATACAACAGTAATGCAACCAAATCAGTGTTTATAGCAGCTCAATTCAAAATAGCTAAGATATGGAACCAACTTAGGTGCCCTTCAACAGAGGAATGGTTAAAGAAAATGTGGTATACATACACAATGGAGTACTATTCAGCTATAGAGAAGAATGACTTTATGACATTTGCCAGTAAAGGGATGGATCTGGAGACTGTCATGCTAAGTGACATAAGCTGATCCACCAAAACCAAAGTTTGAATGCTTTCTCTAATAGGTGGAAGCTAATTCACAATAAGGGTGGGGTGGGAAAAAAAAAAGAAGTTCAGTGGAGTAGACAAAGGGGAATAAAGGGAATGGAGGAAAGAAAAAGGAATGACTCTGACATAACTGATGTAAATTTCCTAAGTACCTATATGAAAATACCTAAGTGAATCTCACATGCACAAACAAGTGATTCAAATATAACTATGGGTAAATGTCAGAAAAATTGATAGAGCAAAGAAAAGGGAGTAAGGGGTGAAGGGAGAGAAGAAGAAAAGAACTGGGGACTGAATTAAAATAAGAAATATTCCATGCTTTTATAATTATGTCAAAATGGATTCTACTGTCATGTATAACTAAAAAGACCCAATAAAAATATTTTTTAAAAAAACAAAACCCTTGGAAACAGAATGACATCAGAATTTCTCTAGATTAGAACCTTGCAGATAATAGAATAATGCCTTTAAAATTCTGAAGGAAAATTATTTCTAGCCCAAATATTTAGGTTATCAATCAAGTCAACACATTATCAATCAAATCATGAAGGCAGAAAAAGACAACAGTAGACTGTTGTTTTGACTAGTAGTTATATTCTATAAAGTCATTGCAAACACTAAATTAGCAAACAATGAGCCATTGTTCCTAGGGGAAATACAGGATTTGGTTTCTAGGAGTCTCTGGTCACAGTTTTGCCAACCATTCAATGCATAATCATGCTCTTCACTTCATATGTATTATTAACTCACTAACATTGAATTCATGGGCAACAGTAGTATAATTCACATCTGGACAAAGAGGATCTAACATGTATCTTCTCTTCTTAAGGCATCTCGAAATGCTCTTGCACTTAGGCACACCAGACAGCCCTTCAGCACTGTGCTTGGGGTCATCTCAAACAGTCAAATCAATAAGCACAAGCACAAAAATGAAAACAAAAATCATGGCTTGAAGTAGATCACAAAATGGATGCTTGTATATAGTGTGAGTGCCGCTTTGTTCAACCTCAGCTGGGAACATGCACATCAGATGACGTGAAATTTGTATAACTCTTTCACATGTGTGGCAACAATTGAAAGAACTTTGCCAGTACTGGTTTGGGGATACGAATCATTTTGCAAATTTACAAGTAGAGATCCCACAAATAATAAGAATCAACAGTTTTTCAGAAATCTAATTATTCACAAACCCTTTCTAATAAATCTACAGAAAGTTGTTCACCAAAATCATTGAATGAACAGAAAATAAAGGGGTGGGGTAGGGTGTCCAACACAAAATAGAAGCAGGTTCTCAGGTAGGAAGGAGTACAAAAACAGTGACTTTGTGGCAGACCTGTGGGAGGGCAGCCCAGGTTTCTGCAGGACAATGGAGAGCTCCAGGAAGAATAAAAAATGAGGCAATTATAAGGGCCAAGTAAACAACAATTTGTCCACGAAGGAAAGTTAATCATTGCACAGTGTATTACTCAACTGTGAATAATATTTGCATCGTCATAACAATATAAGCACTAAATGTTGACTTAACCAAGACAGAAAAGAATTAACAAGGGGAAAAAACATACAAGCTTATGAAAACAATTTAGTAAAAGTTAGCAGAGCAGTATTCTGAAGGCTCAAAGGCAACGCATTCTCCTGCTCATGGTATAATTCTAGAAACTGAAGAACACTGCAGAACAGGTATGTTTTCCTGTCTTCATAAAACTAGAAAATGCCTCTGAGAAACATTAGTAAGTTATAAGAAACTAATTATTAACAAAATCCCAGAATCAAAGCAATGCTTCATTCTAGTAGCTAGTAGAAAATTAACGAATGGGAGTGGGGGGCTTCGGTGAATGATTAGAGACAAATCTAATCAATAGGAATTTCGACAAACATTCCCTGAGCATAATAGAGGAAAAATAAAGTAGCAGAAATGAAAACAAAGGAAAAGTACTGGATAAAAGACCATCATGTTTAATCTATAAAAAATCTATTCCCTCTCCCAAATTTTTACAGAATGAGTCCATAATAAAAGGCAAAATATCATTCATTGTTTTCTTCAATGAGGTTTTTAAAATTTGAAATACAAAAATATCTATAGACACCCATCCAAAAAGAAAGGCTGACTCAGTTTTCTCTGTGATGTGTACTACAGCGAAGACAGTAACAGGGGATTTTTCAAGATTTTTAGACAAGAATTCTATGCTCACCTGTATCATTTTTCATTTATGAAGGAAACAGAAGGCAACAACATAAAAGTTGTACTAGGACCAAACCCAGACAAAATTCAGTGAAGGTAGCTGCTCATGGTGTTTTATCTGCCCCCAACACCAGCATCCTAAGAACCTCACCTACAAATGTGATTTAGCTATGCTCCTTAGCTGAGACTACCCTAAAAGGGGTGAATGGTTTGTTGAAAATAACTGGTGGAGAACTGATGGTGAGTGATGGAGGGGCAAAGTTGACATTGCTGAAGTTCAGCTGGTAAAATAAAGGTAAGAACACAAAAGAAATACTAATATGAGGAAGAATAGTAATATAAGGGGGATGACATCTTCTACAAATGTGCATTTGGGAATAAGAATTGGCATATCAACCAGTGGGGAAAAAGTTACAACAATAAATGATGTTTAAACAAGAAAGTCACAATTGGCAGAGTACAAATCAAATCAATGGGTATTCAATATGCCACCTTTGCTTCTATAATACTTGTAGGAAATACTCATCTCAGGTAATATGTGTTCCATGCCATCGGAGATTATAATAAAAAGAATACAGAGAACATTTACAAGAAGCCAGATATTTTAGGGAAATGGACAATTCCAAACACCATGTTACATGTGCATAGTGGAATGATAAAGTTTAGAATATAGAGATGTGTTAAACCTTCAAGATATTTTTACAATAATAATGGCAATAAAAGCTATCCTCCTGATTTTAAGTTGTTTTACTATTTTATGTAAAAATAGTATTTTATTTACTTGTCTTAGGCACATATTCTACTGCATTCAAGTAATTTTCTTCTTACTATTTTACTTTAAATATATTACAGGGAATGCCTCTTAAATTTTATTAAATGCCTTTAGCATCTACTGATCATTATCACCTTTCATCTGAACAGATTATTTTGATAGATTTCTGTACTTGAATCTTATATTAATTTCCTCTCTAGGGTTTATTTTAGTTTATTTAGTTGCTGTTTTTCTAATGAGATCAGAATGGAGACATTTTCTTTCTCATCTTCTTCAAAAATGAGAGCATCTATAGCTATAATTTTTTCTAAGATGTCTTCAGTATCGCATATATTCTGTAAGAAGTATTTTTGTTTCTTTCTAGATAATGTGAAAGCTCAATTTTTATTTCTTCTTGAGTCCTACATCAACTTAATTGAGGAAAGTCAAAGACACTAGAACTGGTACTAAGGGGAAAGGGAGCCAAATTCCTGTGACCAGCTTCCTAAACCTACATGTGAATATCTAAATATTAATTTTAACAATTAATTTAATTTTAATAATCTCATAAAACTTTGACTTGGAAAGTATGCAATGAATTCTGTTCTCTGTAAATCCCTAACAAATGATTCTTGGGCTTCTCTGTGGTGTGTGTCTGTGTGGTACATAGATCATGCAATGTTTTGTCATGATCTTTTCCATTTTATGATTCTATTGTTTCCCTAAACTACTAAAACCCCAAGGTATTTGGAACACATTACCCTATTTCTTTGTTATATTTAGCAATGACATTCTTCTTTATAATGGCTCCCCTTTTTAATACTTTGTCTGTTTTCTGGAGCCACAATAAATAAATTCAATTCCTCTTCCACTAAACAGCCTTTCAAATATTTAAATAATTTTCTGCCTTCCTTCCCAAAGGCTTTCTTCTCAAAACCAAGAATCCTTACTTAATTCAACCATTTTAATATAGTCATTGTTTTGAGGCTTTTTTGCCATCCTAATTTCCTTTACCTGTATGCATTCCAATTGTTCAAAATCCTTCTAGAATTGCACTGACATATATGAAACTCAGTATTTCCAGTGATGTCTCATACGTGAAATTCTGGTAGAATTATTACCCCTTTTTAAAAATGACACTATACTTTACTTAATGCCAACTAAGATTTCTTTAGCTTTGTGGTTTTGTGTCAAACTCATGGTTTATATTGAGCTTACAATGGACAAAACACCCAAGTATTTCCTCCACCAATATTTGGTAACCCATAGACAATTTGGTTTATACTCTGGACTTGAATTAGTCATATTGATGACTTTTTCTCTAATTTATAAAACCAAGATAATTTTAACACCTACTCAGAGAACTTAAGATAATTAAAAGATTTGATAAATGCAAAACATTCAACAGTAGCTGAGGAGTGGTTAGCATTTTAGTGTTAACATTATTATCATTGATTATCAATCATTATTATTACTATCATACCTTTTAACATCCCTCAAATATTTCACAAATTAATCTCATCCTTGAAGAATTGTACAATTGATATATTTACCCTTCTAGGAAAACTTTAGAAAAACCCTTATAGTCTAACAAGTTAAATCATAATAATAATAAATCAAATGCATTAAATATGAAAAGGATTTATTTATAATTGGAAAACTCATATCCTTTGCATGTCATATATGATCATTTTAAACATGTAGAACACAAAAAATGCCTAAATCGAAATGTGTCTATCAAGGTCCAATCAGGAAAATGGAGACAAAAATCACACCAGTAATTATAACAGCAAAAAAAATTAATATTAAGAAGTATGAACTAGTAAAAGATAATTAAGTCCTTTAAATGGGTAAGATATTGCAAAAGAATATTGAAGTAGAAAACATAGGAAACAAATACTATCTCTGTGGCTGAGGGAGGGGATCCAAGGAAGGAACTTGAAGAGACACTCTTCCCAAGTCTGAGATTCAGATTTCATTAAACAGGATATGGGTGCAGCCTAATGAATGGCAAAGAAGTGTGTGGGGATGTTGGTAGCCTGGACTTGTGTTAGCTTTTCGTCACTATGACCAAAATACCTGACAAGAACAATTTGGAGGAGGAAATGTTTATTTTGGAGACATTTTGAAGATCTCAGTCCATGGTCATTCAACTCCATTGCAGAAACACCTTGTCAGAAGGACATGACAAAGGAAAGTCACCAAGCTCATGGTAGCTGGGAAGCAGAGATAGAAAGAGAGCTTGTGCACAAAGAAGGGGCCAGGAACAGATATAGTCCAAGGCCACATCTCCTGTGGCCCACTTCCTCCAACTAGGTCCCACCTCTCAGTTGTTCATTTAGCTATCAGTGGATTAATCAGTAAATGGATTGATCCACTGAAGATGTCAAATCTCTAATCATTGGGTGAAAGTCCTACCTCTTAACCTTTCTGCATGAGCGATCATTCTTTCAAAGCATGAGCTTTTCAAGGGATATTCCAGAACCACACCAAATGGGGAGGTGATGAGTAAGAAAGCCTCCTCTGAGATGCCAGTGTCTCTGATATCCTGCTGGTAACCATGCCACAAAAGCAGGAAGAAAAGTCCATGGAAACCTGGGAAGAGCACCCTTTCTTCTTCTGTGTCTTACAGTTTTCCTCTAGTGCCACCTTTTGACAAATCCTACCATTGTGCCCTGTGACAGAGAAATATTTATAGGATCCAGCTCTGTTATCACAATGCAAGGAACTGAGAGTCAATAAGTTGATAAATGGAAGAAAGGTATAATGTGGCAACTGTAACAATCCAAACATTCTAATATTGATACTCATGTGTTTGAAGAATTTAATGTAAGCATTTTTTTCCCATGGGAAGAAATATTACAGCAGCAAGTTTCAAGGAACTATAAATATTTAGTGAACAAAATATCTATTAGGTGGCTACAAACACCCTGTGCCCTGCCTTTTCAGTTCATCATCTAGTGAACAGATTTATAAATGGTTAACTACTAATCTATGGTTAAAGAGAAGTATGCATAAGAAGTTAAAAGAATGAGACCTGCATATTAATGACTGAATTCAGTTAAAACAAGGAGACAGATAATAGTCTGCTGGATTTTGACATGAGTCCTCCTAGAATATTTAACTGAAAACTTCAGTGTCAAGAAATTCAGATAAATTAGATTAAGTTCAAAGAAGAAAGACAGGAATGATTAATGGAATAGAAGGATTAGTTTGTGAAGGGGAAAGGCTAACAGAAATAAATCTATATAAATTAGCTAAATGACAAGAAAAGCACAGCCCTGACAAAGCTTGAGTCATATGTAAGTAGGAGAAAGACTGTAATCAAAGGATAGCACAGAAAATAGAATTTAATCTCATTCAATAAATTTTATAACCAGGAAAGATGCGGTGCTTGAGTTAGACCTTTAAGAACAGATATACTTCCAAAAAAAAGGAGGTACAACATATGTTGATGGATGGAAGGCATAACCAACAACTTGCTGTTAAGTAACTGAGCTAATGGAAAAGATTGTGTAGAGATACAAGCATGTCTCTGCCTGACAAGAAGGAGCAAGAATAATGCAAGTCAGGGAGCAGGTGCTGAGAAATGTAGAAGGATTCAGTGATCGAATGCATAGGGAAGGAATGTTGAAGGAGTAGCATATTGGAGACTCTTGATGTTGAAGACTCTGTATGTTACCTAGTCTATGGGGAGTAACTGAGTAGGTTTTGCTAATTGTTGATGTCATTATTATTTTTGCTAGTTAATTTTAAAAAATACTTCCAACTCATTAACTATCAACATGATTCATAGAAGATAGAGAAATATTTGGGACCAGGAATACCAGTTTGTGGATAGTTGCAGTGGTCCAGGTGAGACTATGTATATCTCTAGGCCAGGATTTGAGAATCGCTAGATTTTTGCTTCTCCTGCTTTCACATTTTTAATCCTCTTACCAAGCATATCCTGTTGTTAATGAAAAGAAATTTTTCATTCTCATTGTAGCTTTGTGTAATAATCATGAATTAAAAAATATATATATATACAGATTTTCACATGCATGCTAGACTGGAAGACAAAAGTGAAAAAAGTGGAACACAATTTTGGAATTACAACTTTAAATATCCTCCTTATCAGAATGCAGCAAAGAGAAAGGTAACAACATACTCCATTCCAGGTGATACTCCCAAACTCAAAATCCATATTAACTCAGTCAGAAAAGAGAAAAATAATTCTCCCCTTTTCCTCCTCTTTTTCTCTTATTTGCAAAATTCACTTTTCACACATCATGCCACTGATCTTTCAATTAACATAGCAACTTGAAATGTGTGAGAGCAAATGTTATTCAAACATGTGAAAGATCAGAACCCTTACATGGATTGGACAGATTATTTTAATATTTTGGACTTCTTAGCCATTTTCTCTAAGGTGACAGGTCCTGATTCATAAATTAATCAAGAACTCTAAAAATGTCATAATTCTGTAAGCACCCACTCACCTTCTCCTCATTCCATAGGTATTTAGGAATGAATTATTTTGTCAAAGAAATTAGACTAAAGAGTTTATTGAACTGTGTTTGAATTTTGAGTATATGTATGTATGTGTGTTTACCACACACACATATACCATAGTAAATTTAAAGATTTATACATGTTTCCTAAAGAGAAAATGGACAGATTTTTGTTCACATATCTTGGTAAAGCTTATAAATCTGTTCAAATGTAAATACACTTCAAGTTAGAAACCTACATGAAAAATATTATGATAAGTTAGAAACAGAATTCTGTAGGAACCCCTGAGGATACTTGTGATTTTACCCAAACGTCTGGGAATTCAGCCATTCATGATTTTCAGAATTAACCATAGGTATTTTGAAAATAGTTGTGTTAAAGAGAGAACATCATCAAGCACTGTTCATACTTGTTCCACATCTTGCTCCACCATTTTGCCATTTTTTTTTTTGGCACTGTGAATTGAACTGAGTAGCACTTAACCACTGAACCACATCCCCAGCCCTTTTCATTTTTTATTTCAAGACATTTATTTCCAGACAATAAGTTGCTTAGGCCTTCACCAAGTTGCTGAGGCTGGCCTTGAACTTGTAGTCTTCCTGCCTCTGCCTCAGTCACTGAGATTACAGGTGTGCACCACCATACCCAACTACTACCACCATTTTTTGACCACCTGGATGGACCTAATTTTTAAACATTTATTTGCCAAAGCCCCACCCTTTTGTGAGGTCCAATCAGAATGTCATCTTTTTCATGAAGGCTTGTTTGATCCTCACTCCACCAGCACATCCTATTCCTTCTGCCTACAGTCTCTCAGAGCAGTTTTAATTTCTGTTTGGACTTTTATTAAATTCTGCCTCACTTTACAGTTGTGTGTGTGTTTGCCTAATCCCTCATACTTAGATTGGTATTCCTTGAAGTTCTCCTGACATTATTACACACAACTCCCCGTATTACACCTGACTTACAATAAGTACTCAATAATTGATTATTCAATTTAATTTAAGGAGTCAGATATAATAACTGAGAAGGCTCTAGAAGTAGTTATTATTGGCAGAATGTTTCTAAGAAACCATTAAAATGCACCCTGCTTATGCTAGGAAGTTTATTAATATTTTTTCAGATTATGTTTTAATGAAGTTCTGTGAGGGAAAATAAAAGAAATATTTTGTATCTACTCGTATGAAACTGGCTTAATGAATTCAAAGGGATTAAATAAAATCAATTGCATGTATTATAAATCCCAGTAAGCTGTTATTTCTTCTTATATAAATGAAAAAGTTTAAATCAAATTCCAGGAAAGTTGGTCCTTATTTAATCTTCAGTAAATAAAAGGTATGGGTCTATTATTCACCACAATTACTTTCGCAATTCTGATTTTCCATTAAATCTAAGGGTATCTGAACTATTAGAATAAAGATACATTGAGAAGTAGAATAAAATCATATTAGTACTCCAGATTTTAAATAAATAATATGAAATACTCATTCATGTTAAATACTCTAAACCATCATTTTACTTTTCTAGAAAGTCAACTACCTTCCACAGGCCACTGTGACCATGACCTAAATGACAAAAGCCCTGACATTTCCTGGATTTAGTTTCCTCCTGGACACTGTCCTAAACTTCTCATTATTATTTTGTTTTCAGTAGCCTAAGAAATAGATTGTCATGTAAAACTATTGAAATGAAAATTGCAAAATTTCCTTTCTTTAAAAGCAAAATATATTAGCCCATTAGCATAAGAACACTATACAGTTTATGAGGGAAGAAAAATTGGAGTGGGCTAGTGTTACAGAGCTGGGGTCTTCAGGGAAATTGAAGCAGTGCAAAGATCACCTTCTCACTTTCAAACCCCATTCTTGTGATCAAGTTAGGAAGATTTCAGACATGTCATTCAGAATAATAGCAATGAGCTTATTGAAGGGACAGGAAAAGGGGAAAGGGGACACTCTCAAGAGAGAGAATGAGTTCTCCCAGGAAGGAGAGGGACAGTGTGCCTCTCCTACACTCCAGTTTTATGGGGGATACCAGAGAAGTTTCCAGAGAGTCCTCCCCAAGTCCACCTCTTGACTTTTGACTGACAGCAGGATGACATCAAACTTTCAGGTCCCCACTACCATGACAATGCTAGGTCTCTTTGGCCCACACTGACCAGTTCTTTTTGGATTCTTAACTATAAATTCTTATAGATTTTATGATTATGAGGAATTATCCTTATCTTCCTGTGTTTGGGAATTCTGGTCTGTGGAAAGGATCACAAAAGTTTCCCCTTTCAGGATAACTTGGGTTCCTCTTATCAACATTATTTCTGACCTGCATTTCTTCTGCAGGTAACAGGTAGTTTGCTGAGGAATGCTGCAGATAAATTGCTTCTTGGAAAAGAAAGCATGTGGGGGTCAGCACAGTGGGTCCATTTTATAGAATTATCCCCTTAACCTCATGTTCCCACCACTCACATTTGTCCATCTCTTATCAGTGGGATCATCTTTTGTAACTGAAAGACTTTTTCTAACAATACAATTTATTAAATACTTTGTAAACCTGAATGTGAGTCCGAACAATGCCATCATTTAGCAGCTAATTTCGTATAGAGATTTATTTACACAGAAAGAAAAAACCACAATTTTATGAAAAATAGAGAATCTGGCAAGAGTGAAAAATGTCACCAATAAATAAGTGAACAAAGGATGAAATGATGGAGAGGAGAGGCAAGAAGTCTGGGGAGCCTAACTGACAAGAATCTAACTTGTCCTGGAGTTACCTTGCCTCACCTTGTGTCTCTTCCTCTTTCTTGGAAATCCAGCTTGATTTTACAGCTTGTGACCTAAGCCAAGTACTACCATGGCATTTCTGCTTAAAGTCCAAGCCATTAAGACAAAAGCAGCGTTGGCATGATTACCAAGACAGGTCTATTTGTGCGTTTCATTTCATTTTTAACTTTGACAGGTAAAATTGAGTTCATGATGGCAGGCAGTGTAACATGGGGTCAAACAATTTAGAATACTTAGCTATTTCTGGTTCTTGTAAATATGTCTTTAGCAGTCAGGATTGAACAAAAAATAAGTGAGGTGGACAAGATAATTTAAACTGCAACTGAGAAAGATAAAATTGAATTCTTTTTTCCCATGCATTTTTAAATTTTCTGAAAGCTATCAAATTATTGAAGCAATTCCTAAAGGTGTAAGAGACATGAATGGAATCATTACTGTCATCCATATTAATAACACCTTTATTAATTGGTCAATGCATCACATCTTCTTCTTGCAATTAAACTCTTCTGTCTGAGATTAATTATATTTGAAAAAGCCTCAGAAAAAAATCATTTAAAAAAATTCAGGCATGTATTCTCTATGAACTTATTTGAAAATTACTATAGAAAATCCTGAGGAAAATGATTATCCCATCTATCAATTATAGGAAAATGATTGTCCCATCAATCAGTCATTATTTGATGAATCTACTATGTTTAGTACCAAGTCTGGTACATAATAAATACTCAAATATATCTATTAGAACTAGTAACTGCTCAGTATTGTTCTATTAACACTATTATAGTGATTGTAAATTTCTGATCACATGACACTAGTAGGAAAATGAAACTTGGAAGTAAAGATCTAAAGGGACTTTACAAAGGGAGGAAACCTATGTAAATATTAAGATGAATTTACACATCTATAATTAAATGCTATCATCATCCCAATAACAAACCTTTCTCTTCAACACCTCGGGAAAAATAAATTATGTACACTAGACATTAATATTATTAAACTTATTTAAATTAACAAATATCTAGAGAAACAAGAAGGGAAAATCACAGACTTTGGATTCAGAAAAACCTGTTTAAATCTTAGCTGTAGGAAAACTGATGAAAATAGCATTGAATGACTACAGCAACAAGAAGGTGTTTCCTTATATGATCCCATTTTGCAGGGGAGGTTCAAAAAGATTCGGCATGTGGTTCAATGGCATATCTAGTAAGTGGCAAGCCGGGGGCCCACACAGGAGCTACTTTTCAGCTTCATTTCTTGCTCATATTTGACCTAGCTACTTTGCTGTCTCCTTCTCCTTCCTTGGCATCTAAGGCCTAGAATTGACATGAACAGCCTTCTCTCTTGCTATACTTATTCCTAAAGAAGACCTCATCTTTTCCATAGCTTCATTACTACTAGTATGCTTACACCCAGAATTATTTCCCAGCAAGCCCTGTCTTTGGGGGCTTCCCTCAGTTTGATAATATGGAATTTCCCCTGAAAGTGTTTCTTCACTATGTCCAAGTTTCCAAATACTATCATGTCCAAAACTCATCCTGAGAGGTTCCTCTAGAACCTCTTCCTCCCAATCTTCTGTTCAACAAAGGATAATACAATCTCTCCAGTTCTTTGAGCCACCTACAAAACATGTCTTGAATCTCTCTATACCATTCCATCTCTTTTGCATCAGGATACCCCAAGACACTGTTACTTATGGTCTGCACAAGGGCAATAGCCCTGAACTGACCTTCTTGCATTATTGAATCTCTCAAGGTCTTTCCTGACTTGTGTCTTTGGGCCCATTGTTCTCTGTCCCTGGGGAATCAGCTCATGGTAGGACCTTTCCTGTTCCTCAAGCCTGCAATTTGTATGTCACCTCCCCAGTGAGTCCAGCCCCCTTTAATAGTTTTCTCTCAATCTCTGTTTCTATGCACCTCATTTGTTCCCTTCTGAGTATTTTGTTTTATATTATTTATTTTCCGTCTGCAACACTGTCAAAGAAAAATTGCACCTCCAAAGTCAATCAGTCAATGAAGACTTTCTTTAAGAATATTGCCATAGGGGACAGAGAAATTGAATTCAACTCCACTAAAACAAAAGAAGGGGGATTTTTTTAAGGGCTGAAGTGGACAAAAGGAAATAGGGGGAATTTGGTCCATGCAATATGACATCTGTGTTTAATAACTGGCATTCTTCCAAGTTAGGCTCTACGCAGTGACTGGGAGATATCTTTATTTTTGAAATGATATGTAATAATTATACTTATGCATGGGATACAGTGTGATATTCCAATACATGGAGATAATGTGTAATGATCAAACCAAGAAAATCAGCATATCCATCGCCTTGAACATTTATCCTTATTTTTGTGGTGAAAACATTCAAAATCCTCTCTTCAGCTACTTTGAAACACAGAAAGTTATTAGTAACTGAGTCACTCTGCCCCACTAAAGCACACTAAAACTTATTCCCCCTATCGTATGTGGAAGCTAAAAGAGTTGATTTCAAAGGACATGGAGAGTAGAATAGTGGTTATTAAGAGGCTAGGGAGGATAGAGGAAGAGAGGTAGAGGTTGGTTAAGGGGAAATATCTTCCTTGGTAATCACATTTCAAAGGATTATCTTCCAGATTGATATTCCTGGGTTGTATAACTGGGGAGTTCAGGAAAAGATTTGCATGTCAAAGGAGGAGTGAACATCTTTACAATTGAAAGTTTTCTAGTTTTCCATCCAAAAGAGGGAAAGTCAGTAACCTCTAGTCACAAAGCAAACTGTCTATAGTTATGCTGAGAGAGAGGTTGAGGCCATCTTGGTACATATCTATATCTTGAGATCCATATAAAAAGAAAAGGGTTGTACTTCTAATCCTAAGTACCTAGTAAAAGTCCCTGACGTGTTCTTAATCAGATTTCGATGAATGAACATATAAATGACTATGCTAATTGATGTTAAGATTAAAGAGAGTTGTACATAAAAGCATCAAGAATAGGGCTTCAAACTAGAGCATTTTCCTCCCTAGATATTATGCTTCATAAATTAATTCTTTGCAAAGTTCTTAACATAATATACTCCTTTTGACTTTTTTCCTTTGCTTTGATTGTTAGAAACCTCTTTTGTGCTACCTTAACATGATTGATATTATACATACTTTTGTCTTCTGTGAACACATTCTTAAAAGTAATCAAACATAAGACACAATGATGAATACTCATGAAAAATATAAAACTAGCCTAACTTTAAACTTGAGGCTGCCCAGCAAAAGTGTTTGGCAAGTGTCACTCATATCCCTTATTACCTGCAGAAATTAATGAATTTTAAAAAGAAAGAAGCATATGTAATGCTTTATCAGGAAGGTTTTTGAGGGAATATTTATACCTTAAGATTAGGTGGTAACCAATAGAGTGGCTTTAAAGTCTCTCAGCTCCATATCAGAGCTGTGTCTACACCAGCAATACAAATTACTACTTTAACATTCTGTGACTATCAGACAAAAGTGGATATTTTTGTTCCTACTGTTTAGGCAATGGTCTCATTGTCCTCTTTGGTTTGCACAGAGAGACATGGCATTTCTCTGGCCAGAAGATGCTAAATTCTCCATCTAGATACATAGAGTAGGCACCCACTTTACATTTCAATGCTTAAATTCAAATATTATGCTTCATGAGAAACTAACTCTCATTCATATAGTAGCTATGCCACATCAGGCATTTTCTCTCCATATGTAATGGGCATGAGAATAAATAAATACACTTATCCTTAAAACCAAGAATAATAATCTCTTCTTAATATAGTTCTTTCTGTTTTTCCAAACAAGGAAAAAAATTACAAAATAAAGGACCAGTAAATAGATTTGGAAATATAAAATTATTCCTCTGTCTTGTGATGGCTCTTCAAAAAGATAAACATAGAATTTTGTATAACCCAGCAATTCCATTTCTATGTATAAACCCAAACAAAATGAAAGCAGAGATTCACATATTTTCTCACCAATGTTCATAGCATCATTATTCACTATCAGCAAAGGGTAGAAACACCCAAATGTATATTCACAGGTGATAAGATAATCAAAATATAGAATATTACTCTGTCTTAAATTAGAGTGAAATTTTGATATCTGCTACATATGGATGAACCTTGAAATATTATGCTAAATTGAATAAGTCAGGCAAAAATGCACAAATATGGTATAATTACGTGATTGTATGACTTGAATTTGCATTATTAATAGCATGATTTGTAAAGTACCTAAAACAGGCAAAGTCATAGACACAAAGTAGAAAAGATTTTTACTCAGGGGAACTGGGAATAGGAGGTCATTGCTTAATAAAGTTCAATGTTACTGTTTGGAATGAGAGAGGAGTTCTTGGAATAGAGTTTTATACAACTCTGTGAATGCATTTAATCTCCCTGAATTGTATAGTTAAAAACAATAAGAGTGATCAACTTGATGCTCTGAATATTTTATCACAGTGAAAAATAAACACTAAAAAATAATTTTTCACTCTGGTATTAGATACTCCATTAATCGTAAGATTTTGACTTTTTTGCCAGTTTCAGACAGGTGGCAAGAAGTGGAGAAAACAGCTCCAGATATAGATTCAGAAGACTTTTTCTCATATCTCCATCTAGTCACTCATAAGGAACAAAAGTGTGAGCATATCACTTAAGGATGTCCACAACTTAGTCTCTCTCATTTACACCATACAGGATGAGAATTAAAATGCAAATAAAGTGCTTCATAAATGCAAACAATTATGCAAGTGGATGTAGGCAATTTTTATTTTATATTCCTTTAGGGAGATTTGTCATAATAATCTTATCACCAAAATGCAGTTATTAATTCTCATTTAAATATCCTGATAAATTAAGTTATTGTTGTAAGACTCAGTCAAGGGTTTTTTGTTGTTGTTGGTTTTTTTTAAAATTATTTTTGTCTACTTAAAGCAATGAATTCATGGTATTTAGAATGAAAAACTAATGTTGAATTTCTATGTTTCTATTGACTCTTATTATAATAAAAGGGTCATTAGACGTTTCCATTTATTTTAATACCTTTTGTTCATTGTCTAGCCTTACTGCACATTGCCAAGGCCGAAGAAGTAAATTGCTTCGAAAGAAGATACAGTCATATCTTCTCTAGAGGAAAAAGTGGTCATTCATTTTTAACTACAAATGTTAAAAAATATTTATTTTGTTACCTGCTCTCATCCTCCATTCCAAATCCTGTGTTCCAAATCATACAAACCATTGTCAGTCTCTACATGGTCAAACATGTAATAATGTGACCTGACATGTCAAATTGAAGGTTATCTTGTAAAGTCCTTTGGATACATAATTACACTGAAAGTAGGTATTTAAAAAGTAACATAAATGTCTAGCGATCACATCATAAATTAATATCAAAATTAATGTGATTAAAACAAATGCCAACTAATTTTTTTTTATTTTCCTCCTTAGTGGTTATGTCTTTGACTATGATTACTACAGAGATGATTTCTACAATCGGTATGTGAATTTTACTTTCTGGTTTCCCTGTGATTTAAGTCATCTTTAACTATTTTGTGCATTTCATTTACAGCTGGTCTTGAATGAATGTTAAAAATAATATTTTTTTAAATTACTCAGTTATTTTTATTTTTATTTTTTAAAAATGTTTTTAATTATTCTGTTTACAGTTAAATATAAAACATGAAGTCCAAATGGAATGGAATGGAGACAGATTTTCTATTTTCATCTCTCTTACTGAAGTATGGTAGATGTTGAAGATTTAGGACTTTGGAGGTGCTTAATCAGAAAATTTTACTTCTAATATTTGGTTAACATTCTAAGGATTTAGTTAACTAATTATTTTCCAAGTCTATTGTTGACTTAGAATTTTAAAGATTGAGAATTTCATTAACTCAAAATATGATTCCAACCCTCTTAAATATATTTGCTTTCATGACACATTGAAAGGCTGTATTGGTTAGATTTAATAAAATTTACAGACCATTCCTGCTAAGCATGATAGTATAGGACCATAAAAGCAATCATCCAAGCTAAAATCAGGCAAAATATTGTTAATGATCAATGGTTAAAAAAAAATAGACTTTTCCTATGATCTTTAAATTTTTTGTTAAAACTTCAAAAATGCTTTTACTCTCTGCCCTGTAAATACAGAGGGCTTTGCAGTAAAGCTAATAGCGATTTAGCACACTATAGTTGAAAATAATAACATTTTGAGAATTAAATTTTTTATTTCTTTGCGTAAAAATTTACCAAAAGCAGCCAAATAGTGCATACCTTCTTTTCATTGCAAAACTTAGGCTGTGGAGCAAGTATCTGTTTTATACCTTCATGAACTGTCCCTTGTTCTGAGGTTGGATCAATCTGACATCTTACCCACGTTGTGAACTGTCTTGAGAGTTTCTTCAGTGTATGGTTCTTTTACCACCATCACTTCCTCTCCATATCTTCATCCCTTTTCATTCATCATCTATTTTCCTCATTTATGTTAATAAACTTGCATTATTAATTTCTTTTGATTCTATATCTAGAGTCTCTCAAATGCAGAAGAATCAACATCCCTATGACCACCTATTTTTTAATAATTCAATTTACATTTAATTTGAAATTCACTTCCAGTATCACCAATCTTCAATTTGATTATCCATTTTTGTAAAATGCCACGTGAACTTATCACTGAGAGACAAAGAGGCATTACAACCACCTGATTGCTATCAGTATATGAACTGAATAACATGAACAGGAACCAATCCTTCACAGACAGCGATACGACATGATTAGTCACTGATCATGATGCACATTTGCTATTCACCCATAGTCATTTGTGGATAAAAAAGCAGCAAAGTTTGCACTTTATGAAATTAATCATAGGTTATAGGTTGTGGTAACTGAAAACTAATTTGTGTTGTTGGACAACTGGTTTAACGAAAGAATGCATAGATAAAATATGCAACTTGAGGACCAATTGTAGAAAGATCATGGGCAGGTGGGGGAGGATATCTTTTAAGTCTTTAATATGTCCTTAATTATAAGTACTACTAAAAAAAATCCAAAACATAAGAATGCAAACCTGGAAAAAATAATTTTCTATAAAGATTTTTAAAAGGGAAGGAATCCTGTGATCCCTTGAAAGGGTTATATTCTCTGTTCCAGCTGTGCGTGTCTTCTTCAGTTCCATGAGAATACCATGTTCCTTCCTGCCACAGGTCCTTTCTCTGTGCTGTTTGATCTCCTCACACCTCCATCAATGCCTCCTTCACTTGACTCCATCTTCAGATCTCAGCACAAACACCACTCCCAGATTAAAACAGATTCCTGTGTTTCCCTCCCTCAGCACCCAACATGGTTTCTTCTCAGCACTTTTCCAAATTTGTACTGCTATAATTCTTTCTGCAGTGACTTTATTTGATTCCCATTTGCCTTCCCTCCTCCATGAGGGCTACAATATTAGCCTTTGCTTATCTTTGTATCTTCAGGGACTATCAGTAAACCTCACACAGTGGATATTCAATTTTTGTTATTAATGCATCTCTACATTTAAGGAGATGAATTTTCCCAAGGTCAACTAGCCCATTGGTGACAGAACTACAGTTGCAACTTGGGTAGCTGTTTTAATTCAATAACCCACCGTGTGAATGCACAAAATAGAGGAGGAGCAATGCTAGTCTATGGTATCAAAGGACGACACAGCGTTGCCTACCTGGGAGACAGCTACAACAGTTATTACTATGTCCAAAGTGCTAGGTTAAGCAAACTATTTTGCTAGTTACTTCTATGGACAAAAATTGATATTTAAGAATGGTTTTCCTTAAATCACTTGTAATTTCTACAAAGTACAAGATTTTACTTAAGTATCTAATAGCTTATAATAACTTGTTATTAAAGTGATGTGAATTTCTGTTCTCTATGAAAAGAGAACATGGAGACAGTTTACACTTTTGTATAGTAGACATTTTCTACTACAGCCTTATTTTTTCAGGGTGCAGCACATTGTCCTAATTTCTATTAATACACATTGTTTTACAGTCTGTCAATATGAAATTGTTTTAACCTCTTAAATGTTTTCTATCATGTGACTTCCTTGCACATTTAAAGAATTTCTTCCTAAAATGGAGTTTTGCTCTAGAAGATAGGAGACCCAACATTTGATAACAATTATAGATTTGGGGGCAAATCAGGTTTTCCATTTTCTCATCTTTAAAGAGAAATCACAATCTGTATTTTACTGCTTCCAAATGACAGCTCAGAAAAAAATAGATGATAGATAGGTAAGATAGATCCATCTTAACAAAGAGCGAGAGCCTTAAGTGGTCAAATGATTATAGAGCTTAAAGCTTTCAGATGACTCTCCACTACACACACACAAAAAAAAAACCAGCTAACTCTGAATGATTTTCAAAATAATTTGTTTGTCTTATGTACAATCTGTTTGGCTTCTCAGTGTGCAATAGATCAGTGTGACTGTACCGTTAACAGACTATCTGAACAGTCTGTGCTTTCATTAGTTTATTTTTCATTTTTTGAACTTGGCTTAAAAAGACATAAGCATCTGCCACCAGTGGATATACTCCCTGTAAACACAGAATCCCACAAAAGGAGAACAGAACAGAATGGGTAGACAAGATAAAGAGTCTAGAGTCAGTACAACAGTTTTATCCACAGTGAGTCCTCCGAAATCACACTTGGCTCGTATTGATGGTTAAATTTTTTAAAATCTTTTTAGTAGCAGTGCAAACTTGGGCAAGTCATTTAAAAAGACAAAACCTGTTGTCGCTTCTGTTAGGTGAGCATGAAGTTAATTTCCAACACAAATTTGTGCTGAGGATTAAATAAGGGAACATGTGTAAGGATCAGCATTATGCCTGGTGTGTTTTTAGTGCCTAATCAATGTTAGCTACTGGTAACAACTACCAGCAACCATTAACAGTGGTGAAAGTGTTTCTTATACAGATATTCATATTGCAGAGTCCATATGACTGAGAAATAAGCTGGTTGGTCAGTTGTCCTTTCATCGTCCTATACTGTGACCCCTCTGGATGAAGCTGTTTGCATCATTTTCCCTTACCCTGCTCCTGAGAGCATTCCAACTGCAGCAGAACACACCTGCAAAGACGGCAGGGGGTGGGGCGATGGGGGTGGAATAGCTCAGCTATTTCCATTAACCCTGTGTTGCTTTGTTTAAATCAGGAAAACAAAAATGCACTAGTTATGTTTAGGATCACTGCATATAAAATTTTGCTAACTAGGAATTAAGGAACTGAAAAGGCAAGAAGAAAACACCCTGCTATGAAGTATAAATACCATACTAGAAAGTTAGCAACTGCAGGAAGCAGATGCTACTTCTAAGGCTGGGGAAACAAAGGAAGAGTTTGGGTTTATCAAAACATAATGAGAATTGGGTATGGTGCCATACACCTGTAATCCCAGCTACTCGGAGGATGGTTTGAGCCCAGGAGTTCAAGACCAACCTGGGCAATAGTGAGACCCCATCTCAAAATAAGAAAAAGAAAAAGGTACTGTAGAAAAAAGGACTTTGGAGAGCTGAAAGTATGGCCAGGAGGTTCTTCTCAGCCAGTGCTGCTGTCCCTGTGTGGACCTTTGAGGAAGGGACAGATGCAGATGTCTCAGAGGGAATGTGAAGAGGGCACTCTGTAAGTGTTGAAAAATGACTCCAACTAAATTCTGACTGCTGCTTCTGGAATGAATTGCTGCTGTCAGGGTGAAGAAACAAGGTCAGAGTAGTGCTCAGAAGAGCAGGAAGCAAAAATAAAAAGAGGCAAGTCCCTTTTCCTATGGGTCTTGCTATTTCCTCCTCGGGTCCTTCATTGGCTGAGCCTAACAGGAATCCAGCTCCCTGCCCTACAGAAATGTGGTCTGAGAACGCAATCCGACCTGTCGCTAAGGACAGATATGAAGCTGAAAACAATAAACTGACATACAGCTGCATCATATTGTCATCCTACTTCTACCAACTGTGGGGTTTTTAATGTAGCTGAGGGTTTTCAATTCTTAAAGTTTTACCTTAGAAATCTTTTCTACACGAAATTCTATTTGTGATTGCTGAGTCTATTCATGGTATCAAGAATTATGATGTGTATTACTAAGTAGTATACTTGAATGATGATCATAAACTTTTATCTTTTCCATATTTAGCACAAAGCATTGCCCAATAATTTTTAGCCTTCAATGGCATTTTCTTTTAAAGAATCAAGTATAACTAAATACAGGCATTGCATGTTTTTAAAGCTAAACAAAAATATTTTTATGCTTCCAAAGTAAAAGATGTATACCTACAATATATTGAAATCCCTCAGAGAATGTTTTCAATTTTAGAAATTAGCAATTTAAATCCATTTTTTCTTTTCTTAGTCCAGGAAGAGCATTGAGCAATCTATATGCTCCAATGTGAATAGAGAAAAAAAATGCCAGGGATGTTTTACCATACAGAAAATCTGTATACATTTTAGGTGATTCACAATGGGCACTGTTCAGTTCTGAAACAATTTTGACCTTGTATTAATTAGATTAAAAAAAAAAGTTACTCCAGTTTTGGTTAATGAAAAAACTCAGTTCCAGTTGTTTCAGATCATTAATTATAGAGTACAATATACATTCACGGTACTGAAAAACACATTAGCAAGAAGCAATATCTGTTTCATCATGCAAATTTAAATTATCACCTAGTAGAATGGGATTCCACTTAAAGTTTGGAAATAACAGCACAGTACAGTTGGCCAAGGGTGTGTTTGGAGTCAGAAGATATGAATTTCAAGCCTAGATGCACATGTGTTGACTGACTAAACTTGAAGTTACTTCCTCCCTTTTTCCTTCATGGGCAAAATGGCTTAAAATACCAACATTACAAAATTAGAATTAAAAGCATTTTAGTGATTTCTAACCTCACACTGGCCGTATGAATGTGTTTACTGTTTAATTACAAAATACAACAGATTGCAATCTTGAGCAATTAAAGATTAAGGTCAAAAAATTTTTAAAAACGATCATTCAAGTTTGCAGCCAATTTGACTTTAAAAAGCATCTTCCACAAGTATTTGTACATGTCCCAGCAGGAAAACTTCACAGAAAACCTTCGAAGAGTTTAATGATATAAAGGGGCAATAGAAATTATTCATTATGGGTATCAGGTGAAATGTGCCATTTAAAATTCCTTCTTTTTCCTTTCCATTTTTTCTTTCTTTCTTTCTTTCTTTATTGCAAATAGAACTTCATTTAATGTACAAGTTTATGTTCTTCCTTATTTATTTATTTTTATAGACTTCATTTTGATTCATTGTACACATACAGGGTACAAATTTTCATTTCTATGGTTGTGCATGATGTACATTCGTATCATTCTTGTTAATCACACATGTACATCGTGCTCAGCATTATGATGCAAACATGTTTCCATTTTATTAAAATAAGTTTCCACAACTTGCATCACTTCTATAATTTCGTGAAAATCATTTTCCAAGTTAGTTGTAACCAAAAACCATTTGAAGCCAGGGTGGAAATCATAGTCAGCTTGTGAATTCTGATTAGTTCCCACAATATAGGAATCAGGTGTGTTACTAGCCTGTAAGAATTGTTTTGTGTGGATTTCAAATGAAAGGGGAACTTTAATTTGGTTTTGTAGACTGTATGTCTGTGAGAAGTCAAGTGTGCTGGAAAGTGGGGTTCAAGGTTGAATCAAAATGTGGCTAATATCATTGGTCCTCTGGTTGTTGATCTTCATGTATCTGCTGAAATGTCCTGGTAAGAACCTGACCCTGAATTTGTTCTCAGAATTTGCCTCTGAGAGGCCCAGTGATTTATCCCTCTAGTCATACATTTTGTTAGCATTAACTACAGAGTGACAATAAGTTTGATTTATAAGTAGGGAAAATGAAGAGTTATTTTCCTGAGGGAAATTTTGAAGAAAACAGATAAGGACCAGAAAATTCTCAAAATTATTGTTAGTCTAAAGTGAAAATTAAGTCCTTTTTGACAAAATATATGCATATATTAAATTTTTTAAATTTTTCTTTTTTTAAATCATATTAGGAAAAAATAAGCAACAAGGCAACAGCCTAACAATTGGGTAATTTATTAGACTGTGCATGTCTACTTGGAAAAGTGCACTCTAGCAATTAAGACAAACATCAGCAAGCTTGAGAAGTGCTTTTAATACAAACCAGAATACATGACTATGCATACATTATGTTTTCAATTTTGTGAAAAATATGGATACTTACATTAAAAAAAAGACTGGAGTGTTTTAAAATGACTCTTTGGGAAAAGAGAATTATATATTTGGCTTCATCATAAACCATTATCTATTTGACCAACAAGCATTAGGAGAAAATCTATTTTGACTAAATAATATTAGGGAAAAATTAGAAACTATTAAGGGAAAAAGGTGGAATATAAATTCTAAAGGTGGAAGAAATAAAAAATAAAAGAAAAATAAGAGGAAGAAAAAATTCTATTGGATTGGCATTTTTGTTGCCATTCTATAATTTTAAATGGACTATTTTCTTTCTCTCAACACTATTTGCCGGTCTATTACTTTGTAGAGGCAAACTTCTTTGGTTTACTGTAGACGTGGTTCTGATGAGAAAGCCAATGTTCATCTCCTCCCACTGCCTTCCACCTGCTTCCCTGGTTAGAAGAGTTCTTTGTCCTGTCTCACAATCCCAGAGGGCCTGGCTCACTTCCTTGCTTTGTGTTGTTATACATTAGGACAACTCCCAGTATGCCTTTCTTTCATTTCTGATAAACTCAGGGGTACAAGGTAAAAGTTAAGAAAGTCTCCATTGTCATTGAATGTTGTAAAATTAAAAATAATGCTCTTATGTGAAGTGTCCATTGTTTTGCAAATTCCATATCACATTAAAATATTTAAGTTGTGATGCTATCTTCCCATAAGAGTGGCAGAATGAATTGGTAAAACCTCACCTGACTCCTTGGTGAGAAAAGTCATCTCCTGCTGAAACAACTCACCAAAATATTCAGAAGACAAGGACCACTCTCTATAGGAATTTGCATCAAAGAGCACAACATATACTCAGTGTGTTATTAAAACATATGCCACAGACTAGAAGAACATCACAAATACAATGAACAAAAGCAGACCTCTTTTCTCAACTTAAGAGCAGCGTAGTTCAACACAGGAGCCTCGGAATCCTTGGCTGAGGAATGCAATAGAAATATTGACAAACACTTCAGTCCCCTATAAAATATTATTGTAACTGAAGTAGCCGTGAATATGGTGGCTTTACTTGGCCTGCATTTCCATTATAGCATTCTTATATTTTTATATATTTTTGTTATGCATCAGAGATTGTCTTAACCCAATTTACAGATTCACTTATTTAATGAACCTGTTAAATTGTACACGCACAGCCTGAGGAAATGGCCTCGCCAAAGAGCTTACCTTTCACCTCCAGGGGCAACTTTTACCCTGGAAAATTTGAGTCAATTTCCGTATTTTCTTTTCCCTCAATAGTTTTGGTTAACGTAGTTTATGCAAAATGCCTTTGTGTTTTGGCTCACTGACTTAAGGAGCTCTGTGAATTCAACTTATAAATAACTAATGCAGTCCTTGTTTTGTGATTGAAATGAGGGGCAGGTTTCCTTGACCCTTTTGATTTCAAAATCCCTGGTGGTGGGATGATATTCATAACCCTTTCAGCCTCATCTTGCCTATACGCTTTGAAGTAAACTGTAATGTGTTGACACCCATGACCCCTTCTTTGCCAGCCGTTCTTGGGCTCTAATGGACTTTGCTTATTCACAGAGGATGCCCCTCTCTTGAACTCTGTCTTGTTTCACTTCTTTTCCTTTTCAGACATCTCCTGGTTTTTTCCCAGCATGTTTCCAAATTGTTTTTGGACACTTTAGCTGTCTAACATGAGATATTCCCAGTACTAAAGAATTGCTTTAAATTTTTTAAATATTGCCTTTCTGCCAGAGTGTAATAGTTTTAAATATTTTTGAATACTTGAAAATTAGTCTATGTTAAATTTATTATAGTTTATGTATTTTCCAAAAAGAGATTATCACATTGTCAGACATATGTGTAAACAAGATGTAATTTTAAGAAACAACCTCATAGATATTGTCTTTTTTCCATATTTTTATTGGTGCATTATGATTATACATAATGGTGGGGCTTGTTATTACATATTTGTTCATGCACACAATATAACAATATAATTTGGCCAATATCATCTCTCAGTATTTCTGTTAGAAATTATGGTGTATTTTTATTATTTTCTTCCTGCTCTAGTTTTCTTATTTCTGACCTTTATATTAGATTATTTTTATTGACTGTTTTAAAGCAATTACAAGGCTAGAATTCATATCATGGTGTCACAATAAAAAATATAACACTCATAATTCTAAGTCAATAATGCTGTTTTCTTTATATTGGAAAACATAATTACACATCTTGTTCACTGGCAAATAGTTTTAAAAATAAATGAGTAAAATGTATCCCAGTATATTTTCTCTGACCTTTTATGTATCTCAAATATGCTATCATGTAAAATTTTGTTGTATATGAATATGCAGTATAAATAATATGAAGCTTTTAATCCTTTGAAGTACAAATTCTTTCAGCTTCATTCCTTTTATTGTTTAATGGTAATATGATGACTATAATTCCTCACATTTTAGTAAAAGTAGGAGATTATTGATATTCTTTTTGGTTAGAAGAATTTCTTCTAGCTGACTCTACATATTTCTCTATGTCTCAGTTTGCATATCTGGTAAATGATCCTAATAATAAAATATATCCTGTCAAATATTTCCCATTGGTGCTTTAGTCAACAAAATTGGGTCCTTACCCTAGTTCTATTTCATTCAAACTCAGTCTCCTCTGCAGTCGGAAGGAGTCTCAGTTACTTAAAAAGTCCTTAGAGAGAGAGAGGTAGGGCACCATATTGATTTGTCTAAGAGTTGTTTTCTTTAAGCTAGTTTTATTTCCATATGCTTTCCTCTGAGCTCTGTTTTTTGATCAGAGGATCATTTTCTTTGTTTTATGATTCTACATAATCTTTCCTGTTTTCAAGTTAGTGTGCTAATAAGTGTCTGAGATGTAAGAGGAAGATTTCTATTCACAAGAAGGGTAAATTGGTTTATCCAAAGCAAAGAAATATATTTGGGAACAAAGGTCAGCATCATCTCAACAAATTTGCATAGTGTTATTGGAGCAAAGTTCCTTGTCCTTTCATTCCTTACAAATGAGTTCATATTGGGGTCATACTCCAGTGTCCAGAAAGCATAGTGTCTTATTTTGCATCCTATTTCCTTAGTGAAAAATGAATCTGCCAATAAAGAGCTTTTCTGAATATTAAACAACAGAAAAATAATCATTGTAAAATTTTACCAGCACATTCTCTTAATCATTTCAAACATTTAGACTTCAAACCAACCCAGCCCCGTTTGTGTCTTGTGAAGGTTGTTTGATTACCACGGGCGTGTGCCTCCACCTCCCCGCGCTGTGATCCCGCTGAAGCGTCCCAGAGTGGCGGTCACCACAACTCGCAGGGGAAAAGGAGTCTTTTCAATGAAAGGTGGATCAAGATCTGCTGTCAGTGGGTCTTCCTCCTCAGGCTCTAAATGTAAGTAATGTTCTTTATTTCCCTTTAAAGAAACGTAGAAATAGCCATCACTGCACAAATGTCGATAGTCTGTAAATTAACCAGGCAACCACAGAAAAATGTAAAATAGGGATGGAATGATCTTGGCTTTCCCCAACGCTGCTCTGCAGCAGAGAGCAGGCATTGATAGGGCTGACAAAGGCCTGGACCAATCTGAAAAGGATTGTCAAAGTATTTTATCACATTGTACTCGTGCCTACTTAGATTGTGATTTATTGAAGTCGTGAAATAAAACATGTTGCTTTTTAATGAGGAAACAATTTCACTTGAAAAGGGAGTGCATGTACATCTTTTCAGAATTACGTTATGCAAAGTTAGAGTGTGTTTGGAATACTTGAGCATTAGGATAATTAAGACAGGCAAACTATATGGTAGTGATGTTAAGAACAAAACTTACCACTTATTCTAAATCATTGTGAGAGATACACGTCTGAAAATATGTTTAATATCATAAAAAAGAAAATACTATTTGCAAAATTTCACATAAGTCAGTAAAAGGGAGAAATACAAACTTTCTAACTAAACACACAGCTTAATTTCTGTATAGACTCAGAAAAACTCTAAATTGTTATTAGACTGCTATCCTGAAGAAAAAAATTGTAATTTTCTGTATGCCTGGAGATTACGGTTTAGCGGAGCAGAAGTAGACAATACACTCATATCTCACTGATATTAAAAAAAATCAGAATATAGAGAACCTTAGGAGTGCTGTATTTCACAGGATGATCAGTGACTATCTGTCATTGTTGACAGCTGGAAACCTGAAGGAACTGAGGGAGTAAAAGAGCAAGAGCAAGGGATCTCTGAAATTATGGGGGTTCTGTTCTGAGCAAATCGTCAGTGAAGAAACCTTAAGTTGGCATAGTTAAGGAAAAACAAAAGAGCTAGTGTGGCTGCAGTAGAGCAAGGTGGGGAAGTAGGACTGCAGACATGATCAGAGGCAAGTTCCAATGCAACCTGGTAAGAATGTCGTATTTACTTGCCAACCCTTCAAAGCAAGTGAGACCAATATTTTTACCCCCCTTTGTATGTATGAGCAAACATAGAAGGTTATGTAACTAGTAAATGGTAGAGTCAGAATTAGAAGCAAGGTATCTTAATTCTCATACCTGCATCCTGTCTACTCTTCCCCCTCAACATCATCAGAAATACTAAGCATCATTATCAAAATAATTTGCTTTTACATGAAAATTGGCAAAATCATAGTTCAGAAAAGAGAAAAAAGTACTGATGCTTCTAGAAACTCTCAAGTTGGGCCTGCTGAGAATTTCACTGAGAATTTGACTCAGCTAATATAACCTCAATAGCAAACTAAATAAATTTGCAGTTTCTCTATGCACTTATTTATCCAGTCTATTCTGTAGATAGAAAAATATGAATTCCTTCTCGAGTCTAGTAATAAGAGAAAATTATTTTCTGCTGTAGTCTCTACACACTCTAATATATTCTCAGATTACTGTTAAGAGCAAAAAGAGTTCTTGAACTTGGTTCTTGTGGAAAATTGAGCACTGAATTGTCTGCTAGGTTTATAGAAGACTGTTCTATCATTGGTGGTCTTAACTTCAAACACAAATATCATTAAAGCGTCACAGATTATTTGTCTTGTGGTCATTTTAAAATAGTATTTAACAACAAAAGCATTATTGGCATTTTGCTGGGATAGTTCTACATTGCACAAGAGTATTCCTAGTGGGAAGTTATACTCCATGTATGTATAATATGTCAAAATGCATTCTACTGTCATATATAACTAAAAAATGAATAGAATATTCCTAGCTCTGCAGAGCATTTAGCATCCTGATCCCCAAACCTTAAATAGCAGTAGCGTTCTTCAGTGTTTATAAAAATGCCTATACATTTCTAAATGTTCCCTAAGGACATGGCACCACCCAAATTTAGAGCCACTGATTTAGAAAAATTCTTGACTTACCTTGAGGCCATTTTCTGGAAGGGTCAGTAATACAGGATTCAACCCTCAGTTGCATTGTACCCCAGGGCATTACTGAGAAGAGTAGCAACTTCCAGAGGTTGTTCCAAAGTAAATATCTCAACATTCAAATGGGTAAGTAGATTGAGTAATTTATTTGTTTTCTGACTGGGTACAGTGAACTTTATTGATGGTATGTGACAATAGGGTTCCCTAAGCCCCTCCCCTTCTTCAGGGGATCTGGGATGAAAATTGGGAGGAGGAGAGATTCTCAGTGTGTTGAGGGACTGAGTTAGGGGCAGGGATTCCCCAGCTGAGGGCCTCTCTCTTCCTCTGTGTTCTTGCTGGGGCAGATGGTCTAGGGCTCTTACTCCTTGGAGGCCATGTGGACCATAAGGTTTACCACCCTGTTGCTGTAGCCAAATTCATTGTCATACCAGGAAATGAGCTTGGCAAAATAGTCATTGAGGGCAATGCTGGCCCCAGCATCAAAGGTGGAAGAGTGGGTATCACTGTTGAAGTCACAGGAAACAACCTGGTCCTCCATGTAGCCCAGGATGCCCTTGAGGGGGCCCTCTGATGCCTGCTTCACCATCCTCTTGATGTCATCGTATTCCGTAGCTTTCTCCAGGCGACAGGTCAGATCCACCAGATCCACAACTGACATTTTGGGGGTGGGCACACGGAAAGCCATGACAGTGAGCTTCCCATTCAGTTCAGGGATGACCTTGCCTACAGCCCTGGCAGCTCCAGTGGATGTGAGGATGTTATTCTGGGCAGCCCCACAGCCATCATGCCAGTTTCCCAGAGGGGCCATCCACTGTCTTCTGAGTAGCAGTGATGGCATGGACTGTGGTCATGAGACCTTCCACAATGCCAAAGTTGTCATGGATGACCTTGGCCAGGGGAGCTAAGCAGTTGGTAGTACAGGAGGCATTGCTGACGATCTTGAGAGAGTTGTCATACTTCTCATGGTTCACGCCCATCACAAACATGGGGGCATCAGCAGAAGGGGCAGAGATGATGATCCTTTTGGCACCACCCTTCAAATGAGCGCTGGCTGTCTTCATGGTAGTGAAGATACCAGTGGACTTCACAACATATTCAGCACCAGCATCACCCCATTTGATGTTGGCAGGATCTCGTTCCTGGAAGATGGAGATGGACTTTCCACTGATGACAAGCTTCCCATTCTCAGCCTTGACTGTGCCATTGAATTTACCATGGGTAGAATCATACTGGAACACATTGTTGAGGTCAATGAAGGGGTCATTTATGGCAACAATATCCACACTGCCAGAGTTGAAAGCAGCCCTGATGACCAGGCACCCAATACTGCTAAATCCATTCACTCCAACCTTCACAATCAATTCTCAGTGATGCGACTGGCACTGCATGAGTTGAGAAGAAGTGGCTGTCTGTCAACTGGGAAGGAACAAAGAGCCAGTACTTTATTTTTTGATTTCTAGTTTTATGGTATCATAACTAGAGAATGAGAACTTTTTAAAAAAATCTCCTTTTAGAATTTTATTAAGAATTTCCTTGTTTCTGTATTAATAAGATTTTCTGAGTGGACATGAAAGCAGAATATATTTTCTGCTTTTAGTATAAAACAGAGTACAGAGTGTTAGACTGTTGGTGGTAAATACCCTAAATCCTCTAGACTTGCTTTTCTTGTGGCAGATTTACATGACAAATTCTGAAAGTGAGATCCTCTATCATGATAGTTATTTTACGTATTTTTTTCTCCTTAAGGCGTTGTTTTATGTCCCACATCCCTTGGATATTTTTATGTAATTGTTTATTATAATAAAATAGAAAAATAATAACTACCACTCTTTTTAGTGTTTATGATGGCTATTTTTTTGAACACTTTACATATTAATTCATTTATTCTTCCCAAATAACCCTGTGAGCTATTCTTTTTTAAAATTTGTTCTTTGTAATTTTACATAATGATAGAATGTATTTCGACATATCAGATATATATGGAGTATAACTTCCCCTTCTCGTGATTGTGTATGATGTGGAGTTACACTGGTCATGTATTCGTATATGATCATAGGAAAGTTATGTCAACTCATTCTACCATCTTTCCCATTCCCATACCTCCTCTCTTCCCCACCCACTTCTCCTCTGTCCAATCTGGTAAACTTCCACCTCTTCCTACCCACCACTTGTTGTGAATTAGCATCCACATATCAGAGAGAATATTTGGTCTTTGGTATTTTGGGCTTGGCTTATTTCACTTAGCATGATAGTCTCCAGTTTCATCCATTTATCAGCAAACACCATGATTTCATTCTTCTTTATACTTAGTAATATTCCATTGTGTATGTGTACACATTTTCACATATCCATTCATCTGTTGAAGGGCACCTAGGTTGGTTCCATAGCTTAGCTATTGTGAATTGAGCTATGAACATTGATGTGGCTATATCACTATTGTATGCTGCTGATTTTCAGTACTTCAGGAGTAGACCAAAGAGTGGGATAACTGGGTCATGGTTCCATTCCAAGTTTTCTGAGAAATCTCCATCCTGCTTTCCAGAGTAGTTACACCAATTTGCAGTCCCACCAGCAATGTATGCTGTTCCTTTTTCCCACATCCTTTTTCCCAGCATTTATTGTTACTTGTATTCTTGATAATTGCCATTTTGACTGGAGTGAGAGAGAATCTCAGTGTAGTTTTAATTTGGATTTCTCTGATTGCTAGAGATATGAACATTTTTTCATATATTTTTGGACCATTCATATTTCTTCTTCTGTGAAGTACTTGTTCAACTGAACAGGCCCATTTATTGATTGGGTTATTTGTATTTTTGGTGTTAAGTTTTCTTAGTTCTTTTTATGTCCTGGAGATTAATGCTGTATCTGAGGTGCAGGTGGCAAAGATTTTCTCCCATTATGTAGGCTCTCTGGTCATGCTCCTGATTGTTTCCTTTGCTATGAAGAAGCTTTTTAGTTTGATACCATCCCAGTTATTGATTCTTGATTTTATTTCTTGAGTTTTAGGAGTTTTATCAAGGAAGTTGGTTCCTAAGCCAACATGATCGAGATTTGTGCCTACTTTTTCTTCTTAGGTGCAGGGTCTCTGGTCCAGTGCCTAGGTCCTTGACCCACTCTGAGTTGAGTTTTGTGCAGGGTGACAGATGGGTCTAATTTCATTTTATTACATATGGATTTCCAGTTTCTAAGTGGAGAAAAATTAAAAGGATTCTCTCTAAAAACTGGAACAAGACAGGGATACCCTCTTTCACCACTTCTATTCAACATAGTCCTGGAAACTCTAACCAGAGCATTTAAGCAGAAGAAAGAAATTAAAGAGATACAAATAGGAAAAGAAGAACTCAAACTATCACTATTTGCTGAAGACATGATTCTATATTTAGAAGATCCAAAAAACTCCATCAGAAAACTTCTAGAACTCATAAATGAATTCAGCAAAGTATTAGGATACTTAATACTTAACATCCATAAATCAAATGCATTCCTATACATCAGTGATGAATCAAGTACAAGGAAAATTAGGAAAACTATCCCATTCACTATAGCTTCAAAGAAAATGAAATATTTGGGAATCAACCTAACAGAAGAGTTGAAAGACCTCTACAATGAAAACTACAGAACACTAAAGAAACAAATTGAAGAAGACCTTAGAAGATGGAAAGATCTCCCATGTTCTTGGATAGGCAGAATTAACATTATCAAAATGGCCATACTACCAAAAGCACTATACAGATTTAATGCAATTCCTACTAAAATCCCAATGACATTCTTCATAGAACTAGAAAAAGCAATCATGAAATCCATTTGGAAAAATAAGAGACCCAGAATAGCCAAAGCATTCCTCAGCGAGGAAAGTAAAGCAAGAGATATCACAATACCAGACCTTAAACTATCTACAGAACTATAGTAACAAAAATGGCATGGTATTGGCACCAAAACAGACATGAAGACCAATGGAAAAGACAAAGAGACACACCCACAAAAATGCAGTTATTTCATACTAGACAAAGATATCATAGACATACATTGGAGAAAAGAGAGCCTCTTCAACAAATCGTGCTGGGAAAACTGGAAATCCATATGTAAGTGAGCTATTCTTATTTTCCATTTTACAAGAATCAGAAACGAGATGCAGAAACATTAAGAAATATCCCTAAGGTCACTGAACTATTAAATAACAGACCCCTGAACCACAGCCTAGCTGCACATCTGTTCCAGTATACTCCCTAGAACTTGTGCCATTTTCCACATCCTCTCATTTTCCACATCCTCTCTATGACTTCTTGGAGAATTGTAACTTTTAGAGTTATGTAATATCCCATGAACTCTTTATGACCTTGAATTTTACTTGTATACTTTGTTTGATCCTTCCTATCTGGCTCTTTTGATATGCCTTTCCTTTATACATCCATATGCAGCCTTTCTCTCCACATTAGTTTCATGGGGATGCCTTCACAAACTGTGGAGCTTGTGGCAATCATTAACATTCCTTGACTTGCAGAAGCATCAGTGACTCTACTTGCCTCTGTGGTACATAGTGTTCTTCCTGTGTCTTTGTATCTGTGTCTTTTCACCTCTTCTTATAAGGACACTAGTCATGTCAGACGTGTGCTCCCCCCATGACCTCATCTTGATTATATCTACAAATATCTATTTCCAATTAAAGTCACATTTACAAGTCCTGGAGGTCAGGAATTCAACATATCCTTTGGGGGAGTATATTTCAACCCAAATCACTCTGTTCCTTCATTTTTGTCCATTTCTTGAAGACAACACATATCTGAGTTTGTTTGGGGGAGCAGTTTGAAAGTCTCTGTTTTTTAGTAGAGAAATTTAACACATGTATTTCATTACTGAATATATGAAGCTATATTCCTTCTAACCTTATTTCAAGTTTTTTTTCTTGCTTTTTTTTGAGGGTTATTATGGCATTTTTATTAACATTTTTAAAACATTGGTTGTAACTTCACAGTATTCACCTATTGCAGTTGTTTATCTCACTTCTATAAAATTTGGTTCACAGGATACATTTTTGTAGAACTTCTCCACATCTGCATTTATCAAGTTGTTTTTGTCTCTTGAGCAATAAATGACTAAGACCCAATGAGACTGTATTTTTTTAATTTACTGGTAGCTATCTTGGACCTCCCTTTTGACTTGTAAAAAGTCTTCTTTG
>JAJEJO010004086.1:137942-152998 GCA_020662805.1 Glaucomys volans | reverse complement strand
AAAAAAAAAATTGGCAGGGTAAAAAGAATAAAGCACCTTGTTCTCAGCACTTCAGTTCCAAAGACAGTGTCACTTCATGCATTCTGTTATAAATTGCATACCAAACTCAAAGGCACAGGACTTGAGCTGTAACAGCTCTGATTCTGCTGCTGTGAAAAACACCTGTGTGACTTGAGCAATGTCACTACCACAGCATTTACAAGGCCATCTTTTCAGCTTAGACACAAAAATGCCAGGGCTCTTGGAGGCACATCACAGCCTGAGGTCCCACATTAAAAAGCCTGTTCAGGCACTCAGGCGCGGAGGCGGAGGCCGCCCAGCACCAACCTAACTCTGGCTCTCACCCTGGCGGGCCTGCCTGCCTACTACTTTCAGAAGCTGGGAGCCTCTTCCTAGACAGGGCCCTGTCATGGACACTCTTTCTGCTTTTCCGCCAGCCACATTTCTGTTGCAAGCTGGACCAATGGAATCGTTTCAATCTTTGGAAAGGAATCTGAGGGGGGTTGACTAACCCCAAACTTTTTAAACCAAACAAACACATATACCTTGCATGACTTCACTGCTGTGGCTACCCTCTCCCCAACAACCTATGATCTGGCTCCATGTGACATTTAGGACTAGGTTTTTCCTACAGGACGCAGTACACCTGGGGGCCAACTACAGAGCATCCATCCAAACCCACAGTTTCCAACTACCATTCACCCTGCTCTCAAGCTCACAGGTGAGGGGAGCCTCGGGGCTCCCTGTGGTTCAGCACTGTAGGGATCTCAGTCACGCAGCAGATAAGTGCACACACAGAAGCAGCTACCTCGGGGTGCCCCTCCCACATCCCTGCTTCTCGGTAACCCTCCCAAACAACAAGGCAGACTTCCACAAGTCGCTGCCTTCAAGATCCTTAACTCTGAAGCAAGTTCAAGATACTTCAGTTGTGAGGTCACACAGAAGGACTACAGAAATCTGATACGCAGAGTAACAAAAAAGGTGTCCTTGGAAAGAAAGCTGCCTGCAGAAGACACCTACACAGACCAGAAAACAGCACACTCATGGTAATTCCACAGCCAGCCCAAACCTGAGCACCATGTTTCTGTTTTAAAAACAAGTAAGTCTCATCAGGATGAAGGCGGTACAGGAACCAAAGCCTTTGATCCCAACTGAGATGTCTTTTGCAACTTTTCTTAGAATTTCTTCTACAGCCTCATCAAGCCACACAACAAAGCCAAAGCTAAATTTGGCCCAACTGGCTAGTGGCACTGGCTATTTCTTCAGTGAGTAAGTTTTTTGCTCACTTACTCAAATTCCACTATTATTAAATCCTGGCTAACTTCTCCTACCACCTGGTGTTTCCCAGGTAGGAAAGGAGAAGTTGTTTTTCAGTCAAATTTAAACAGGCACTAAGGCATTACCCCTCCTGGTGAGTGGGAGGCCAGCACTCCTTCATATCCTGTGAAATGGAAACCACAGTAGCTAGCGTTCTGGGACTCAGTGACATGCTTCTCATCACCCCTCCTTCAGCCTCCCCAAAATTTAATAAGGCAGAATGTTGTGTGCAGTGTGAAGCAATAACAAGGAACTATTACACTATGTGTTCTCCATAGTCGAGGGCTAAGGTTACTATATGACAGGTAAGGAATGGAGAAGGCTGCTGTCTCTAGGAGACCACAAAAAAGGCCCCTTTAGGAAAACATGATATGGGAGTCCAAATTGTATGCTTATGGCAAAGGATTCTGAAACTTACTTTGCCTTGTATATGGGCCTTTCCCATACCTATTGGCTCAGATGATAGATGGACAGGGGCAGAGCATGTAATTCACATGGCAGAGCCTGCAGCCGGCATGGATGACCTTCGAAAGCCCCATCACATTATGTAAGGAAGAAAACCCAGGGCAGGGAGGTCTTTTAAGTCAGTCCTAGAAAAACACCACCTAGGTGGTGCACACCCATAATCCCAGCAACTCAGGAGGCTGAGGAAGGAGGATAGCAAGTTTGGGACCAGCCTCAGCAACTTAGACCCAAAGCAACTCTAAAAGCCCATCTAAAAATAAAAATAAAAAGGGGTGGTGATGTGGTTCAGTGGTAAAACACCCCTGGGTTCGATCCCCAGTCCAAAAAAAAAAGAGTAAAGCAACCTGGGTAAACAGAAGTTCACAGAGTTGAACTCCAGATGCAGGTTGGCCAACAGGCCCTATCTAAAAACACTCACTGTACAATTAAAGCAGGCAAGAAAGGAATTGGAACTCACAGGTGAACTTGTATCTTGCCTCCAGGCAAACTATCAAGCACCCCATATGTGATTCCTCGCCCATGACAGGGAGGGAGGGAGGGAGAGAGGGAGGGAGGGAAGAAAAAAAGAGAAGAAAAAGAAAAAGAAAAAGAAAAAGAAAAAGAAAAAGAATGTCCTCTTCCTCACCTCCTTGCCCATGGCCAAGGACAAATGGAACTCACACTATTCAGATATCAACTATAAATCCAGGCACAAGAAGCTATGGCTCATCTCTGAAGCAGACAAATGAGTCAAATGCTTTGTCCCCAAACTGTTTTCAGATGATCTCATCAAAATTATAGGAACCCTGGGGCTGTGGCTCAGTGGTGGAGTGCTTGCCTAGCATGTGTGAGGCACTGGGTTCCATCCTCAGCATCACATAAAAATGAAGATGTATCCATCTACAACTAAAAAATTAAAAAAAAAAAAAAAATCACAGGAATCCTGATAAAAGGGGATTCATAAAAAATTCAGAAGGGAGCCAGTTTCCTTCTAGGTGTCCAGGACTTGCTTGGATGACTGACTGCACAGGAAGAGGGCACTTCCAGAGCACAGGGAATCCAAGCCACTGGGCTATAGATTCAGGCTATTTCCTAAAATAAACATGATGAGATCTAAAGACTGTACACGGGTTCTGTGCACATACTTGGTACAAAGATAGCCTAGAAAAAGCTGTACGACAGGCTCCACGTTCTTCCACAACTGGCCAGCAGTCGAAAGCACTTTGTGCAGTCTAATGCATAAAGGGACATGAAGGTAAGCCTGTAAACCTAACAGCATGTCCACAATACACACTCACACAACTACCAACTGCCCTTGGGTGCCCAGCCTAAGTAAAACCTATGCCACCAGAACACACACAACCAGAAACAAGGCCGTGTGCAGACATAACGTCCAGCTCAGGCAAGCACCAACTCACCATTCACCGTTTTCAGGCTTCCAGCAATGCCTTCTCCATGCTGTCGCTTCTGGGCATTCTTGAACTCCTTCAGGGACAAATAAAGGACTTTCCGTACCACCCTTTCTTCTGACCACGGAATCCCATCACTGTCATCCTGGGGAAACACAGCAAGGAAGGAGAGGAAGTTAGTAAAAAGCAAGCCAACAATATTCACAACAGACTTTTAAAAAATACATATTCCGAACAAGTACCAGGTGACTAGGATCCAGTGTTGGAGATTTGAATCACACCAAGGAATAGCACCAGCCCCATCTGGACAAACCTCAAACTGAGCCCCAGATTTAAAAAAACATGAATCATCTCACTTCCTTCTATATCCCACATGCAAGTGCATTCATTAACTACTAATACTGTATTTTAATATTCCTGGCAAAGTTCAGAGAAGTGAGCTGCCACATTCAAAACCAAAGGTGTACTGAGTACACCTTTGATGAACTGAGTAATTTCAACCATACACTGCATTCCATACGGCAGCACAGCACTCCTTAGGAAATTCTGCCGTCCATGTTGGGAATTCAAATACTGCAAGAAACAGGCGCTGCCTTCAAGAAACTGAAGGCTCCATCAGAAGACATGGAACTGGATCTAGCCCTGGCCTCTTAACACAATGAATCACAAATGAGAAAACATCAAACAGGGCAGTGGATCCCACTGGGGTACAGATGAGGTGGTGACTTAAGCAGTATGGGGCTGGGGATGTAGTTCGGGAGTAAAGTGCTCCCATAGCACACTCGAGGCCCTCGGCTTCAATACCCAGCACCACAAATGATCATAGTAATAAGCACATTAACAACAGGCCTGAAGGTTTTCCTCCAAAGCCCAACTTTCTTATGTCTGTAGATTCAGACCCAATGCTTGTTCTTGGGAGAAGAATTAACAATTGCAAGTAGCAAGGCCAGAGAACACTCCAGCAGTGAAAACACAGAGAAAAAAATTAAAAGCACTGCAGGTGTCAGCGGAAGGGAAATGCCAGAGTAGAGACTGGAGATGGCAAGACCTAGGAAGGTGAAAATGGTGGAGAGAAGTCACTAATCTGGGTAACTTTTAAGACACCCTTTTTAGGAATCTAAAAGAAAGTTTTAAGGTATTCATTCAGGCACCAATTCCCCAGGCAAAGAATATTCAAAGGTCCTGGTCTACGGATTTCTGCACACCGCCTGCTAACCTAAGAAGGTCTCCCAATCACACATCTACTTCAAGACAAGCATTCTGTAACAGTTTAATTTAGACATGGGAAGTATTTGCACTTTCTCAGACACTTTGGACCTTAGAAGAATAAGGAAAACATTAATATTCTAGGTAAGAATAGAATTTGAGATATTCAGGTTCTTTCTCCTCAAGCAGAAGGTGAAAAACTCAGAGAATGCTGACTTGGGTGGTCTGGTGCTGATGTACTGGGTTGTACAAAAGAATAGGTTTTTTACCCTTGCCACTAACACATAATGCAAAACCTCCACAGAGCTCAATGAGAAGGCTAGATTATCTGAGGTCTTTTCCAGCTCTTTAAAATTTCTACGCCTGGCATAAACACAAACTGCATCCTAGAAATCCAACCACATAGAGACTTATTAGGCTCCAAATAACTTAGGCTGCACCCTGGTTAAGTTTCAAGGAGTTCCTAGAAGGAGAGTAATTCTGTATCTTTTATAATAAATGGAAGACAGACCCAAGGAAGGAAAAAAGCTAAGACCTGCACCTTCCCCTGGTGGGGCCACCAAACTGAGATTTCCGTTTGCTAGGCAGCACCTTCAGAGAAGAGATGCCATATCCTGTCTTCCTGGGGGCCCTCCTGAGACTCTACATTATCAGGATGGCATTCAGAGCTCAGCCAGGAAGGCTGAGAGAGGAAGGTAACAAACTGTCGACCTAACAAGAACACAAATAAGTTCTAGTAGGTGCAATGGACCTTATAATCATGTATCAAAACCAGAAAAACAAGCACTCTGATCAGACTCCATTTTGGGGATCCAAAAAACCAACCAACCCGAGTCAACTGCAGATGACCTGGCCAGACTACACACAGAGAGCAAGACGGAGCTGAATTAATTTTTATGGCAATTCCCTTGGGTTCGCAGGGAAGCTCCCCCAGCAGATTAGCTGGGGCTGAGTGATGGTGTTAACTGCAGCAGGAGTTAGTGCTCATTAGGCTGAAATCCACCTTCTCAGTAGCCATTGTTTCTTCATAAAAGCTGCCAGGCAGCATTCCCCTGGCCACCCCCAGGCTGCCACTCTCATCTGCAACTCTACAACACACAATGACGTGAGGGTATAAACTATTATTTCCTACACATACACAGTTTATAAATTAGAAGGTCCCAAAATAGCTTTCCATGTAAAACGCCCATAACGATTTACAGCATCCTGTGTAGCTGGTGCCTTCATCCCGACTTCAGCTCCTAAGGAGAGAATTACACCCCAACTGCTCAAGTCTAATTACAGGAGAAACCACAGAGATGGAAACCCCTGCAAAGGAAGCCGCACTAAAGGTGCGGCCACTGACACCAGCTGCTTCAAGACACCCATCAGGTGCTTTAAATACAGAAGAAGCAATCCACCACACAGGATATGGGGCTTCAGGTTCTAGACAATAAAAAACATTGAAAACACACCCATTCTGTTGTGATCTACAGTGCTGGTAAAGACTTGCCATCTCCTCAATGCTGAAGCAAGACACACACCTGGTGGGTAATAACCAGACTCCGAGACAGGGAGGTAGTAATCTGCCTTCAATGTGAAGCTCCCTTTTGCAGTTGCAGATCCTGGTGATATCCCTGACCCTGCACTGCTCCCCAGTGGAGTGCTGGGCACAGAGGCCAGCGGTGTGCCCATGCCCACCTATGCAGCTGTCCACGTTGGGTGTGGGTCTGCAGAAAGCACTTCTCCAGCTTACCACTCCCTCTGCTGTGGCCACCTCCAGTTCCCAAGAGCCACAGTGCCAAATACAGTAGGAAGAGTCCAGATGGAACTCTGTCAGAGGACACGAAAACAGCTCAAACACTAAGCACAGGGCTTCCTTTTAAACCCCTTTCACTCACTGCTTTATGCAGTCAGCCCTTCAAGCAATGTCTGCACTGGGTCAGGCAATTCTCTTGGTCGCCACCTGTCCTAGCTTCTGAAATACGCCTGCTCAATAAACATGTTTGGAATCCGTTAAAAACATAAGGTGGGCTAGGGTTGTGGCTCAGTGGTAGAGCACTTGCCTCACATGTGTGAGACACTGGGTTCGATTCTCAGCACCACATATAAATAAAGGTCCATTGACAATTAAAACATTAATTTAAAAAAAAAAAAAAAAAAAAACAACCAAGGATGTTGGGCTAGCAATGTGGCTCAGTGATACAGCACTTGCCTAACTAGAGCATGGGCCCTGGATTCAATCACCAGCACCAAGAACAAAACAAACATACAAAAAAACAAAAACAAAACAAAACAAAAAACAACCCCCTTTATGAAGCTCTGTCTCACCCATACTTGCCCTGCCTGTACCAAACCTTGAGCAACAGGCAGTGTGTTTTGAGCAAAGGGCCTTGAGATCACCACGGTTTTCATGACTTAAACCACCACTTCTCCCATAAAACACTCCCCACGGTGACTGATACAAAAGCATCTGGCTACACCTTTGGTTTACAGCAATAAGGTGGGGACAAACTCCCATGCTCCCCAACTGCCACCACCCTCCTCAACCACCCAGTTCCCTGCCAGACAGTCCACATGGGCATAAGGACCCACAATGGCCCCTTCTAAGTACTGACCGGCCCTCACAAAATTATCTGCTGCTCTTCCCCAACCTCCCCAATCACACATGTGTATGGCCTCCTGTTCCCGTTCGTCCTGTCTCGCCCTCCCTGCATGTAGAGTGAGTTAGGATTTGACAGTGCAGTAACGCGAGAGCTCCACAAACCCAAGCACCTGTCCATTATGGTTTACTGGCCAGTTTACTATAGAAGACACAGCCATGAGGCCTTGAAATGGAAAGAACAGGGTTTTCCTCTATTTGGCCACACGTCTGAGGGAACTTGAAGTGATCAGACGATTTCTTAAAGTGCCTAGGAAGCAAACTGGTAATAGTTATACAACTTTCTGCAAAAAGGAGAAAGTAACAGAGTGCAACATAACTCTGTTTCAAGTTCTGCAACAGATGCACAAGAGGAGGAGGGAATCACTGGTAGTCGGTACAGTGTGGGTACGGGACCACTCCACATCGCTTTGCAGACAGCACTATTTATACCACTCAAACTACTCCAAGGTCACAGTCCAGGGTAAAGACAAAAAGAGTCTTCTACCTCCCAGGTCCTCATAACTCCCTAGTCATGGCCCACAGGCCACCTGGCCTCCAGCACTGGGCAGTGTTAGAAATGCACACCCACACAAAATCATTTCTGAATTTTACCAAGATCCCTGGGTGGCTCATATGCACAATGGGGTATAATCCTCTGTTCATTTTTATTTTTAACTTCTAGCAGAACACAGGCCAAAAAAAAGAAGAAAAACAAACATGAAACCTCAAGATGACTGCTTCCAGTACCCATCTGCTGCTACCATCATTACTATCAGGGCCAAGAGGCAAACACAGATATGCCCTGGTGGGGTGTCCCTTTGAGTTCCCTCCATGAAAAAGGCATTGTGTCATGCAAGGTCTTCCCTTTAATAACCCCTGGGTGATCTCTCTCTCTCACATCCTCATCTACTTACCAACCTGGCCTGGCTTCCCTCTAACTTCAGAATAAAATGTGGTCTAAACACATGAGGTAGAACAGGAGCAACATATTCACGAAGATCATTTCCCTCTCCAAACACAAATCCTAAGGTCAGGATAGACTTGTGCAGCCACAACCTAGGATGTCATTAAGCTTACAGTTAATCCTCTGTGGAGATTCTATTTTTGTTTTGGGGGGTTATAGGACAGGAAGCAAGGAGCGGGAGTGATTGTGCGTCAAAGTGCGACGCGGGAACGAACCGATAAACAGCACAGTTCTCACGATGTACATTTTCCCCCGTGCTTCTCTCCTTCACTAAGGAGAAATAAACACCCTCCTGCTCCCCGCCAAGAAAAAACCCTGCAAACATGCCAACAGCCACGTGTGCTGGAGAATGCAAACCCAGTTGTATAAATGGAATAAGAGATTACAAGGCAAGGCAGGAATGGGATTCTCACTTTTCAAAAACTGGATTATTGTTGTGATATACTAGAACTGCTGTTCTCTGTGCCAGAAAACGCCTCAAAAAAGAGGGGCTGTCAAAACCTCCTGTTTGCTTGGACTAACATATGTTAGTGTGAGTAAACAGGGATGTCCAGGTGAGTGCAGTGTGCAGGCAGGCCCAGGGAAGGGGACAGCCTAGTGCTCCTATGGAGGAGGACCATGAGAACTCAGGCCTGGGCTGACAGCAGCACCTGAGTGCCCACTGCTACCCAGAAAGTGTGCTCAGCACCTACACAGCGATCATGGCCCTTCTGCGCAGCCTCCCCTTAGTGCACAGCCCACAGCACTGTCTTTCCCCACGATGCATACAGCCAGGTGCACAGGTCAGCACTGAAGCAAGACAGTCCCTCGAGCCCAAGCATCTATGACCAGCCTGGGCAACATAGCAAGACCTCCACCTACCATCTGCCCCTCTCCCACCCATCCCCCAATAAAAGAATATGAGGAAATATTCATGAAACCTTTAGTTTTGCCTTTTTCTCTTTTAAAGAGATCAGTTTCAACCTTGTCCAAACGATGCAGCTAGACAGAAACAAGACCAAGAAGTGAAATTTCTCAAAACTCAAATATTAGTTATTTAAAAAATAAAAAAAAATAAAATAAAATCTGTAACTCACACTGCCTCCCAAGTGAAAACAAAATTAAAACCACTAATTTGCACAGGTGAAATTTTAAAAAACAAAAACAAAACCACTCTTCTGGTATAGCTGGAGACCAGCAAAAGACCAGGAGGGATGGGAGGAGGATCCTTGCTGACCTTTACAACTACCTTGTCTCCGCCCTTTAACCATGCCTAGGGCTTTATTACAGTTTCCGGTTCAGGCCATTTTGAATGGGGGGTGGGGGGTGGGGAGAGAAGTATTAAAAGCATGGGTAAGAGGCAAGCACATTTATGAACAACTTAAAAACTTTTTTCCAACACCTATAACTATTCATAATTGGTTCAGGGTCCAAGATAGTTCATTTCCTACCACTGTAGGCAAACTGCATTGAGGGACACATCACAGGTAGAGCAGCCACATCATTTAGCACCCAACCAAGGGCACTGATAGAATATTGCTGGGGAGACATCTGATAAAAACTAGACCCTGAGTCGACTAGGTTCTTCCCAGCAGATTGAATTCATTAAGGGAGGTGGCGTGTGTGATTCCAAAGGAACTTTCAAATCCACATCAACAAACAAATCAAAACGAGGTCCAGGACCTGTCAGAAGAGAGATGTGATACACCTGTGATTTAAACTGAATTTCAGACTCTTCCACCAGCGCTTCCAAGTCAACCTGCTTACAAAGAGGAGGCAGAGGCCAAGGAGTGGAAACAGGTGCAGATACATTTCACAAAAATGCTCCTTCCTCGGGGTGAGCGCTGCACACAACAAACGCTCTTCCAATCTCTAGTCACTAAAACATGCTGAGCATGGGAAACGGCCTTCCAATGGAGGGCATGGGACTTGGCAGGCATTAAGACTGCCTCCTAAGATGGAACCGTGTATGTGAAGGACAGGAGCCGCGGGACCCCCACCAGCACCCACACGTATCCTGTCCTGTCCACCATGCCAAAAGCTCTGCAGATAGAAGAACTCACTTTTACCCTTAACTACCCCCCCCCCCCAAGCCAGGGGATTGAACCCAGGGGTGCTCATTAACCACTGAGCCACATCCCCATCCCTTTTTATTTTTAAATTTCAGACAGGAGCTTCCCAAGTTGCTGGGGTTGGCATTCCCCTAACCATTTTAAGAAAAAAGAAGCATGATTTTGGTGCCCGGCTCTACCCTATGGTGGATCAACATGAAATGGCCCTTTCATGGGGCTGGGGGTGGGTGGGTCTGATTAACAGAGGCACAAAGATGAACAACAAATGCAACTGGAAAGACCAGGTCCATGAAGGAAGAAAGATTTGGTAGCTATCTCCTCCTCTCTGGGAGAAGTGACCAGAAACTTCTTCGGGAACACCTTTTATTGTGAGGAGAACGAATTTCTCATATATCTGCTGGTAAATCATTCCACTTAAGAAAATTCGTTGCTGTGTGAAATGCCAGCCTGTTCCATCAACAGCCTGGGCAGATAACAATAAAAGCACAAAAAAATAAAATAAAATACCACTCTTGGGGATGGTGGTTCTTGACATGTATTAAACATAAAGAAGGATTTCCAGAACACTAAATAAGAGGAGGTAGGAAGAGTGAAGGAAAATGTGAGAGCCGCATGTGAAACTTCCAATACAGCTAACCTTTCTTCCCTTTTAACAATGGCAAGTATTCTTTTCTTCTTTGGAAACCTCCTGGATCAACTCAATGTTAATCCATTAAAATATTCTTTAAAACAGTTAACTGTCAATATGCAAAGAAAACCTGGGGGTACAATTTGCATCTGGAAATAGGTAGTCAGGAAACATCCTGAGAGAAGCAACTGATCCTCTGAACTTGTACAGGGTGTTTCCTGCCTTGGTTTTAAATGAGAAGCACTTCAAGCAGCAGAAATTCCCTCAGAGAGAGGAGCTTCCTGGCTTAGGCAAACGGCCTGAAAATGCTTATGCAAGGAGAGTTTTACTTCTTCCAAACTCCCATTAAATAATGTGTACTTATCTTTGATTACCGCCTATTTAAAAAAAAAAAAAAAAGCCACAGCTGAAATTGGATTAAGAACTTCTGCTGAAAACGATTTATTGCATAACACAACTCTGACAGCCTGAATCTCTGGCCACCAACTGAGCCTTTATAAAAATCCGCTGGGCAGCTGCCAAGTCAGCTCTTTTGCGTCTGAGCATGTCAGAGACTCGGCGTCGTCAAGGCAGCAGCATGGCAGCAAGACATCCGCACATTCATGGTTAAGGGACAGAGCCACTAGGGCCCTGAAACAGGACTAACTGCTCCTACACCTTGATCTGGTAGTTTGGTTTTTTCATTGTAATCAACAAAGACCCAAGATCAACAGTGACAAGATCATCTCCACGAATGCACCAGAGATCTAGATCGTCCAGCTACCTTCCATAGAGGGAGGAAGGACATAAAATCCAACTACAAATAAATTCTTGATCACTGTCATCAAAATACTAATCAATGTGAGGTCAGTATCCACAATGTGAAACTAACTGACAACTTCACTTTGTGAATTAACAAGCACATTTCCAAAGGAATTATAACTGATTAGGGTCTTCTAACCATCAAATCCACTTTATGTTAAATAAGAATATCCCCCAAATGCCATATCCTCAATCGCACTGCCCAACAGTAGCCACTAGTCACATTTATAATTAGCTCAATTAAAACTCCTGAAGTCACACTGGCCACACATCAAGCACTAGTTAAAACCATCGCAGGAAGTTCTGCTGAACCAGCACTGTGTTAAAGAACACACTTGCATTAAAACAGACAGGATTTCAAGTGACAATGCAGTTCAATACATCCCTCAGAGTCTTTCAAGTGTATTCCTGATGCTCTATTCTACTTGGCAGGAAAATTCTGGATGACTAGAAACCCTGTGTAAGAAAATTAAAGTCTAAATCAAGTTAAAAACTATTCAAGGTAGAAAAACTCAGCCACAAAACCCTGTCCTGCAAATGATTCCAACTGTAACTACTACATCTGGCCTTTCTGTTTTGCAGGGTATATATATGAAATGGGAAGATGAAATACAGAGGGTCCTCTGCTTACTATGTGGTTATGTCCTGATAAATCAACAAGGTAAAAATATCATTAAGTAGAAAGTGAGAGCAAACCACAGGGGCACGTACCTGTAATCTCAGCAACTCAGGAGGCAGAGGCAGGAGGATCACAAGTTGGAGGCCAGCTTCAGCCGTGTGTGTGTGCGTGTGCGCGTGTGTGTGTGTGTGTGTGTGTGGGTGTGGGTGTGGGTGTGTGTGTGGGTGGGTGTGGGTGCGCACGCGCGCCCATCTCAGTGGTAGAGTGCCACTGAACAGGGTTGGGGGATGCACTGAATAGCTCTAACCCACCAGTACATTCCACCTTTTCAACAGAGAACCCTAAACATGGCGTGGCAGTATCATGAGGGAACCACAGAGCAGATCCCAAGCCTGAGGAGCAGTCCAAGTTCAAAACTCCAAGTGAGGTTTTGATGGTTGCTTTCACACCATCAAAAGTCAAACAGCAGAATGCCAGCACGGCCTACAAAAGATGCACAGGCTGTAAAGGCTTGTGAACACACAGAGCTTCCCTGTGCATTTGATTCATTCCTACAAAGAGCTCTGAAATTAAGGCCAGACAAAACCAGTCCTCTACCAGTCAGTCTCCAGACACCAACAGGATGGCCCAATGACTTAGGTTCACAGCTGCCTGCCTCTCCTGGCCAGGGAAGAATGTGAGCCTGTGAGCTGCCACCAAGTCCTAGGAAACCACTGAGGTCATTTTAGCTCAGCACCAGCTACCTGACTGTCAGGCTGGCTTTTCTGGCACAGCAGTGACCCTCAAACAGGAAATGAGCACCAGAACAAGTACTGCCAGGAAACTGGTTATCTGGTCAAGTTATGTGAATTACATTTTTTAAAGACAGGAAAAAATGTACAAATAAAATCTGTCCTTAGATTTATAAAAACTGGTATTTTGCCTTGCTGAAATTGCACATCAACCTCTTGTGAGTGACCTCCCTGGGGTTGGATCGCACCATCCATTACAGGACTGGGTCTCAGCAACAGCCTTAAGATCTGCCCGCCACCCCACAGCACCTCCTGCCACTAACACAAGGGAAAGCTACACACCACACATGTGGTCCCTTGCACATATGGTCCTTCACGCTTTACAAGTCCACGAAGCACCACAGAATTTTTTAAATAGTGAAACTGACAGAGATGCCAAATAGATCACATACCAACTAGTCTCCTGCTCATCTCTGTGTTTCTGCAAGCAGTAGGCATCTGAAAAACATGCCACGCTTTTATGAACACAGAAACTAAAGGTAGGCGTCCAGAGAACAAGGGCTAGAGGTGGACAGACAGGAACTGCCACTCTCTATCTAGGGCAGTGGTGCCAAACTTGGGCACTCATCAGGAACACCCACAGGACTTGAGAATACACCTGTCCCCAACAATCTCCCAGGTGCTATTGATCCAGAACCACACCAACAGCCCTGTAAAGTACTGCAGTGATGAATCTAAACCTTCAATGTCAACCCTACTGCCTGGTTTTCCTGCCACAATCGTCTCTTTCCTGCCTCCCCACCTGAAGTCCAACTCTAAGGCCCTTCCCCATCTCTCTATTACCTACATACCCGAGACTTCTAGACACACTCCTCTCCTGACCCCGCCCCCCCCCTCTACTTGTGTGATTCTGACTCAGTCAGTTCACTCTTAACCACCATCCTAGCTTCCCACAATTCGGAACCTGAGCTGAAATTGCAACTTTGATCCTGCTGTTTATATTCACTCTTCAAAATCAGATAATGGTATACACCTCTCAATTTCTTGGACACAGACTTAAAACAGGTTCTCATTTTTTAAAAAAAAAATCTCCCCGGATTGTCTTCACCACCAACCAATCCTTATCCCAACCACCCTTCTCAATAAAAGAATCACACTGCAAAGAGTTTCCCCCACCCAAGCTATCAAGGATCCTACAGGCCTACAGGGAAAATTCCAAATTTCTTAGCAGGGCCAATTAAGTCTTATGGTCAGCCTCCATTTGCTGGACTTTAATTTCCACACAACTACCAACATCACTACCTGACACAGTGTGGGCATCTCAAGTAGGGGAAGCAACCCTCACCTTCAGAGCCCCGAGCCACAGCACACGACAGGCAAGAGGAGTGATAGTGTTCACTAAAGGTGTACCAGTACCTGACCAGCAGGGCAACTGTAAACAGGAGACCTTCTAGAGGGACAACACCCATTCTGCATTCTTCATTCTGATCAATGCACTGATTCCAAGAAACAATTAGGCAAACTTTACCAACTACTGACCACCAGCTCATAGTTTTATAGTATTTGCAATGTACAATCCTGTGTGATCAGGACTCTTACTACTAGAGCTGAAGTGCAACAAAACAATAAATTTCCTACTAAACTACTCCTGGTCCAATGATGAGATTTAACTATCACTATTGCACTTTCTAATGATGACATTTTGGTGACCTAAACAGAACACAATTTCATTTGACTGGCCCCCTAGTTGTTCCTGCTGGGACGATGTTTCAGTCTGTGGATTAGATGAAAACACCCAAGCTTACCTGAAGCCCAGAACGGATTGGCTCTAAATGGGAAACCACCGACTAACTGGGCATAGTAGTAATTACACTCTATCTGCATTCTGAAGAGATCTGCCAAGTGCTGTTCTGAGAACACCGGGGCAGCAGGCACTGAGGCAAGGCCAAGGCCACTCTCTCCAAGTGGGGAGGAGCAGGGGCAGTGAGAGGTGCTGGTATGACTGGGGACCCCTGGAAGGCTGAGCCAGAGGGTGCTGGTGGACTGCAAGTAGGATGTGTGGGGAAAGCCTTCCAAGGACTTTCACCACCGAAATCAGCTTTTCCTTGAGCCAAGTTTTAAGGTGCTTAAAGGAAGTGAAAGTTCAGTTCAGGTGACAAAACCAGAGATGTGAGTACAGTCAGCAGCTCACAATTCAAACCCACACTCCAACTTCAGGTCTCCTACTGTGTTGAAGAGCACGGGGGGGGGGGGGGGGGGGGGG